>JAECXB010001163.1:0-23074 GCA_018151435.1 Zaprionus africanus
TTATCTTGATTATGCAGCGAGTCCCTGATATTTCTCTTTATATTTCTCGTTAGTTCTCTGCCGTTGCGTGTGCACGTTTTTGCTTAGTCAACTTTCGATTGTCCCGCACCGCAACTTTACCAGGGCCACACTCGATCTCAATGTATATCGAGACCTCACAATCAAATACAACCCGTCTTATCGATAAGTCAAGTACAACCCGTCCTTTCTATAAGCTTCTTAAGCAGTTGACTATCGATAAGGCGCCCATTTCAAAATAATATTACCTTCTCCGACACGGCCATTCTGATAAATTACACGTCCTCGTGTATGGCCTACGCTTTGCAAGAAATCTGAAATTCTTATACTCCATATAAACCTCAGCTTTAATTTTAATATGACAATCATCTTACGCCATAACAATTTTTCATTAACATAGTCTTTAGCTTACATTATTCATCTAAGTACTTCATTATTTACTTTAACAACATAAATCTCTCTTCAAATAATTCTTTTACTTTTTCATAATTCAACAAATTAAACAATTATTCTTTTAATTCCTTTCATTACTTTTCTTTGATATTTAGGCCATGGATTTTAAAAAAATTCATGGACTACTGTGTTTGTCGGAACGCAAATGTGCGTAACAGGCAGAAGGAGGCATCTCCGACCCCATAAACTATATATATTCTGAATCAGTATCAACAGCCGAGTCGATTGAGCCATGTCTGTCTGTCCGTCTGTCTGTCTGTCCGTCTGTCCGTCTGTCCGTCTGTCCGTCTGTCTGTCTGTATGAACACCTGGATCTCAGTAACTATAAGAGCTAGAGTCTTCAAATTTTATCACAACATTCGTGTATGTTGCAGTGTTTCAAAGTTTTTTTGAAATTCGGCCACGCCCCTTCCGGCCTCTGTAAATCAGTAATAACAATTTAATATACACAATATACACCCAACAACAAAAGTTGTGCATCTCACATGACAAATACATTGCCACGGGTGTTTTCTGAAAATTTCATTAAAATCGGACTAAAAATAAGTGAGATATGATCCGAATTAAACTCAATTTGAATGTATACTTATGCGTATATTAAGACCTAATTTACGCATCATACCGAAGTTCGAATCGTCGGACACACAGCATTTTACAAAACTTTTTATTTGCATAGAATGGTAACAGAATTAGCTCAGAATGCAACTTTGCCGATCGGACAACAAATGGGGCAATGGCTTAGTGGTTAGAGTGGCGGACAGCGGTCCTGCGTGCGTGAGTTCGAATCCCATGCGCGGCCGGCTGGTGTAACTTTTTATTTTAATTAATTTTTTTTTGGTTATTTTTTTTCTTATAAGCTTAAAGGAAAACTACAGTTATTTAATTAAATATCAATAAAAATAGTTTTCAAAAATTAAATCTCATGTTTTTTTGCAATATTTAAGACAATCAATAAGTTACGAATGTTAGAGCGGGACGCCGATACATGCATGTCTGCATTTGCACATTTATGTTTCGGCGTTCCGCTCTAACACATTCGGCAAAGCTTATAAAAGTTTTCTACTTAATTAAATATGTTGCGTTCCAAAAAAATTTTAAAACTACTGTTATGTTGTTGTTTAAATTATTCAATAGAAAAGAAAGAAAAAAAGGAAAACTCGTCACACATTGTTCGCGGCAGGAATCGAACCCGAGCACTGTCAACATCTTTGGTCTTTGAATCCGGCACACACTCCACTAAGCTACTGTACAACTTCACATAAATTTATTGTCCTCTCGCTCTGACTAATGCTTATACTTTTTGTCTATTCGCTTTTGCATTGTTTGTGTTTTTCTTTTTGTATGTCAAATGAATTAAATAATAAGAATATAAAATTTATATTTTTAAAGTTTTCCAAATAAAGCAGAATTTTCATTATAAATAACGGAATAATAATCCATGGCCTTGTACAGTCAGCACCTGACTGTAGCGTTCGACTGGTTTTTCTTATATTTGCATCTTAAGATTTATTTTGTCTTTTCCTTTATCTCGTCTTTATTCATTCTCTTTTTCAATTTTTTTTTCTTTCAAATAACAACATTGTCAAAATACCACTCTAGGGTCAGGTACCGCCACGTAGCCATCGATAACTGTGTACTTCCATACACCTTCCGCCATTCTACTGTCTATTTCAACAGCTTCCATTACTGTCTCTTTCAACAGCTTCCATTACTGTCTCTTTCAACAGCTTCCATTACTGTCTCTTTCCCCGAGGTGTCCGAGCAAAGACGCAAAACATAATATGATAAAATAATTCGAGGTCATGCGTAATGTTCTACTATTACTACTATTACTATTACTCCGACACGGCCATCCTGACTCTAACACGACCTCGTGTTCCATCCAATTGTCTTGTTGCAGGAGTTGTGGAGACTGTTGCCAAGCTCTGGCAACAAATTGCGACAACCTTATCAAAAAAGTGCTGTTATATGTACTTTGGCAGAAGTTGAGCCAAATTGTTTTGTTGAGCTAATCAATCGTCACTCCAACTTTCCAAAATTGATTCACATAATGGCTTATGTGCTTCGATTCTGTTACAAAGGGCTCAAATCAGATTCACTCGTTGTGTCGGCATCAGAAAGATATATTTCATTTCTAAAACTGATCGCCGTAGTACAAAGCACATCGTTCAAAAGTGAATTGAAATTATTGAGACAATCAGTAGTTCTAGCACCAATGTTGCAATCGCTGAATCCATTTATTGATAGATTTGACAAAAATGGAATACAATTTGAACTCATTAGAGTAGGAGGACGTTTGTTACACGGAGAAAGAGATGCTTGCCATAGTCTGGGCATCGGACAACCTCAGGTCCTACTTGTATGGCGCTGCATCGGTTAAGGTTTATACAGACCATCAACCTTTGACCTTTGCGCTAGAGAGCAGAAATTTCAATGCCAAACTCAAACGTTGGAAGGCTAGAATAGAAGAGTATAATTCCGTACTCATTTACAAACCCGGGAAATCTAACGTCGTCGCTGATTCCCTGTCCCGTATAGTTCCAATAAACCACTACTTTGATTGGTGCCGTTCAAGCACTGCGTCGGCTACTGAAGGGGTTTCCACCGTGCATAGTGCAGACGAAGACTCGTGTCATTTGCTACCCCACGTAGACGTACCCATCAACGTCTATCGTAACCAACTTGTCTTTGACCGCGAGCGTTCCGAATACCTGTGCGAAAAACCCCAATGGGACTTTGAACGTCTTTTATTCCCATTCCCCATTCTGGTCTTTGGTCCGAGTTAGTTGTTACTCTGGGAAAGTACCTTAAACCTTTAGTGATCAACGGGGTTAAAATCCCTGAAGCTTACCTGTCATGGTTCCAACGCCTTTGCTTAGAGAATTTTGTTGCGTTCAAAATTTGTATAACGGAGAGGCTAGTGATAGACTTGTCAGATCCCGAAGAGATCTGCGAAGCCATTAAGCAAGAACATCGCAGAGCCCATAGGGGTGCTAAAGTTGTGCGCCTGCAGCTTTTGGAAAAGTATTATTTTCCCCAGATGGCTAGTACCATCCGCAACTCTCGTCATGCGAGTGTTGTAAACTCTTCAAGTACGAAAGGCACACCAATAGACCGTTTCTCCACCAGACACCCATTCCAAAATATCCGTGTGAAATTCTTCACATTGACATTTTCACTCTGGAAAAGAAAATTTACCGGAGCTGTATTGACAAGTTCACTAAATTTGCCAAGCTTTTCCCTCTCGAGTCAAAATCTTCTATCCATCTCCGGGAGAAACTGGTTGCAGTACTTCACTACTTCACCGTCCCAAGGGTACTGGTCTCAGACAATGAGAGAGGCCTTCTGTGTCCGACGGTCCTAAATTACTTGCGTACGCTGGGTATCGGTCTCTACAATACACCGACCCAGAAAAGCGAAGTCAATGGTCAAATCGAGAGGTTTCATTCAACCATCCTCGAGATTTACCGGTGTTTGAAGAGCGAACAACCTGACTTCAAGCTAAACGAACTGGTCGCTTTTGCAGTGGATAGGTACAATAATTTTATCCACTCAGTGATGAACAATAAGCCAGCGGACTTGTTCTTTGACCGCTCGGCTAGAATCAACTACCAGGGGTTAACTAACTTTAGAACTAAGGTTCTCGAAGATGTTAGGGGTTTGATACTACCGACAGGAGCTCTCGAACGCGGCTCAAAATAAGACAAGGTCGGAGCCTTTATCGTATAATGAGGGCGATAAAATCTTCGTTGCCAACAAACAAATCAAGACAAAGGAGAAACAGCGTTTTGAAGCTGAGGAAATTGCCGAGGATAGAAGGGTAACGGTAAAGACCAAGACAGGCAAGTTTCTACATAGGTCAGACTTACGTAATTAGAATGGCACCGGATCGTTGTACGTGTACGTTTCACGCGCTTCCACTACACGATACACCCTTTTACACTCTTGCAAACTCATACACTCTTTGAAAACACTTTACTATAATTTACATGCACGAATAATTCGTGCTTCTTATGAACGAAACATGAGCGCATTATTACACTATGCCATTCCTCTAGTTATTTGCCGCAAAAAGTAACATTACTCATAAGATAACTCTTCCAACCAATATTGCAAGTATCATTGTCGCCCATATCGTGGGAGCTGCGGACATCTTTAAATACCGTCTGGCGCGTCAAAGGGCAGTTCCAACTGGCTCACGTCATCGACTTGAGAAGGCCCGAGTCACTGGTCCAGGAGGTTCGGCGCAAGGCGGTGCAACTGACGGATTCCAGGATTGCGGCATTGGCCGCATACTACGTGGAGGAATCGGAGAAGGGCTTGTCTAGACTGACGGGCACTCAGCGTGGACGTCGATCGCTGGACTGGATTGCGTCTGCGTGGAAGTGGATTGCGGGTTCACCGGATGTGTCGGACTGGGTCGCCACCCTTCATGCCCAGGAAAATATCGTGAAATCGGCCGACCAGCAAGTACGGATAAACGCTGGGTTGTTCGCCTCACACGACTCCCTGAGGCAATTGAACGAAGTTGCCGCTAGGGTTAACTCCATCGACGGGGATGTTCACACGGCCACGACCTTATTGCATAAGGCCCTAATCATCAATAGTCAGGTCGACGAGCTAAAACAGGCGCGCCAACAAGCCAAGACAGGGATCCTCAACTCTCGCTTGTTGAAGAAAAAAAAGGGGAAGGGTATTTTAAAAGAGGTTAAAAATTTCCATAACAAAAAAGCGGGGGGGGGGAAGGTGGAGTCTCGAGGGTAGTAATTAAAAAGACGATGCTGTATAACTTGGATGCGAGGCGCCCCCAGGCGCGCCATACTGAGGTATGACCGAGTCGCCGTTAACACCGAAGACATGCCGTGGTCAATGATTGTCTCCATAGGAACGAGGTTGCAGAAAAAGTCTGAGGATGGACGAAAGGGCTGCGAAATGCTAAAAGGTGCAGGCTGCGTAGAATTGGTCGTGAACGACGATGTTGGGACATTGAGGCCGACCCACAACTTAGATGGACCAAGCTTCTAACGAGACGATTAATGTGGCTGGAAGAACCTACATGAGTTACTCATCAAGTCACTTTATAGTCATGTCTGCGATACTGACTATGGTCACCGCCATCGGGTACGCGCCTTCACTCCAGTACGTCAACGACTTCAACATGGAAAACCTGAGGACTCTCTGGGATGTCCGAGAAGGTCTCTTTTTCCTTCCTTCTGGAGGCATTGGTCGTTTTGATTGTCGGAGCACTTCTCTACATCATATAGAGGAAGTTGACGTCAACCAAGGGTATTCCTGTCGTGGCAAACTGTACTTCGGACCCGGAAGGGTTAGGCGCTGGCGCGGCACCCAAAGCCAAATAATCTGCGGGACGCAGATCTTGAAGGGGGAGGATTTATGATCCCTAAACTAAACGCAAGCCGAAATCTGATTGTATCCTAAATAAGTTACTGTAAGAATCTATGGAGATCTGCCAACCCTTTGAATTTGCCAATCACAATGATTTAAATTTTAATTGGCACAGATATTAATCGGTAATCGATATCCTGGCATTCATCGCTGATTCTTTTTCTTTCCATCGCCATCTGTCGAGCACACCACACGTGCCGCTTCGTAACTTTTAAAAACTTGCATTTTTGATCTAAATAAATCCTAATTATAACGTAAGGCTGAATCCGGACAACTCTTCTTTTGGGGATCTCTTCCTGCAAAACACACGACACGATATTACTAATTAGGTGAGGTATGCGGCTACGAGAATCGTAGCGAATAGAGCAAGAAGTGGACTTGCTTAACTGGCGCCCGAGCAGTCAGAACTTCTGACTCCAGGCAATGGTTATTGCCCTTACTACTTTTACAATGAAAAAAATAAAAAAAAAAAATCAATTAAAATAAGGAAAAGTGAACCACGAAATGTGGTAAAAAAGTTAACGGCAAGTGACAATGTGACAGTGATGTCTGTTGAAGCACGACAGCATTAAAAATAAAGATAAATGTAGTTAAGCTAGAGATTAAGAGAACACAAGAAGAGTCGCTAAGCTTAAGCTACTCTCTTGGTTTGACGATCGGCAAATGCCGATGGCGAATTCGGGGAGTGTGGTCGGATTGTGGCCCACTCTCCGCAATTAATATTCATTCGTTGTAAAGAAATCAAAGAATCCAGCAGCAGCAATAAATTGTCAATATTTTTGAATTATTAATCTGAGCCACCGCGTCCTTTTTAATTTTTGTAGTTTTTTATTCTCTAAAAAAGCTTAGAGATTTTTCATTGGCGCCCGAGCAGGGACATCGGTGATTAACAATAGTGATTAACAATTTAATTAGTTTTCGGTGACAATTTATTTTGTGCCGTTTGTGGCAATTGCTTCGCGCGTTTCGTGTGTGTAAAATAAAATAAAGACAATCGTCGAACAAGTGTCCAAGTGCTTGTGGGAGTCGCCAACAATTGAAGCTCATCAACTAGACCAACAGCTGCCAAGCCGCCACATAGTCGCCGTTGGACATATGGATAATAATCGTCGTTCCATGTCTTTTGATTCGCTAGACAGTCTCCAGGTATTCAGTGTCAAAATTGAGCGTACACGTAAAAAGTGTTTTGTGTACTGTCGCTTTGGTTGACATTAAATTATTTAAGAAATTAAATAGCTCAATTTCTGACACTCATTTTGTTGCACAAATATATAGAATCATATGTATGTATATGTATGTATTAAAAAATTCTCGCCTACCTAAGTAAATAAATTACCGCCAAATATTGAGCAGAATAAAACTGTTAGGAGGTACATATATGTACAGATGTATAGACACACACATATAAAAGCGAACATACATACATATGTCGAATTATGTTCGTCTCCCATTAGAGCGTAGCGCGTTTCGAACTATTCACAGGCGACCACTCAAGCAAAAACTGCCCTGCTTGTCTTCTAACAGCCTATACGAAACCTCGAACCACACTCGGCGGCAACGTCGCAGGCGACAGGCGACACGGCGTTGTCGCCCCGCTCCAACGGTACTTGCCGAAAAACGACGAACACGCCGTGCAATTAAACAGGCGACACGGCGTTGTCACACCGCTGCAACGGTACTTGCAGAAAAACGACGGACACCCCGAGGTGTCCGAGCAAAGACGCAAAACATAATATGATAAAATAATTCGAGGTCATGCGTAATGTTCTACTATTACTACTATTACTATTACTCCGACACGGCCATCCTGACTCTAACACGACCTCGTGTTCCATCCAATTGTCTTTTTATAATTTTATTATAAACAAAGGATTAAATATTTCCATTTCAATTCGTATAAACTTATCAAGTTAATTTCACAGAACAGTGTCAAGCCTTCTTAACCAATATCTTTCCATAATTCTTACTATTATGTAATTTTTAACAAAATCAATTATTCTTCTTCATTCAACATCACAAATTCAATGCCCCACACGCCATGATCAAAAGAAACATCAGTTTGTTTTGCACTTATGCTTGCATTATTTATCTGGTCTTGTTACTCTGCCATTTTCATTAGCCAGCAGTAAATCTTTCATCACCTTTATTGGTGTGCTTCACTTTCTTCAGTGGCTTCAACATTTTCATTTTCGCTCTCTTCAGACACATTCAACTCCACGGGCACTTGCCCCTCTGGCATTTATTTTCAAATCTTCATCTGCATATTTATAATTTCTTATATTGGTTAAGGACTTTAAACTGTACCTGGCACCCTCCAGAACCTGTATTATTTCAAAAAGTCCCCTTGAATTTTGGACTCAACTTGGTTTGATGCTTCTCTTGTTCTTCAATGCAATAATCCTCAATTTTTACGTTACTTAAAACCTATACAGTACTACATATTCCATTATTGCCTATGCCTTTTAGCATAACAACATTATTAAATCTTTTACCAGAAAATTTAGTACTTGGCTTTTCTTTCAGCAGCGAGCGTCCAGCTCCAGAATCAAACGTGATTTCGAAAATTTGGCCTCTATGTTTTATGAATCCCTTGGGTACTGCAACACTGCACTGCTCCCATTAGATGCCGTTGTTTGTATGGCCCGCACAAGTTCAATTAATTTTTTATTTGCATTTCTATAATAGTACGCCATGGTCCATCTAATGTTGAAGGTGTAGGACCCGATCCCACTTCTGATGTCGAATTATGTTCGTCTCCCATTAGAGCGTAGCGCGTTTCGAACTATTCACAGGCGACCACTCAAGCAAAAACTGCCCTGCTTGTCTTCTAACAGCCTATACGAAACCTCGAACCACACTCGGCGGCAACGTCGCGACGCATCGCCGTGCAACTAAACAGGCGACACGGCGTTGTCGCCCCGCTCCAACGGTACTTGCCGAAAAACGACGGACACGCCTTGCAATTAAACAGGCGACACGGCGTTATATCGTCTATTACTTTTCATACTCTTTAAAGTATATCTATCGTTCTCTAATACCTCAGTAATCTCAAATGGACCTCTATATTTAGCATCTAATTTAGTCTGGTTTCTCTCACTATTATTAAGCAACACAAAATCTCCAACACTAAATTTAACTATTTTTGCTCTGCTCTTATCAAATCTTTCTTTTTCATACTTTCCTTATTTTTCTATATTCTCTAAAGCTTGAGTTCTTATCTTAGTCAGATCTATTTCGGCTTCTGAATCATGAATGGGAACAAGGCCTAAGGGACGAGCAACTTTTCCCATTAACAACTCTAAAGGACTCGCTTTGGTTGTCTTATTGACAGTACAATTAAAAGCTAACTGCACGTCACCCAATGCCTCTTGCCACGATCGAGAACTTGCTTCAACAGCTGTTAATAAATTCTTCAAGGTACTCATAACCCTCTCAACCTGGCCATTACCTCGGCTTGTTCCAGTTGCTATCAAATGTAGTTTTATCTTTTGTGAAGAGCTCTCTTTTCGTTCTGCAATCCTGCTCCACCACTTGCCACATTTTTCGGGCCTTGTGAGGCTATATGACCTTGCTCCTGGCAACGGTATGTTGTTGAAATGATTGGCTTCCTCGGTGATCTTGTCTCTGCATAACAGTGCTCTGCTTCCTGTTTCGGCAGTCTATCTTTTTGTGCCCCATATTACCACAAAGATGGCATTTCAGTGACGCAAACTTAGCTCGCTTTATTAGTAATTATTAGTAAGAATGTGAAAAATTTTCCACTCAAACTTATTTTTCTCTGAAGTGAGAAAATATAAAAGGCTTCATTAGCTGTGAAAATGCAGGAACAAACTGTCGGAAGTACGATGCTAACCCTATGAACTGTCTCAAAGTTGTTATTGGACTAATCTCACCCGCCCGTACTTCAAATCCTAAATATTGAACAGAAGTCCTAAGAAAGGAGCATTTTTCGACATTGAATGAAAATCCCGCCTTTGATAAAATATCCAAAACAATTTTCAATCTTTCAAGTGCCGATTCTTTGGTTGAAGCTACAATCATTATGTCATCCATATACACAATGACGTACGCATAAGCGATCTCACCTAATGCCTTTATGACTGCTCTTTGAAATACTGACGGTGCATTCTTAAGCCCAAATGGCATCGACAGGAACTCATATTGTCCGTCAGGGGTGACGAATGCCGTATATTCGACGGAGTTCGGATGCATAGGAACTTGATAATATCCACTCGCCATGTCCAAGCAAGTAAAGAACTTCGCACCGCGCAATCTAGCTATCTGGTTAGAGATTAAAGGCAATGGAAACTTGTCAACAACTGTATTTGCATTCAATTCTCTATAGTCCACACAAAGCCTGGCTGATCCATTCTTCTTCTTCTTCACCAAAAGAACAGGACTCGCAAACGGGGAGTTATAGATTTTTTTACCGCTTAGCTTGTTTGAAAAACTCTCTTTAACCAAAGAGCACTCCGCTCCAGAATCAAAAATAATTGGAAAGCTCTCACCTCGTATCAGCATACTTGTCTTTGGTTCATCCACCACGCACAACTCAGCTCTCTTTTCATTCCGCAATCCTGCTCCACCACTTGCCACATTTTTCGGACATTGTGAGGCTATATGACCTTGCTCCTGGCAACGGTAGCAAGTTTTACTGCCTTTCGGATGTTGTTGAAATGATTGGCTTCCTCGGTGATCTTTTCAATCAATCATTTTGTGCCCCATCTTACCACAAAGATGGCATTTCAGTGACACAAACTTAGCTCGCTTTGCTCCAGGCTCCTCATTTCCAAGATGATGAGTGCGCTTGTCAAAAGCGAAGACCTGCAACTCAGCCTGTAGGTCGCGTCTATTTTTTATCTCTGCTGTGTAAGCAATTCTTTGCAATCGGCGATCCAAGTTGGCCATATGTCCCAAAACCACCGACACAGCAATCCTCTCGGTATCCAAGCTCTTCCACTTGCTAACGAGTGAAGTCACCATGCGACTAGCATATACCGCAAGGCATTCACTGTTGTTGGGGCGACTATTTAAAAGCTGCAAAAACATGGCGGCTAACGTTTCGGTATTAGCGTAGCGTTGTTGAAATAACTGTTTAAATTCCAGCCACGTCATGCCTGCATAGCACACTTCAGAAAGCCATTGGGATGCGCTTCCTTCCAGCGACTTAGTTAATGCCAATATTAAAGCACTACCTTCCAGCGGTTTTTCATCAAAAATAATGTCAACTGTACCACACCATTGAGTAGCGTCAGCGCCTGTAATGTCGGCGTTAAATTTTGGCAACGTGACGACGCCATTTTGTAACGGTACTTGTACCGACGCTTGCAGAGTTTTTGCCAACTCCAGGAAACTTTGACTTTGATGTTCCATCAAGATGCGCAGTTGTTCTTCCATGATTAGTAGACGAAAATACTATCCCACTTCTGATGTCAGAGCTTTAAGGTTTATCTTGATTATGCAGCGAGTCCCTGATATTTCTCTTTCTCTTTATATTTCTCGTTAGTTCTCTGCCGTTGCGTGTGCACGTTTTTGCTTAGTCAACTTTCGATTGTCCCGCACCGCAACTTTACCAGGGCCACACTCGATCTCAATGTATATCGAGACCTCACAATCAAATACAACCCGTCTTATCGATAAGTCAAGTACAACCCGTCCTTTCTATAAGCTTCTTAAGCAGTTGACTATCGATAAGGCGCCCATTTCAAAATAATATTACCTTCTCCGACAAGTATATTTGGTTTATTTTATTATTTTCAATATAAATCTCTTGACCGTTACAATTATGATAAAGTTTTTCTCTTGTCATATTCCAGGTTATAAGTATATTTGGTTTAATGTATTGAATATAAGATTGTTTACGATATTTAGGCCATGGATTTTATAAAAATTCATGGTCTACTGTGTTTGTCGGAACGCAAATGTGCGTAACAGGCAGAAGGAGGCATCTCCGACCTCATAAACTATATATATTCTGAATCAGTATCAACAGCCGAGTCGATTGAGCCATGTCTGTCTGTCCGTCTGTCTGTCTGTCCGTCTGTCCGTCTGTCCGTCTGTCCGTCTGTCCGTCTGTCCGTCTGTCTGTCTGTATGAACACCTGGATCTCAGAAACTATAAGAGCTAGAGTCATCAAATTTTGTCACAACATCCTTGTATGTTGCAGTGTCTCAAAGTTTTTTGAAATTCGGCCACGCCCCTCCCCGCCTCTGTAAATCAGTAATAACAATTTAATATACACAATATACACCCAACAACCAAAGTTGTACATCCCACATGACAAATACCTTGCCACGGGTGTTTTCTGAAAATTTCATTTCAATCGGATTATAAATAAGTGAGATATGATCCGAATTAAACTCAATTTGAACGTGTACTTATGCGCATATTAAGACCTAATTTACGCATCATACCGAAGTTCGAATCGTCGGACACACAGCATTTTACAAAACTTTTTGTTTGCATAGAATGGCAACAGAATTAGCTCAGAATGCAACTTTGCCGATTGATCAAAAAAGGGTGCAGTGGCTTAGTTGTTAGAGTGGCGGACAGTAGTCCTGCGTACGTGAGTTCGAATCCCAAGCACGACCGCCCGATGCACTTTTTTTATTTTATTTACTTTTTTTTTGCTATTTTTTATTCTTATAAGCTTAAAGGAAAAGTACAGTTATTTAATTAAATATCAATAAAAATAGTTTTCGAAAATTAAATCTAATGTTTTTTTTTTTGCAATATTTAAGACAATCAATGTACACGAATGTTAGAGCGGGACGCCGATACATGCATGTTTGCATTTGCACATTTATGTTACGGCGTCCCACTCTAACACACATCAATTGCCGTATTCGACGTAAGCACGCAACTGTCAGATTTGTGCAACATTCGGCAAGGTTTATAAAAGTGTTCTGCTTAAATAAATATGTTGCGTACCAAAAAATTTTAAAACTATTCTTATGTTGCTGCTTAAATTATTTAATAGAAAAGAAAGAAAAAAAGGAAAACATATCACACATTGATCGCGGCAGGAATCGAACCCGAGCACTGTTAACATCATTGGTCTTCGAATCCGGCACACACTCCACTGAGCTTCTATACAACTTCACATTAATTTATTGCCCTCTCGCTCTATTTAATGCTTATACTTCTTTTCTATTCGCTTTTGAATTGTTTGTGTTCTTCTTTTGTCTGTCAAATGAATTAATAAATAGGAACATAAAATTTTCCAAATAAAGCAGAATTTTCATTATAAATAACGGAATAGTAATCCATGGCCTACTACAGTCAGCACCTGACTGTAGCGTTCGACTGGTTTTGAAAATTACAAGTTGGTGTTTCGTGTTTTATTATGTTAGCTATGCAATGGTCTTTGACAATATTCTTTGTTAGTGTATTAAGAACATAGTTGTTATGTAAATAGAATTTGCCTTCAATATTTTCATTTATTATTTGGCCATTATTGTCGGGATAAGGTGCCATTATGAAAGTTGGTTGTTCAATTGTATTCATAGGAATTTGGGACATTAGGAATATTTCATTAGTAGCTACGTTATACCAAGCGGAAGTTTTTATATCAATTAGATTTGTGTAGTTAACGTTGCCAATATTGTCGTGTTTAGATAGTTTGGGTCGCAAAACAAGTTATTATGGTAATTATAAGTCCGATGATTGGGAGGTGTTGGTTTGCTGCAAGTATTTACTGTCATTAACTTTCTTTTTTCTTTTTAAATTTAATTTTATAATGAATAACGTTTTGACCTCTATTATTTTCGTTATAATGTTTTTCGTCCAATTGTTCTATTCTGCCTGTTTAGGCCATGGATTTTAAAAAAATTCATGGACTACTGTGTTTGTCGGAACGCAAATGTGCGTAACAGGCAGAAGGAGGCATCTCCGACCCCATAAACTATATATATTCTGAATCAGTATCAACAGCCGAGTCGATTGAGCCATGTCTGTCTGTCCGTCTGTCTGTCTGTCCGTCTGTCTGTCTGTATGAACACCTGGATCTCAGAAACTATAAGAGCTAGAGTCTTCAAATTTTATCACAACATCCGTGTATGTTGCAGTGTTTCAAAGTTTTTTTGAAATTCGGCCATGCCCCTTCCGGCCTCTGTAATTCAGTAATAACAATTTAATATACACAATATACACCCAACAACAAAAGTTGTGCATCTCACATTACAAATACATTGCCACGGGTGTTTTCTGAAAATTTAATTAACATCGGACTAAAAATAAGTGAGATATGATCCGAATTAAACTCAATTTGGATGTATACTTATGCGTATATTAAGACCTAATTTACGCATCATACCGAAGTTCGAATCGTCGGACACACAGCATTTTACAAAACTTTTTATTTGCACAGAATGGTAACAGAATTAGCTCAGAATGCAACTTTGCCGATCGGACCACAAAAGGGGCCAAGGCTTAGGGGTTAGAGGGGGCGACCGGCGCCCCTGCGTGGGGGAGTACAAAAACCACCCGCGCCCCGGGGGGCCCTCTTTTTTTTTATTTTTTTTTTTTTTTTTTTTTTTTTTTTTTTATTAATGTAGCGTGTGGAATTGCTGTTTTGTATACACCACTAGTATTTACTATATGATAGGCTAAGAAGGTTCGTGCACTTCTGGCTTCTCTCTGGTCTAAGCTCGTCGGATGGGGTGTGGGTTCTTTTCTTGCCTAAACATATACGCGCTACGGGAAAAATAATGATTAAGTGCACTACGGAAATGAAAATCGACAACTAAATTGTATTGAGATAAACCACACTGTTTATGGATGCTGTATGCTGGTCATATTGTGCGAGGATACTATGCTGTTGATCGTATCCCGCTCTGTACCCTCCCTACCTTGATAGCTCGCGGACTTCTCGGCTATCCCTAGTTAAATACTATGTATAAGTATTATATTTCACTATCATGGGCGTTCATTTGGTCGGCGATGAACCTCAATAAATTATTAAACTGGCATGATTAGGTAAACCTTATAATTCAGTTTTTTATTAACGCGAAAATATTTTGAGATTTCATGTTCAAATTTTAAGATTAATAATAATTCGTAACGAAAAGAGTAAGAAACTATATAAATGAACGCGCAGTAGCTTCACCTCTCATTATAACAAGGATCTTTTATAATAATTTCATATACACATATGTTTATGTGGACCACTACAAAATAACATAACTACATTGGCAATGCAAATGGCATACCGTGGATAATATCAATTTATAGACATTTGGTTACTCACAGAAAATATCCGCTCGATCGATGGGCCCGTCGAAGTAGCTGCTGTGCTGTTTTGGAAGTATTTTATATAAATATAATGTCAATGTAGTTATACGTGTGTGTCCATAATTATATGCTTGTATTCAGGTGCTACTGCGAGTTGTACATGTTTCAAATTGCCTTAGGGATATACGTGTACGAAAGACGTTATTAGATAGAATTTAATTGAAAAGATTTGATATAAAAGTGTATTTATACTACTGCGATACTTTTGTTGGCATGCCGCCTATGGGCTGTCGACAAGGAGAGAACGACTCAGCGCTTCCCTTTGCTGCTGGGTTTGGATAGCCTATGCCAGGCTGGGCATATCCGTGTCGCTATGAGTGACTGTGGCCGTTATAATTATATGACTCTGGTCTGCGACTATAAAATAAATTCCGATACGTATAGCACTTGACCTATAGCGGCGTCGTGACGTTATTACGTCGGAGTTACGACGAATAAGGGAGTCGCATCCGTGGTTGACCGATATATATGAGCTCGGTGTGTTCCCACGGCGCTATTCTATTCAGTGTCTGAGTAATTGTAGTGTTTCGCCGCCCAGTGTACAGTTTTACAGCCACTGGGGGCTCCTATGGACACGATCAGGCCTGCCTTATGGCTGACAGCGAGCAAACGCTTTTCGAGGCCGGCAGTGTTATATCAAATGTCGTAGCTATGGATAAATATGTCGAATTGTCTTTGTCACCCTTTTCCCATTAGAGGGCGTGTTTTAACCTTTTTGCGGCCCTCAAACCCCTTCTTTTTAATAAATTTTCAACCATCGGCGGCAACGTCGCATCGCCGTGCAACTAAACAGGGCGACACGGCGTTAGTCGCACACTGCCTGCAACGGTACTTGCCGAAAAACGACGGACACACCGTGCGTTAAACGACTTATCACACCGCTGCAACGGCACCAAGAAAAACGACGAACACCACACCAAAAATAAAAAGGCACGACGGTGACTAACCCCCCTAACGGGAGTTCCTGCAAAAAACTACCGCCCCCGGGGAATTCGAGGTGACCAGGCGTGTCGCCCTTATAAAAAAAAAACACCCCTATATCACTACTGCTCCACTACTATTACTATTACTCCGACAAATATATAATTAGCATTGACTATTAGTTTAAATTTTCACTTAATATCACCTTTTTGTATGTATACACAATGCCTCTCAAACTACGCAGTCGCTCTGCTGGCAAAGTTACGCAGCAAATAGCGCCGCTGTTTTCAAATGTTCCAGAACTTTGGCTTTTGTTTTTATATAAATAACTCGGTTTCACAATTAGAGTATTTATGAATATATTATATTTTAAAAATATATTCTTTGCAAAAAGTTTATGATTTTCAAGAGTTTATACACACGCTTCGGTGCTAGTCTGCGCTGTGAACTGACGAAAAATGTGAATGCACGTTGAATTCGCCCTCCTTTATAGACAACGAGAGAGAACATTTGCCGTTCCAATGCACGCGGTATTAGAACGGTTGTTGCCAAAAGTAACGGTTGATCATCTTATTTCTTTATGTTCCCTTTTTCTATCTGCATTATGCGAGAGCATGGAAATGAGACGACGGCGAATTGGGAATTGTCACTTGAGTGCGGCGAATTATTTGAGCGCCTTTTGATAATTCGAATTTAAGAGAGTTTATGAGTGCAAGCTAGACAACGGCCACTACACCACAGATAATGCTGCGACAGATGTATCTCGAGTAGTCATTAACTGAAGAAAAACAGTGCAAAGGTCGAGCTTGCCTTAAACTTTGATGTCTTTTAAGTGGTAGACTCCTAGCTTTTTGCCTGCTTCGTTTTGTAATTCATAATATGCTGGACTAAGCTGTTTAACTACTGAAGCCTTTACAAATACCGTGGCAAGTTTTGTCGGGAGTGTGGTCTATGTTTACTTTGGCCTTTGCGCGAGCCAATTGCATCACGTCTGGTCGCTTCAAAGTTGTGTCGTCGGACAACATATTCAGCTTGCGCAAAAGTTCATAATCTTGCCCATTGAGCATCATATTTTGCCCGAAGCATAAGTAATACGGAGAATATCCGGTGCTTCTATGAATATTAGCTCTTATTGACGCATTAATTTCATTTAGATTCATATCCCAATTGATATGTTCTTTACCAATGTACGCTCTAATGGCAGCTAAGACTGAGCGGTTCAGCCGTTCGCTTGCATTCGCTTGTGGCGAATAAATGGCTGTACAAATCTGAGATACTCCAAATTGAGTCAGAAATGCTTTGAAATATCCTGATTTGAATTGTGATCCATTGTCGGTCAATACTGTCTCTGGGACTCCAAATGTATAAAACACATTTTCCAAAAACTCGCAGATCTTGCTGGATGTGAATTTCTTTAATGGTTGTAGGAAGTGAAATTTAGTATTGTGATCCACCACGATTAAAAGTCCTATATTTCCACTTTTTGATCTTGGATATGGGCCTAAAATGTCCAAATACAACTTTTGGAAAGGTCTGTCTGATGACATTGGCTTTCCCATTGGAGGTCTAAGAATCATATTAGCACTTTTAGTGGACTTGCATATCGAACACTTTGCTACGAAATTACGAATTTGCGTAACCATGCCAGGCCAAAATAGATAGCGTTTTAACTTAGCGATAAGTCTGGCTGTACCGCAATGGGCTGAATCTGGAGGATCGTGTGCTCTATGAAGAACATCGTTTATCAAACCATTTGGAATCCAAAGTTTCCAAGATTCTGCTTCCTGCTTTTCTTCTCCACTAGCAAACTCTGTTCGTTTGTATAAAAAGTCATCACAAATTTTCAAATCCGGCAATTTAGATTGATTCTGAATGACGTTTTTCAATAAATTGAGATATTCTGGTGATTTAAATTCCTTAGATTTTAGATCAATTATTGGGCCAGAATCTGTAAATTCAGAGACTTCGTTTTCGTCTCGGCGCGATAAAGCGTCGGCAACGACATTATGAGAACCTTTTCTATGCTGGATTGTACATTCTAAACCGCGTAATTGCAATGCCCATCTGGCCCAGCGCCCTGTAAGATCTTTTTGGTTTAACAACCATTTCAGAGAAGCATGGTCAGTGATTACTACAAACGCTTGTCCTTCTATGTATAAACGGAACTTCTGTATGCCTTTTAGGACTGCTAAACATTCCAGCTCAGTTACCGTATCGTTGCGTTGTTGTTTGGTTAATTTAACCGACGTATATACGATTGGTAGCTCCGAGCCATCAACGCTCAGTTGAGCTAACACGCAGCCGAGTCCGTGCAGGCTGGCATCGCACAACAATAAAAATGGTTTTGAGAAATCTGGTGTACTCAGAATGGGTGCTGATGTTAACTTGCCTTTCAACATCTCAAATGCTTCTTGAGCTTGTGGATTCCACTTGAATTGCTTATTTTTCTTTAAAAGATCTGTCAGTGGCAGAGTAACAGAAGAATAGCCGTCGACGAAACGTCGATACCATCCTGTCATACCGAGAAATCTTCTCAATTGTTTGACAGTAGTCGGTATCGGGAATTCGTTTATTGCCGTGAGCTTTCCTGGGTCTGTTTTTATTTTACCGTGCCCTATGATAAATCCAAGATATTTTATTTCTTGCATACAAAATTTGGACTTGGCAATATTTATAGTCAGGTTCGCATTTCGCAAGTAGCCTGCTATTTCGCTTAAAAGTACCATATGGGAATCGAAATCTTCCGAGAGAACTAATAGATCATCCAAGTAAACGAATACTCTCGTGCGCAAATGTGCGGGAATAACTTGGTCCATTAATCGAACTAAGGTTTGTGCAGCGTTGCACAGTCCGAACGGCATGACTTTGTATTGATACAAAGGGCGATTTGGAATTGTAAACGCCGTTATTTGGCGTGATTTCCCCTCAAAATGGATCTGCCAGAAGGCATGCATCATGTCTAAGCCTGTAATGAAACGAGCGGGTGGCAACCTGCTGAGTATTCCATCAACGTGTGGAAGAGGATATGCATCCTTGCGGGTGCATCTATTAATCTCTCTTGAGTCCAGGCATAAGCGAACTTTGTCTCCTTTTCTTACGAGGACACAATTGCTGCTCCATGCACTCTTAGACTCCTCGATGACGTCCAAATCGAGCATATTTTGGATCTCAGAGAACATAAGCTTCTCCTTAGCTGGGGATATAGGCCAGTGCCTTTGCTTAATTGCTTTAGCGTCGCCTACGTCGATACTGTGTTCGATCAATTTAGTACGGCCTAAACCTTCCTTTTCGAACGATGGAAGTTTTAGTTTAACTCGTTCCAGTTCGATACGCTGATGTTCGGAGAGAGAATGAACTTTTGGAAGATCTTCGTCAACATCTGCATCTCTGCCTACATCGAGCTCATTTACTTGGCTTGAAGTTTGAACTATTTGATTTAATAAACCAAAGTCTCGCCAAAAGTCGATGCCAAGATACGCATCTTGCTTAAGGGTTGGAATTATGTAGAATTCAACTGGTTTGGTTATGCCACGATATGCTATATCACAAACTAATCGACCTATCACAGCACATTCTGAGTTGTTTGCTGTCTTGATACGACCTGAAGATTTTTGAATGTTTGGGTGGGATTTCAACTGTGCTGCTGCTTTACCGCCAAGACAGCTTATAGTTGCTCCCGAATCTAGAAGAGCGACAAATGAATGCCCTTCTAATTGAATCTCTGTATATAAACGATTGTCGTTATTCATAAAAATGGCTGAAACTAGTTTATGTCGGCATGCGCGGACTTTCTTCCAAAAGACGCGCATACGGACCGTAGAACGTTTGGTTTTCTTCCGGGGCTCATAACTGTCCACGTGACCGAAAATTCGACTACGTGTCGCTAGATAATGTGCCAGTCTCTCATGGAAAGGCTTATATACTTTCTTAATAATTTCGTTTTGTTTGGTGTTAATTCGTAAGGCTGACTTTTGGTTCAGATCGGCTGAATGTTGTTGGATCTGATTGTTTACGTCTGGGTTTATTGTCGTGGATGCGACAGTACGGATCTGGCCTGCGCATCCACCGACGAGTTTTCCGGGTTGTTACAATGGATACAATTGGGCTTGAAAACGTTTGCTGCCCCGCACCCGTAACAAAAAATAGACCTAGGCTCAAGACAATAGTCATAGCGGTGACCTACTTTTCCGCAGTTCCAACACTTCATACTTTTGCGCTGAATCGCAGCGATTTCTGTTTGTTCGTCAAGCTCTGAAACGAAGGGACGCGGCTGTCTATAAGACTGCTGTCTTGTTTGTTTGCAAAACTGCTCGTGAGTGCGGATTTCCTCTCGCAGTCGAGCTAATGTTGTTATGCCTAGATGCATTAATTCATAACGCAGCGACATTTTGGAATTTCTAATTAAAATTCGCACTAATGACTCTTCTGTAATAGCGTTACGTAAACGGCTAACGAGCTTTTCAATTTCAAACTAAAATTCTTCAAACCGCTCTTTTTCGCTTGTTTTCTGGCATTTATGGAATCCCATATATCCATATCTGTATCTGCATCTTCATATTTCTTTTGAAACTCTTCAGAATTTTTCCCATGTGAAACAAGGATTGTTTCTATTTTCAAAACCAATCACTGGCTTTGTCTCCTAAAAGCAAATGTAAATGATCGCAAAGTAAGTTATGATCACCGTATAGGTTTTGTCTCGTCATTGAACGAACTCTGTACAGAAAGTCTTCCGTGGAAATACCCTGTCTCGATCCGTCAAATTTCAATCTCCAATTGAGAATGATATTCGACACTTTCTCTGGAGGAATTGAAGAATATCTTCGAGGTAAAGTTGGACTACTGCCAGTGGTTTGGCTTGCCGGAGGCAGATCAGTCTGTCCTGCTCTGACATTAGAATTCGTGAACTGTGATTGAATCAAGGCTGACAAGTTTCGCATTAGTTGCTGCTGACTGAACTATTTTATCTATATTTTCCCAGTTTCCTTCTTTCGATGAATCAACAGTCAGACTACTCTGATTCGCTTCATTGTTCTGCATCGCACGTTGTGCGGACCTAGTGGTCATGCCTCTACGTGTAGTGCCGCCTCTGCGGTGTCTATTATTACATCTATTACTGTTTTGATCTGTATTCTGATCAGGCGCTGGCAATATAGGGTCAGTGGCGTTGCCTGCTGCATTTAATTCAGCGGCCAAATTATTGTTAGACAATGATAACTGTCTGGCTCTGCAAGGGTTTTTGCATGTGGGGCAAATATTTGTATGTTGCAACGCCCTCTGTATACACTCGTGGTGAAACCTATGTTGGCATGGGGACGTTGCTATTGAATTGTTTGGTTGGATTGGCTGGTGGCAGCAGCCGCAGAAGGGGTCTTGTTGTTGTAAAATATTACTGAGATCTTCTGTGCTGTGTCTTACTGACATATTTATAGTTTTTCTGTTCATATAATTATTGGTTCATCGCTTTCCAAAATAAAAGCTCCATAATGTGTTTAAAAATATAACCTGCATACAGCTTATTGAAAATCTAAAGGATACTATTGCTCTACTCAAGACTGACTGTTGCTAATATTGGTCGAGTTCCCCAAAAATATTCTAGGTGCTCGCGGTTCTAATATTTGCTATCGAAAGCTTATAGTAGTTTATTATTTAAAGGATAATATATATAGCAAATTTTGCCGTCGCTGACTACAGGCTCAGTATGGTCGACTAACCCGATTAAAACTAGAGAGATCGCGATTCCGATATCTGAGATTCTGTAACCTTGACGCCATATTGCTATACACATTCTCCCATTTCTAAAAATGGAGATTTCCAAACATGAAAATTATTCGGCAACTTCCAGACTTCTCTCGGTCGATACATCCAAATGTTATGAATTGTAAGCGCGATTCGCGAAAATAAGTTGCTGGGCTGCATAACATCAAATCCGGGAAAATCATTTCGTTTTGAATTTACTAAAAGATGAAGTTTTTAATGGCTAGATTCAAAGAGCTTTTTGAAAGGTCGAACGTGATGTTATGTCGATATTACAGGATTCATATTTCGGTTCTTTACAGTTATTCTTGGGCTTGTATAAATATTGTAGCCTGAAGACCATGCCCCGTCTCTTGATTGAGATTAAAACAACATTGAATTGAGAAATTTTGCGTGTACTAATCAGACCTTTCGGGTTGGGCCTCAATAACATTTATAATTGATGAGAAGTAAGGTCTGTAAATTTTCATTAGATCTCGAGCTTCACGCTTAAACGCCAATTATTTTTTTAAAAATAAATATTTTTAATAAATACTTGGCTAAAAGGAAATCCTCCCTTGCTCTAATTACTATCTGCAATTGATTAAGGAATAGGATCTGAAACTTTTCCACACCTCTTGGTCCCTTATGTTGGGTGCCAATTATTTCTAAAAAATATTATAAATATTTTTCTCTAACTGTTTATACTGTTTATGGATGCTATATGCTGGTCATATTGTGCGAGGATACTATGCTGTTGATTGTATCCCGCTCTGTACCCTCCCTATCATGATAGCTCGCGGACTTCTCGGCTATCCCTAGTTAAATACTATGTATAAGTATTATAGTTCACTATTATGGGCGTTCATTTGGTCGGCGATGAACCTCATTAAATTATTAAACTGGCATGATTAGGTGAACATTATAATTCAATTTTTATTCAGTAGGTTTTTAAGGCATTCTAACGCGAAGCTATCTAGCGATTTCATATTCAATTTTAATGTTGATAATAATTCGTAACGAAAAGAGTAAGAATTTATATAAATTAACGCGCAGTAGCTTCACCTCTTATTACAACAAGGGTCTTTTACAATAATTTCTTATGTGGACCACTACAAAATAACATAACTACATTGGCAATGCAAATGGCATACCGTGGATAATATCAATTTATAGACATTTGGTTACTCACAGAAAATATCCGCTCGATCGATGGGCCGTCCAAGTAGCTGCTGTGTGCTGTTTTTGGAAG
>JAECXB010001166.1:0-14296 GCA_018151435.1 Zaprionus africanus
CTTCTGGTGTTCCTCAGGGCAGCCATCTTGGACCTTTGCTTTTTAACCTCTTTATTAATGATCTTCCTTCAATACTATTGCACTCTGATATTCTTATGTATGCTGATGACGTGAAACTCTGTTTGACGTACAGTGATCCTGTACGAAACTTCCTTCAAACAGATCTTGACTTGATGTTAGCTTGGTGCAGGCATAATCTGCTCCATCTTTTTTTTAGGGCATGGATTTTAAAAAAATTCATGGTCTACTGTGTTTGTCGGAACGCAAATGTGCGTAACAGGCAGAAGGAGGCATCTCCGACCCCATAAACTATATATATTCTGAATCAGTATCAACAGCCGAGTCGATTGAGCCATGTCTGTCTGTCCGTCTGTCTGTCTGTCTGTCTGTCTGTCTGTCCGTCTGTCCGTCTGTATGAACACCTGGATCTCAAAAACTATAAGAGCTAGAGTCTTCAAATTTTGTCACAACATCCGTGTATGTTGCAGTGTCTCAAAGTTTTTTTTGAAATTCGGCCACGCCCTTTCCCGCCTCTGTAAATCAGTAATAACTATTTAATATACACAATATACACCCTACAACCAAAGTTATACATCTCACATGACAAATACCTTTTCACGGGTGTTTTCTGAAAATTTTATTAAAATCGGACTAAAAATAAGTGAGATATGATCCGAATTAAACTCAATTTGAACGTATACTTATGCTTATATTAATTTACGCATCATACCGAAGTTCGAAACTAGCGTCGGACATACAGCATTTTATTAAACTTTTAATTTGCATAGAATGGTAACAGAATTAGCTCAGAATGCAACTTTGCTGATCGATCAAAAAATGAGGCAGTGGCTTAATGGTTAGAGTGGCGGACAGCGGTCCTGCGTGCGTGAGTTCGACGAATACCGTGCGCAGCTGGCTGGTGCAACTTTTCATTTTAATTATTTTATTTTGGTCATTTTTTTTATTCTTATAAGCTTATAAGCTTTTTATTGATATTTAATTAAATAACTGTAGTTTTTAGTTATTTAATTAAATATCAATAAAAATGGTTTTCAAAAATTAAATCTCAGTTTTTTTTTGCAATATTTAAGACAATCAATAAGTTACGAATGTTAGAGCGGGACGCCGATACATGCATGTCTGCATTTGCACATTTATGTTTCGGCGTCCCGCTCTAATACATCAATTGCCGTATTCGGCGTAAGTACGCAACTGTCAGATTTGTGCAACATTCGGCAAAGTTTATAAAAGTGTTCTACCTTATTAAATATGTTGCGTACCAAAAAATTTAAAAACTATTGTTATGTTGCTGTTTAAATTGTTTAATAGAAAAGAAATAAAGATGGAAAACTCGTCACACATTGTTCGCGGCAGGAATCGAACCCGAGCACTGTCATCATCTTTGGTCTTTGAATCCGGCACACAGTCCACTAAGCTACTGTACAACTTCACATTAATATATTGTCCTCTCGCTCTTTCTAATGCTTATACTTATTGTTTATTCGCTTTTGCATTGTTTATGTGTTTTTCTTTTGTCTGTCAAATGAATTAAATAATAAGAATATAAAATTTATATTTGTAAAGTTTCCCAAATAAAGCAGAATTTTCATTTTAAATAACGGAATAATAATCCATGGCCTTCTACAGTCAGCACCTGACTGTAGCGTTCGACTGGTTTTTTTCGTAAATATTGGACGTTGAATACAATGGCTGTATTAGCAAGTGGTCCAACGACACCAAGCCGATGCTTGTTGCGCGCGGAACCCAAACGAAGTCCACCTCCCGCCTAACCGACCGAGAGGCACTGTCGCATAACGGACGACACGGAAACGCGGTAGAAACGCGAATAGAAACGCGAATAGAAGCGCGAATAGAAACGCGGGGAGAAGTTCTAAAAAAAAAAGAGGCGATAGAACGCAGCATACAAATAGGAATAGAATATCGAGGAAGATTAATACTAATTACTAATTACGTGCTAGATAGGAAAGAATTAAGGACTTCATAGCAGCGATAGTGTTAGTGCTAGCTATGACGTGTTGGAGCTTATTGTAGTCCGATCATAATACCCTGAAAGGATCATGCAGTGCATAGTTCGATCTACAATAAGGAAGTGTTAGTGGAAGGAAATAGCGAGTACTTCTGCAAGGAACAGAGAAGTGTAGCTGCCTTACCAAGGCCTCACTATCAATGTCACCTTGCATAAGGTTGTTAATAAATACGACCCCTAGCATGGTTCTGCGGTTAGTTAGGGAAGGCAGATTTAGTAGCAGAAGTCTACTATTATAGGAAGGCAGTCTCAAGTTTTCATCCCAATTAAGGCCGCGTAAGGCAAAAGTAAGAAATTCCTCTGTACAGATTCGATGCGTTCCTTATGAATAGTGTACTGGGGACACCATACGCATGAACCGTATTCGAGAATAGGACGAACAAGTGAAACGTAAAGGGTCTTTGTAATATAAGGATCGTCGAACTCCTTAGACCATCTCTTGATAAAGCCTAGGACACCCATGGCTTTATTGACCATATTAGTTATATGACTTGAAAACTTTAGTTTTCGGTCCAAACGGACCCCCAGATCATCAACTAGGGTGATTCTTTCCAAGGCACAACCACAAAGAGTATAAGAAGCAAACTTCGGACTGGCTCGAGAGAATGTCATCAGCTTGCATTTAGAGCTGTTCAGGTTTAAGAAATTGGCACAACACCAAGAATTGAAACTATTTAGGTCGGTTTGTAAGTTTGAGTGACAGTGGTCGTCTTTAAATTGGTAGCAAAGCTTAACATCATCCGCATACATAAGAGTACGGGAGTTACGTATGACCAGGGGAAGGTCATTGATGAAAAGCGTAGGGGACCAAGATGACTCCCTTGAGGAACACCAGATGTGGCATGAATTGGGTTTGAAAGGGTGGTTTTAAAGAGGACTCTTTGAGTTCTGTCAGTCAGATAGCTTACAATCCAACTAAGTAGTTTTGGTGAAAAACCTAGAAGGTCAAGCTTATGTGCCAAAAGGGAATGATTTACTGAGTCAAAAGCTTTACTGAAATCAGTATAAATAACATCAGTCTGAAGATTTTCCTGAAATCCTTTTACCACGAAGGATGTCAGCTCAAGCAAGTTTGTCGTAGTAGAACGACTTTTAATGAATCCGTGTTGAAAGGGTGAGATAACGGATCTACAGAAATGTTGCAAGTGAGGAGTTATGACATTTTCGAAAAGTTTAGGTATAGCCGACAATTTAGAGATACCTCTATAATTGCTTGCATCAGACTTGCTGCCCTTTTTAAGCAAGGGAATAATGAAAGATGCCTTCCAAATGGAAGGGAAGACTGAAGTTTCTAAAGACAGCGAAAATAGTTTGAGCAATGGCTTACTTAGAGAGATCCTTTACCAATGAGCTTTCGTTTAAAAAGGGAGAGAAGATACCATTTGAACTTGGGATGTTGTATGGATAAGAGTGAGTTCTCTGTGTAGAGGGAGAATAAGTCGTTTGAAAAAACTTTGCAAACATATCGGCCATGGCTTGGTCGGTATCTGCACTAGCATTTTCAAACGTTAACTTAGTTGGAAATGCGGTAGACTTACGCTTCGTGTTAACGAAACTATAAAACTGTTTGGGGTTCTGAATAAACTGAGCCTTACAACGAGTTAAATAGTTCTTATAACATTTCGCGTTCAAGACAGTAAAATCTGACCGCGCGCTTAAGTAGCGCGAAAAGGCTGAGGATGAGCTATTATTTTTATATTTTTTGAATAAGCTTGACTTTAAATTTTTTAACCGTGACAACTCTCTTGTAAACCATGGCGGCTTACTCGAGGAAGTTGGATAAAAGCACGGAACACAAATATCTAAAAAGTAGTTAATTGTGTTATAGAAAATATTGGTCGCTACTAAAATATCAGTAGACGAATACAATTCTGACCAATCAAATTGGAAATCATCCCATTTAATAAGTTGAAATCTGCTTTTCTAAAGCAGCGTACACGATTACACAGTTTTTCACCCTTATTCATACATGCGCCAAAATCAAAAGTAACTTCAAGAGTGGGATGGTATGGATCTTCAGGAAGAGAAAGTGGTTGAGTCTTGTTTAGGCTCACTCTAGATGGATCCGAGACAAAGCATAAGTCTAACGATCTGTTACTACTGTTTAAGACATGATTGACCTGTGACAATGACATGTCAAACAGACCGTCAAAAAAGTCATGTTGCCGAGAGGGCAGAAGAGAGTTTGAATCAGCACTTGTTGTCCAATTACAATCGGGGATATTGAAGTCACCCAGGACTAAAAATTGATCCCTGTCTGATAACAGGTTAAATATGGTCTGTATTGCAGACAAATGTTGCAAATAGACTGATAATTCCGACGACGGCGGAATATAGGAACAGGTTACATAATGAAAAAAACCGGGAAAGTGTAATTTTACACAGAGTAATTCAATGCCTAATTGAATCTCCGATTCTAAAAGTTCCGAGTTGATGGTGGAATCAACTGCAATTAGAACTCCACCACCACGTCGGTTAGGTCGATCACACCTGTAGGTTGTGTACTTATTTGGAAAGACTTTGGAGTTATGGATCTCCGGCTTTAACCAAGTCTCAGTAAACACAACAATTTGGGCAGAAAAAGAAAGACTGTTTAAATATAAAGTTGAAAGTTTAGTACAGAGACCTCTAACAATTTGATATCAAAGAGTTAAGGAGCTTGTTAGTTTTTTTATTTGGTTTTATTTGGGCTGCTGCTAGAGGAGGCAAAGGAAGTTTAATCGGTGAGCGATTTTTCTTTTTCTTTGCTTCAAACTCTTTAACCATTACATGTTCCGGCCAAAATTAAGCCGAACATATAATGCCTAAGAGTTCGTTTGGGACACTTATTTTGAAGGATGATATGTCCCTCTCATAAGAAAACTTAAATTTTTCCACTTTTATATCGACGGCTTGAGTTTTAGCTTGAATAAAGCTGGTTGCGCACACTCAATGATATTTCCGGGAATCGAAATTGATTTAGCCGCAGATCTCGTTACCATTGGGGGATTGGTGAACGATATTAACGGCTGTGTCATTGGCGTACCTGGCTGGTCAATTATAGGGAGCTGGGTGGCGATAATAGGCTCCTCTATGCGGGTGGATTTTTTACGCTTTGGGGATTCGTTCAATAACTTAAGGTTATTGAAAGATGAATCGAGCGCTGAGAACTGGTCGGATAGTTTGCGAAAACTTCCAAGCAGTTCCCTAAATCCAATTTTTGTTTGCCGCATAAACGAACAAATTTCGCCCTCCACTTCCCTACACATATCGCAGCAATAACGCAACCCAGTGCGCTTGGCTACGGCATCAGCCGTCGTGCCAGAAAAACCGGCACACTTCGCGTGTACTACGTTATCACATAGCCAACACGAAATGCTTGGCTGGGCAGCCGTCACCTGCTTAAGGCAGGATTTTTAAAACAAATCAATGCGTCCATTATAGGGGACACCTACTGTAACAAATCAAAACCAGTCGAACGCTACAGTCAGGTGCTGACTGTAGAAGGCCATGGATTATACTTCCGTTATTTATAATGAAAACTCTGCTTTATTTGGCAAAATTTAAAAATATAAATTTTATATTCTCATTATTTAATTCATTTGACAGACAAAAGAAGAACACACAAACAATGCAAAAGCAAATAGACAAGAAGTATAAGCATTAGATAGAGCGAGAGGGCAATAAATTGACGTGAAGTTGACCAGTAGCTTAGTGGAGCGTGTGCCGGATTCGAAAACCAATGAATGTTGACAGTGGTCGGGTTCGATTCCTGCCGCGATCAATGTAATGTGTGACGAGTTTTCCTTTTTAGGCCATGGATTTTAAAAAAATTCATGGTCTACTGTGTTTGTCGGAACGCAAATGTGCGTAACAGGCAGAAGGAGGCATCTCCGACCCCATAAACTATATATATTCTGAATCAGTATCAACAGCCGAGTCGATTGAGCCATGTCTGTCTGTCCGTCTGTCTGTCTGTCTGTCTGTCTGTCTGTCCGTCTGTCCGTCTGTATGAACACCTGGATCTCAAAAACTATAAGAGCTAGAGTCTTCAAATTTTGTCACAACATCCGTGTATGTTGCAGTGTCTCAAAGTTTTTTTGAAATTCGGCCACGCCCTTTCCGCCTCTGTAAATCAGTAATAACTATTTAATATACACAATATACACCCTACAACCAAAGTTATACATCTCACATGACAAATACCTTTTCACGGGTGTTTTCTGAAAATTTAATTAAAATCGGACTAAAAATAAGTGAGATATGATCCGAATTAAACTCAATTTGAACGTATACTTATGCTTATATTAATTTACGCATCATACCGAAGTTCGAAACTAGCGTCGGACACACAGCATTTTATTAAACTTTTAATTTGCATAGAATGGTAACAGAATTAGCTCAGAATGCAACTTTGCTGATCGATTAAAAAATGAGGCAGTGGCTTAATGGTTAGAGTGGCGGACAGCGGTTCTGCGTGCGTGAGTTCGAATCCCATGCGCGGCCGACTGGTGCAATTCTCATTTTAATTACTTTTTTTTTTGGTAATATTTTTATTCTTATAAGCTTTTTATTGATATTTAATTAAATAACTGTAGTTATCAGTTATTTATTTAAATATCAATAAAAATAGTTTTCAAAAATTAAACCTCATGTTTTTTTTGCAATATTTAAGACAATCAATAAGTTACGAATGTTAGAGCGGGACGCCGATACATGCATGTCTGCATTTGCACATTTATGTTTCGGCGTCCCGCTCTAATACACATCAATTGCCGTATTCGGCGTAAGTACGCAACTGTCAGATTTGTGCAACATTCGGCAAAGTTTATAAAAGTGTTCTACCTTATTAAATATGTTGCGTACCAAAAATTTAAAAACTATTGTTATGTTGCTGTTTAAATTGTTTAATAGAAAAGAAATAAAGATGGAAAACTCGTCACACATTGTTCGCGGCAGGAATCGAACCCGAGCACTGTCATCATCTTTGGTCTTTGAATCCGGCACACAGTCCACTAAGCTACTGTACAACTTCACATTAATATATTGTCCTCTCGCTCTTTCTAATGCTTATACTTATTGTTTATTCGCTTTTGCATTGTTTATGTGTTTTTCTTTTGTCTGTCAAATGAATTAAATAATAAGAATATAAAATTTATATTTGTAAAGTTTCCCAAATAAAGCAGAATTTTCATTTTAAATAACGGAATAATAATCCATGGCCTTCTACAGTCAGCACCTGACTGTAGCGTTCGACTGGTTTTCTTTCTTTTCTATTTAATATAACAATAGTTTTTTAATGGTACGCAACATATTTAATTAAGAAGAACACTTTTATAAACTGACGAATGTTGCACAAATCTGACAGTTGCGTACTTACGCCGAATACGGCAATTGATGTGTGTTAGAGCGGGACGACAAAACATAAATGTGCAAATGCAGACATGCATGTATCGGCGTCCCGCTCTAACATACGTAACTTATTGATTGTCTTAAATATTGCAAAAAAAAACATGAGGTTTAATTTTTGAAAACTATTTTTATTGATATTTAAATAAATAACTGATAACTACAGTTATTTAATTAAATATCAATAAAAAGCTTATAAGAATAAAAATATTACCAAAAAAAAAGTAATTAAAATGAGAATTGCACCAGTCGGCCGCGCATGGGATTCGAACTCACGCACGCAGAACCGCTGTCTGCCACTCTAACCTCTAAGCCACTGCCTCATTTGTTGACCTGTCGGCAAAGTTGCATTCTGAGCTAATTCTGTTACCATTCTATGCAAATAAAAAGTTTTGTAAAATGCTGTGTGTCCGACGATTCGAACTTCAGTATGATGCGTAAATTAGGTCTTAATATGCGCATAAGTAAACGTTCAAATAGAGTTGAATTCGGATCATATCTCACTTATTTTTAGTCCGATTTCAATGAAATTTTCAGAAAACACCCGTGGCAATGTATTTGTCATGAAAGATGGACAACTTTTGTTGTTGGGTGTATATTGTGTATATTAAATTGTTACTACTGATTTACAGAGGCGGGAAGAGGCGTGGCCGAATTTCAAAAAAACTTTGAGACACTGCAATATACACGGATATTCTCACAAAATTTGAAGACTCTAGCTCTTATAGTTTCCGAGATACAGGTGTTCATACAGACAGACAGACGGACAGACAGACAGACAGACGGACAGACAGACAGACAGACGGACAGACAGACATGGCTCAATCGACTCGGCTGTTGATACTGATTCAGAATATATATAGTTTATGGGGTCGGAGAAGCCTCCTTCTGCCTGTTACGCACATTTGCGTTCCGACAAACACAGTAGTCCATGAATTCTTTTAAAATCCATGGCCTAAACAGCCGCAAAGAAAACAAAACAAAAACAAGAAAAAGAGGTATGTGCGCAAGAAAAAGAAATTGTGGCGCGCAAAAGGCAGAGAGCAAAGAGAGCAGAAACGATCAAAACAACAAACTGTTTGAAGTGCAAAGTTATGTCATTTTACAGAGGTATTCTCTTTGATCATAAACTGAAAGTTGATCGTCACATTTCACAAACTGTAAATAAGGCATTTCGAGTACTTGGTTTAATCACAAGATGGGCCAAAGAATTCAAAGATCCTTATACAACTAAATTACTTTATACCTCTCTTGTTCGTCCAATTCTTGATTATGGCCAATTCTTGATTATGGTTCTTGCGTGTGGTCGCCGCAATACCAGATTCACCAAAATAGAATTGAGTCTGTTCAAAAGCAATTTCTACTCTTCGCCTTGCGTATTTTTAACTGGGTATCAGGTGTAGACTTACCACCTTTCTCTAGTAGACTTCTTCTAATTAACCTACCTTCTCTTACTAACCGACGTATTATGCTAGGTGTTACATTTCTCTTTAAACTAATCAAGCATGATATAGACTCCCTACTCTGCTTAACCAAACTTTCGCATTCCTTCTAGAGTTACTCGTAATTTTGTTCCACTATCTTTGAACCTTTATTTTAATAATTATTTTTTTATATAAGCTTGCATGATCCTTTTCGAGTTCTCTGTGCTGATTACAATGGACTGTTTAGTGTTTTTAACTCTGAGTCCTCTCTTAATTCTATCAAACTCTCAATTCTAAATTATTTAACACTTCATCCTAACAATTAACACTAACCTACCGATCTGATTGGGTTTTACTGGGTTTTCCCCAATCCCTTGCAACAAATGTTGGATCGGTTTCTTTATTTTTATTATCCCAGCTTAAAGTTTAAAGCTTAAAGTTTAAATTTTGAATTCTTAATTTTAAATTTTAATTCTTAAATCTTCTTTTAATCTTAAACAAATTAAAATTAATTAATTTTTAATTTGTATACGAAATTCTTTTTAGTCGACTGCAATTAGTCAACATTAAATAAATAAAATAAAAAATATAAATACACCGTGCAGAACGGAGAACTACACTGCTGGTCTAAGGTTAGACGCACCATCGTTTTTTAAAACAAAATCGATTATTTATTATCATGCTTTTCTAATTCTCCAAAATACTTTTCATATCAAAGTTCGAATCTTGTTCGAAAAAAAATGCTCACAGCTGGTTAATTTGCAAAAAATAACAGTATATTTGAAGATTAAAGAAATTTCTAAGGCAATCACATGTGTTTTCGTTTGGTCATTGAAATAGACGCAGCTGTAATATTTTCGTATTGCGTGGACAAGTGTAAATTGTATTGAAAAATATCAAAAATAAACAAATAAAGTGTTTTCCAGCTAAATTTGAAGAAAAAATGGGAAAATCTGCTGTTATGAGCTTATTGGAACGTCAAAAAATAGACCTTTTTCACTCGCAAGGACTGTCCAATCGTAACATTGCCAAGCAAATAAATCGTAGCTCCAGAACTGTTGAGAGATATTTGAAGGGTGCAGAGGCATATGGAAATGACTTCAAAAGAAAAAAAAGGCACTATCTAAACAAGCAGTACGCCAAATCGTAAGAATTGCTTCGAATTCGACTAAATCTGCTGCTAAATTCAAGGAATTAGCCGGAGTAAAAGCAAGTCTTTCAACTGTTCAGCGTACGATCAAATACAGAACACCTGAAGCGTCTATGGTAAAAATCAATAAACAGCCCCATTTGAATGCAATACGCAAGGAAAAGCTGTCCAATCTGACACTTGACTAAACGATTGGCGTTCAGTTGTTTTACTGATGAAAAACGTTTTAATTTATATGGCCCTAATGGATTTCAATATTATTATCACGATTTGCGAAAAGATGAGCTATATTTAAGTCGCCACCATAGTCGAGAAGGGGGAAACTTGATTTTCATCGATCAAAAGATGAACGGCGATCGCTTCAAAACATTGTTGGAGTCCGTATTTCCAGAATTAAATGATGTCTTTGGAGCAATTCCTTGGTTTTTTAACAGGACAATGCTCCTATTCATAACTCTCGATTAGTAAAGTCTTTATTTCGAGTCTAAACGTTAATGTCATGACCTGGCCAGCTTATTCGCTAGATCTTAACGTTATTGAAAATGTTTGGGGCTGGCTAACACAGAAGGTATACGAAGGAGGAAAGCAATACGAAAATAAGGAAACATTAACTGCAGCTATTAAACGTGCTTGGAGCGAGATTTCCTTGAACTACATAGATTCCTTGTATCATTCTATCAAGGACCGGATTTATGAAGTTGTTACTATAAAAGGAAGCAGTACTCATTTCTAAAATAATTTTTTATTTCAAAATTAATCAAATAGTAACGCTAACTAATAATTTAAGTTAAAATCCAAATACTTTTCTTATAAAAATTAAAAAGCCAAAGTGCGTCCTAATCTTATGACCAAGAAAAATTCGACTTATTTTGAGTAGCTTTAAGAAAATGGTCGAAAAACACAATTTTGTTAAATATGTACAATCATTTGAATATTACATTTAAGTATCATTAAATTAGAAGTGTTTTTGCTTATCTACTTCTTTTCTAATTTTTATTTAATAAATAAATATGAAGCAAAGTTGTATGCAACTAAAGGTGCGTCTAACCTGAGACCAGCAGTGTATATAGGCACCTAGGCTTGAAGCCAGACGAGGAGGACGGTATTCAGTGGAAGCTGTGCGTGGGCAAAGAATCAAGGAGAAGGATTCTGCAGGAAAGCCATGACGCACCAACGGCCGGGCACCTGGGGATCGGAAAACCACGTCAAAGGTCGCCCAGCGGTATTACTAGCCGGGGATGTTCCGAGACGTCGCCCGATACGTCAAAAAGATGCCCCATCTGCCAGAGGTTCAAAAGTCGAACAACAGCCAGCCGGAAAAATGCTACAAGACAAGTACAGGAGCCGTTCGATACCCTTTGCGCTGACTTCGTGTGACTATTATCAAGGTCTAAGCAGGGGAACACGGTGCTGTTGGTGTTCTTCTCGAGAAGGCGTTCCGAGAAAGGATCCTTGGAAACTTCCGAACTCCCAGGACCTTCGTATACGACAATGGAACCCAATTCACCAGCCGTTCATTCAAGGCGTTTTGTAAACGAGTCGGCATGCGGATCGAGCACACGGCACCATACAGCCCCAACGAAACCCGACTGAACGGGCTAAGAGGACCATCAAGACCATGATTGCCCAGTATATCAACGGACCTCAGCACACCTGGGACATCCTACTCCCAGAGATTTCGTTGGCAATCAACAGCAGCTTCTTAGACACCACGGGATTCAGTCCGGCCTTCCCGGTACAAGGACGAGAACCTCGACTACCTGGTGCACTGTACGAGGAAGTTACTCCTGGCACAGGACAGGAAAGCCGCGATGTCATCAGTCGGGCGAAAGAGTTGGAACAACTGTTCCAAGTGGCCAGAGAAAACGCGCAGCGAGCATTGGCGGAGCAAAGTCAGCATTACAACCTGCGACGAAGAGAATGGTGACCGGTCTGGGCACGATGATATTCCTGCGGCCTCCTTTGTAGCGAAGTTGGCCCCTAAATACGACGCGCCATACAAGGTAATCCGTTTTCAACATAGCCGGATCCAACGCGAAGGGACCCGTGAGCGAAGAACTGCCCACATAGCCGACCTGAAACGGTTCCAGCAATCAAAAAAAGACCCTAGAGTGGAAAGCAGCGAGGGACAGCATGGGCCTGCCAACACAAGCGCCCAGCTATTTATTCCGTCCTTTTTGCTAAGAAAACAAAGTATCTTTCTTTTGAGCACCGTCTCACCGTTCCGTAGGGTGCATCTACTTAAGGTTAGGTTCTGGTACAACCGTGTTTTATATCCCCCAGACAAACAGAAAAAACACGGACAACAGCGCGGGAGATGGCGGGGGAACGCCGCCCAAGAGAGTGGAAGAGTGGCTGGACGGCGTCCCAGCCATTCTACCAGAGGAAGAGCACCCGGCGCCGCCTGAGGCGGCGGACGTAGCCGGAGGCGATAGCCGGGCTGGACGACGATGACGTCAGCATGGTCCTTTCCCCGGCTTGCAGCCCCTGGCAATACCTTTCGTCAGCTCCACCACAGAGTCACCGGAGCCCCTGCAGAGGGTACAAGTCGTTTTAGACAAAGCGGGCGTATCCTCTACGAGGATCGACCCAGAGGCACCGTCTACATCCGCCGGGGCCGCCCAGCGCACAGCGACTCTCTATTCACCACAGTACCCCCGGCCGACCGCCTCCGGGATTGGAAGGCAAACCTGCTGTGGCCCCTGGAGGAGGTGGCCGACATCCTGGACACGGTAGATGAACTCGCCAACACCCTCTTCGCGCCCCGTGCAGACTGGGTCGAGGCCCCCCCATCGTGGCGAAGGTCACCACGCCCGGACGCCGAGTGCTTGAACTGGTGGTGGATTATATCCGGAGTTAACACAAAGAGGGCGTCCACCGTCGTGCGCGTTTCGCGCTACATTTGGACAGGGCAACCTTTAGGGTGACACTGGGACGCGGAAGTAGCACGATAATAGACTTCCATTGGCGCAGCAGGAAGAGCGCAAAATGCACGCCAGCAGTAAGAGGCGACGGAGCTCAGAGAGAGCGCGCAGGCCTGCAGCCGCAGCAGAGCCGGAGCCGGGCGGAAAGCTCGTTGGTAGCAGAGAGGTGAGGCCTATTTAGGCTGGGCTTTGTGGTTTGCATAGTGCGTGGTCGGCTCAAGCTCGGCGACTGCGCTGCCCGGAAATTAACGCCGGCTCTGAGGCTGCGCAGGAGTTCGGCTCATGGGCGCCAGTGATTATGTCCGGACACTAAGAGAGTGCGGGATGAAAAAGTAAAGAGCGCGCGTGTGACAACAACAGTGAAAAATGGCCACAAAAGACGCCCCGCAAGGGCAAAGAATTTCAAGGACAACAAGGACGCGCCGCCAAGGACAAAAGACACACGAGGACGGGAAGGACGCCTGGAGGTAAGATTGAGCGAGCCAGTTGTTGGCCAACTTTAGGCAGTGCACTATGGGGAATTTGACCTGTATTTTTTCAAAAATGTGTTTTTCACAAGTATGCAAATTCGCAGTATTTTAGTGTTAATACACATTGGAAATACAAGTACATCTTGTTATGTTACAACATGGAAATGTTAACTTAACAGCGCACTGATGTCAGGGCAGCTGTTACATCCAGCATTTCTAACAATTTGTACATTTAGCAAGTGCTGTCCTGATGCTAACTTTTTGAAAAAAAAAATTTCAACTTTCGAAGAACTACAAAAAAATTTGTTCAAATTTGTTAAGTAAGTGTTTATATACATATTGTAGAGGATCAATTCCCTATTCAGGACATATAGTCTCTAACTGCGCTTTTGCGGTTTTGAAATATTTCATTTTGCCAGAGACAGTAATTTCCCATGCAGGACCTGTTCGAAGTGTGGCGCAAGCGAACGCGTGCCCATCAAAAGGAAAGTGCTATTTACACTTTTATAAGTGGTCATTTTCTGAGAGCAATCTAGAATTAAATAATGGATACCTTAAGGAAAAATCAAGAATGTTTACTTTCCGTGAATCTAATGCGAAAATGGCAAAATGCAATCGCAAGCTGAATACATTTTTAAGCGTACATCCAAAGTGGCTAGAAGAACACCTAGTTCTGAAAGTAAAAGGAACAAATAAAAAGCCAAGAAAATCGAAAACAAGACTCAAAGGACTATATCATTTAAAAAGTTTAAATGGCCGAAGACAACAAGCAGACGACGCACAGGCATAAATCACAACCAACACCTATTGATTCAAGCTGCAATGTTAGCTGCACGGAAAGCGTGGCCAACTGGATCTTTAGACATATTAAAATTGCTTTTGTTGAATACGGC
>JAECXB010001172.1:0-189194 GCA_018151435.1 Zaprionus africanus
TGTCCGGTTCTAAAAGTTGCGAGTTGATGGTGGAATCAACTGCAATTAGAACTCCACCACCACGTCGGTCAGGTCGATCACACCTGTAGGTTGTGTACTTATTTGGAAAGACTTCGGAGTTCCGGATCTCCGACATTAACCAAGTCTCGGTAAATACAACAATTTGGGAAGAAAAAGAAAGACTGTTTAAGTATAAAGTTTTAAAGTTTAGTGCAGAGACCTCTAACATTTTGATATGAAAGAGTTAAGGAGCTTGTTAGTTTTTTTTATTTGATTTTAATTGGGGTGTTGCTAGAGGAGGCAAAAGAAGTTTAATCGGTGGGCGATTTTTCTTTTTCCTTGCTTCAAACTCTTTAACCATTACATGTTCCGGCCAAAGTTGAGCCGAACATATAATGCCTAAGAGTTCTTTTGGGGCACTTATTTTGAAAGATGATATGTCCCTCTCATAAGAAAACTTAAATTTTTCCACTTTTATATCAACGGCTTGAGTTTTAGCTTGAATATAAGGTTAAACATCATTTGATGTGAGATCAGGGGCAAGCATAGAATCAAAAATCTGTTTCTTTTGTGGAACACCTATAATCTTTTTAGGCGCCTCAGGTATATTTCCAGAGCAGAGGTTCTCTTCTGGTAAACCAGAACTTGAACACGCCTTAGGTAACACAAATTCCTGTTGCACGAGCAACGAGACCACAGCGGACATAACGGAAAATTTGGGCGTCACTGGTTGCGCACACTCAATGACATTTCCGGCAACCGAAATTGATTTAACCGCAGATCTCGTTACCATAGGGGGATTGGTGAACTACATTACGGCTGTGTGATTGGCGTACCTGGCTGGACAATTATAGGGAGCTGGGTAGCAATTTTTTGCCGCATAAACGAACAAATTTCGCCTTCCACTTCCCTATACATATCGCAGCAATAACGCAACCCAGTGTGCTTGGCTACGGCATCAGCCGTCGGGCCAGAAAAATCGGCACACTTCGCGTGTACTACGTTGTCATATAGCCAACACGAAATGCTTGGCTGGGCAGCCGTCACCTCCTCAAGGCAAATCAATTCATCCATTATAGGGGACACCTACTGTAACAAATAAAAACAGCCGCAAAGAAAACAAATAGAAACAAGAAAAAGAGGCATGTGCGCAAGAAAAAGAAATTAGCGCGCGCAAAAGGTAGAGAGCAGAGAAAGCAAAAGCGATCAAGCAACAACAGTGCAGCAGAGAGAGCGGCAAAGCGTGAGAGATGCTTAGGCGCGCTCAAAAATTAGGATAGATAAGAAAGAGAGTAATAGCGGTGACCCACTAACAACAATGTTGCTTACCAAAAAGAGTTTAAGTATAAACAAAGCACTAGATGAGCAGAAACCATTGCACAACAAAAATAAAATTAGCAAACAAAGATTAGTTTGACTAATTAGTAAGGCATGCACACGCGTCGTGAACGGGTTATAGATAAAAGATCGATTTTAAAATAAAAGATTTATAAAACACCGGTTGATTTTAATAAAAACGCGAAAAAATCGAAGCGCAGAAAAAAACACGTCCGTTCACGGGGAAAAGAATTATATATATGAGAGAATAATATATATGTTCCTTCATACTTAGGTGCCAACTTAGTTACAAAGCTATCCGCTGTCTTGGAAAGGACGTGTCGCCAATGGAGTACCATCGTACCCAGAGTCGATGTCCATTCCCTTCAACGCAGATTATATTGAGGTTTTGCTCTGCTGATGCATGGTGCGCATTTGTTGATTACCAACGAGATCTCTGGGAGTATGATGTCCCATATGTACTGTGGTCCGTCTGTATACTGGGAAATCATGGTTTTTATAGTCCTGTTAGCCCGCTCCGTTGGGTTCTGCTGGTATATGGTGCCGTGTGCTCGATCTGCATGCCGAATGCCTTAAACAAGCGACTGTTGAACTGGGTTTCGTTGTCATATACGAACGTCTTAGGATTTTCGAAGTGACCGAGAATCCTTTCTCGGAACGCCTTCTCAAGATGTGCGATGGTAGCCTTGCGCAGTCGAGTAACACCAGTAACACCATGATCCCCTACTTGGAACTTGGTAATGCTCCCACGAAATCTGCGCAAAGAGTATCAAAAGGCTCCCATAACAGCATTTTCCAGGCTGTTTTCCGTTGTTCGACTTTAAATTTCTGACAGATGGTTGACGTACTGAGCGACGTCGCGGAACATCTCTTTGGGCGACCCATGTAGTTTGGTTGGTGCGTCATGACGGCTTCAAGACCAGGTGCCTATATAGTTCTTCGTTCCCCATGGTGTAATCGGGATATTTCTCGGGTTCTTGCTTCACTTCTTTACATCGCTTTCATTTGACACAGCGTTTCCATTGGCTGCCTGGAAAGTGCGTTCGCCAACACGTCTTGATTGCCTTCCTTGTAGTGTACGTCGAACTGGTGCTGCTGGGGAGAGCCCATCGTGCTATCTGACCCGTCGGATTTTCAATGTTGAGCAATTTCAGCGCCACGTGGTCGATGATTATGTCGAATCGGTATCCCTCCAGGTAACAGCGCAGTTTCCGTATGGCCCAAATAACTGCCAGACACTCCTTCTCTATCACAGAATAGTTTTCCTCGGCTCACATAGACGATGACACGTTCTCTTTTCTGCGTTTCCTAGGTGAGAACGCCTCCCAACGCGATTCGCTCTCGTCGGTTTGGAATGCGAGCTTTCGGCTAAAGTCGGGACACGCTAATACAGGCGCTTCGGTTAGTAGTGCCTTTGATTTGTCAAAAGCTTCCGGCTGCTCATCCTTTCATACCCAACGACGACCAGCGGCAACTGTAAGATCGGGAGTACGACGGTGGCAAAGTTCCGGACGAGCCGCCTGAACCAAGGGCTATTCCAAGGCAACTGCGTAGCTCTTTTGGATTAATCGGGGCCTATAGTTTCTGTGCTGCTGCCAATTTGTCTTAATCGGTGTGTATCCCCTTTTCTCTGACGACATTGCCCAAGTATTCCAATTAGCGTTGGAAGAAATGGCATTTCATCCCGTTGAGGCAGAGATTAGCCGCCCTTAATTTTCTAAAAACTTCGCGCAAATTATGGACATGTTACATGTTCCTTTCCTTGTGTTCTAATGACTATAATGTCATACAGGTAGGCGAAAGCGTGTGGTTCCACATACGGTCCTATCACCCGATGGCATTACTTTCAATTGGAATAGACCCCTGCCGGTACACTCGCGGCTCTGCTTCGCCATGGGTATCTGCCAGTATCCGCTTTTCCAGTGTGCTGATGAATCGTGCGTTCCGCACTCTCTTCAAAATAGAGTTGATCCGCGGGAGGGGGTAAGCATGAGGAATAGAGCGTGCGTTCAGCTACCGGCAGTCCACACAACAGTCCACATCCGTGTTTCACCCGTCTTCTTCCCTACTTAGACGATCGGGGCGCTGTGTGGACTTTTAGAGGGCTCGATACACTCTTCCTTGAGCAATTCGTCGATAAGGCTGGGTGCCCACGGTGGCGAGTACAGTACAGGGATGGGTCGGCTCTTCCTGCTTGCCAGTCCTGTCTATTGTATTTCGCTTTTCCCGGAACGGGTTTCTCCGTACTGCCTCGCCATCCTTTGCTCCTAGCAGGTCCTTTAATCGTTTTTCGTACTCTGGATTATCTCGGTACTAGAGGCATTTGTCAACCAGGCGGTTGCTTGCCCAAGCCCGATGCTCCGTGTCCTGGTCATCGTAGTTGGTGTCAGCCGCACGGTTGTCGGCTGCATCACTATGCTGAATGTCTTGCTCCTTTTGGTTGATTTGCACCTGTGTGCATGATGTTCCCAGTTCTACGTCCGCCCATGTTGCCCGCGTGTGCTCCTTGTGGTGCCTATCCACGCGATCTGGTGCGGACGCATAAAAACAAAGAGAGCCAGGAAACAGCACGCACATTTCTCTTTACTTCCGAAAGAACAAATGAAAAAAATGAACGGGATCATGCAATAATAGATACAGTGGGACGAACTAGGAAATTCTTGATCGAAAATAACAATAAATGAATTTGGAATTCTGACAAAGGGAACAAAACAGTGGCAATAGAAAAAGACGAATATAAAAATAAAATGTTGACATAATTAGGAGATTTCTGCATGTACAGAAAATTTAAAACGGATTCAACAACACGATTACAAAGGAAAAATAACACAGGCCCACAAAAAAAAAAGTGTCATGATCTGGGTATGCGGCATATTTTGCTGATTCTGAATCCGGCGTCAGAAATTCTCCATCACGTCTGGATTTTGACATAACCTCAAAAACTGAAAAACTTTTAAATATCCCCATGGGCATGCGATGTATGCTTTAAACCTCGAATAATTTTTGAAGCTCCAAAAAATAATGGGGGGTCATGATCGGGTAGTGCGATATATGTTTTTTAGCCGAATGTTGGACATATATGACAAAATGTACCATAAAGAGATTAAAAAGGAAATAACAGAAAAGCATACGGACAATGACTTTCCAAAAACTTAAATCAAAAAGATGATTAAAAAACATCACCAGGAAAAATAAAGATAGAGAACTGAAGTCATATAAATCATTGACCTATGTGCCAACATTATCAGAAAGACTAATGAGATCTGACTGTTACAATAATACAGAAATACAAATAGCACATAAGCCGTTTCACTCATTAAAAAATTTTTTTAATAATACTAAGTCAAAAATAGATGCACTTGACAAAAATAATGTCATTTATAAAATTTCCTGCAGTGCACTATGGTCCAGAATTTGATTTTTTTTGGCATAAAGTCGAGTTTTCGATGTGAATATATCGTTTTTTCTTATTTTAATTCTAAAGTAAATACATCATACATTAAAAAAATGTTAATTAAAAGCTTTAAAGGCGCCAACAAAGCTTTATGAGAGGTTTTAAAAGTTAGCTAACGTATAGCTGATTTCTGAAAAGAAATGCGCGCCAAAATATTTAGTTGCTTTATGTTGTGCCACACGTGTAAAATTGGTCCAGAAAATTTAACTAGTAATCTTCAAGGTATGCTCTTTTTAATGTATATTGTTATTTTATGTATAGTTCTAGAAATTTAGTGTTGTGTAACGTCCAATTTATGTGTATTTTTTTAGAAAACTAATATGCGTTCTCCGTCTTTAATAAACTGTTCCATACCAAAAGCAACTAATTGGTCCAGATTGTACTTGTGAGTGTTGTCTTTAGCCACAAATCAAAAACTCATCCCCCTTCGTCCCCCTTTTCTCATATTTTGTTAATATGGTTGACTTTAGTAATAGCGAACTTTTCGAAATATGGCGCAGCAACAATCGAAATATTCGATGTGTATCGGATTGAATATACACCAAAATTAATAAAACGCTTTGGAATCCAAGATTTTAAAGGAAATAGACAAAAAAATCAGTAATATTAATAGCTACATTCATAAATACCTTCCCAAATTTAACTACATGCATGTTTAAGCATACTGAATGGCTGGCGTCTATCAATTATTTTTCAGGGGCGGCAAGCGTGGGCGTGGTCGTATTAGCCAAATATTTTTGTCACAAATTATCAATGCCATAACAATAGAACAAAAAAAAAAGTAAAAAATTTCGTTGACTCCTGAGTCATAATGGGAGTTTATATGGGAGGCAAAAGAGGGCGTGGTCGCACGGATTTGTGTACATACTATTTGTGACTTAATAACAAACTGTACAAAGTTTCAAGTCTGTAGCTTAATTTTTAGACTTTATGTCAAAAAAATCGAATTCTGGACCATAGTGCAGTGGCAATAATACGAAAACATGCTATGGTGTATACGTAGGAACGACAAAACTGAAATTGAAAACAAGAAATGGCTGTCACTTTTACATTTGTCCTCCGACTTACATGAAGTTAGGATGAATGTATCTTTTTAATGTTCAATAGATGGCGCTGTATGTTGTATGATTTAAATATAAAGTTCGGTTATTTTTCGGACACACCGCGAATTTAACCTCTACCTGCGTTTGTGTTGAATAAAGAATGCATAATAAGAAGTACAATAAAGTGTTTTACTGTTTGGCTGATCGGGCTGGTGAAATACATAAAATAGTATTTTCTTATAAGAAATTTTATAAATGACAATAACACAAATTTACTAGGAGCCAGCAAGATTATCAACCAGTCCATTGCTTGCAAATAGTCCAGTACCATTTGACATCCCGATATGGAACAAAGTGGTCTGGGAGGCGAGTTTAAATGACATAAAAACCCAACTTGAAGAAGTCGTTGGCCAACACAAGTAAACCTTTGAGGAGGTTACTATAGTTCTAATCATTACTGAAGTATGTCTGAACTTTAAACAACAATGCCCGCTTACCGCTTATGCTGACGATCTGAAGGCTGTCACCTCAGTGCGCTTGCTAATAAGTGACGTACATTTTGCGCCAACAGTCGTCCTTTGTGTAATATTTCGTTCAATGATTTTTGATTGGTGGTTACTGCTGATGCGTCAAAAACCATTATTAATTTAGTTCTCTGACTATCTGGCTTAAAAACATATATGTAGATGTTGTATAAAGATGGGCCTTTATAGTAGAGGGCTTTCCAATAGAGACGCTCGAACTTTGACAGCTCATTGCGGCCATGTTGTTTGAGTGACAGATATCAAATGCAGTGTGTTATATTCACTCACTCCTCCCAACCATCATGGCAGGTTACAGTGTCGAGCACCACGTGTAAATCAAAAAATTGTTTTATGAAAATGGGACTTCAGTTCTAGCAACGTTCCACGCACTTCGCTCGTTTGACGGTCGCGATGATCGTCCTGCCGAGTCAACTATCCGTCGATTGCACATTGGGCTAAATTCCAAAAAAAGTAGCATAAAGTCGAAACATTTGTCGTCTCAAATCTTAATTTTAACTTAATATATTTAAAATAGATTATTTATATAAAAAGAATCAATAAATATTTTTGCTAAAAATGCAGTCCTGTCATTTTAATCGACTTTCAAACTCAGGTGATTAGTCAGTTGACTTCTGTGATAAAATTTGGCAAGAAAGTTTTGTAAACTTTGTGGGATTTGCAATTTTACAAACTTTAACAAAAAAACATTTTAAAATATGGATTTTGATAACCAAGGTATGTAGAATTAATAAACTAAAAACATTTTGTGTTTTAATTAGTTGTTTGTTATTTATGTGTATCATTATGTACTGTCCAAAAATAGATGAAATCAAACAAAATTGCTTGTGTTCTGTGGAGTAGAACTAACTTTGCGCGCGGATGCGCGTCATGTAATGTATGTCAAAATAAACTAGAGAATGTATATTAAAAGAATTTTATAATTTGGCTTTCCACTTTTTGCGACTTTGACCAAACATCGAAAATGTAGATGGGCTTGAATTCTGCCATGCGACTCTGCTGGATGCTTGGATCGACAACGGTCGCAACTATTCCGCCCTTGCTGACTGGATATTCGGCCAAATTAGTGATAGTATGCTGAGCGAAGAGAAAAAAAGGGAAATTTTGTCAAAAACAAGAAGATTTGATTTGAAAAATACGTATACGCAATATCGGCATATATGTATGGGCGGTCAGGGAAGGTCCAATTAACTTAAAATTTTGTTTACATATTTTGAGTGATACAGTTATCATATATACCAAATTTCATATCTCGATATCTTTAATATTAGACTTAATGCCACTTTTTTTGGAATTTAGCCCAATGTGGATTGGTGGACAAATTCGAATCAACCGGGTCAGTAAACAATGAGCCGTTTCCCGTACGTCAAGATTCAGCTGACCCAGGAGCTTAAGGTTAATGTCGTGTGTTCGCTGACTGGGCATTGGAGCAGTTGGAAGCTGACGCCGCCTGGACCTTTCGTGTGCGCGCCACCAACCGAAGCCGAGGCGGTCCTTTGGGGATCATAATCCTTTAAAAAAAAAAAAATATTTCTCAAAGATCTCTCCTACATGTATTTATTTATTTTTTTCATTTCAAAGATCAAGCGCACTTAATGGAAAACCATTTATGTCTTTAAATCGAACTTGTTTTCTGTGTCTTCATGCTTCTCCCTCAACGCTGATGCAGTTTTCACATATGCTAGCCGAACAATCATATTTAATTGTCGTTAAAATCCCTTAATCATCGGCGAATAGCATGGTAGTTTTATTTCAAGATTGTCCAGTTCTCAAAATTTGGTAAAATGTTCTTCAACCTTCTTTTTGCAGTAACTTTACGTTACTAACGACGATTGCTTATGTTCTATTCTTCCAAGTTTAGTATTTTATGTCCGCCTTTTAGGAACATCTGTACTTTTCTTAAGATACCATGCTGGGCACATAGGAGAACATCTATCTTCCCTGGCTTTCCAAAGTGTGGTTCTGCCCAAATAATATTTATCTTTGCAGATGTTCCATATTGTTTAGTCATTGAAAATTTTGGGCAATACCATTGCTTCCAGTTTCAAAGTCGATTTAGGCATAACATTGATGTATGCGTTGAAACTGTGAGCCTTTTTTTCCGATGTCATTGATTTTAACATTGACTGAGTTGTTTTCAATCATTAAAGTTTAACTTCTCGCTCCGATACTGCATTTATTTAAGATCATGTGTGAAAGTTTCCAAAAGTTGTAACTTGACTGCTTTATACTTGATATTGCAGCTGTTGTTCTATCTGATTTCACATCTTAATCTAATAAAGTGTTATGACTTTTATTACACTTGAAGCAGTCTTTTTTAAGGCAAAACTTTGCAGAATGCTTTGATCCAATGATATTGATTATTTATGTTTTTTTGCATTTTTTTTTTTACTGAATTTGCATCGTAAATTTTCGTTGTTGGTTAATCTAATAATTTTTGAATAAATACCGTATTGAACACTCTTTCATTCTTGAATCATTCGTCAGGTATATTCCGTGCTGTGTTGAAATTTTCTTCTATTACTGGAAGGTGTGAAAGTCTCTGCCATGCCTGTAGCATGATTTGTTAAGTACGTTATCTTTGAATGATGAGTGTTGTCGTAGCTTCATCAATAACACAGGCCCATAAAAACGAGAAGCAACAGTCGTCGGCACGCGACAGTGGGATACCCTCCGACTTTTGTTTAAATGTAATGATTACATCATTGATAATGTAAGCCTTCATATGCAATATATGTCGGAGTATGAATACGTGTATGCGCATGCAGCATTTTATTTGCCAAGCACAAATGTATGTATGTGTGTGCGTTTAAATGCAAAAAAATAGTATGGAAAAGAAGAGAAGAGCAACAGCTCGCGATACGCGCTCTCATTTTCTTTTCTTTTCTTCGCTACACGAGCATTGCAATGATGTCACAGCTCTCTGGTTTGTATACGAAATCCAAGAGAACGAGGTTTACTATTGATAACGTCTGTATATATTGACCGATCGGATTGAAATTTGGCGCTATGTAGAAAATATACTTAGCTTAGTACTGTTCTAAATTAGAAAGTTTAACTTTTATACGGCGCTTACAAATCGACTTTAAACGAGAGCAACAATCGAGCGGCACGTGACAGAAGGTTTTGTTTAAATGCAAATGAGTATGTCGCATTATGAATGTATTTTGACCACTGTATGTGTTTGTCACATTATTAACATAGTTTGACCACTGGGCATGCAAGACGCTGCTGCGCAATGAGTTTGGTACCTTGTGAAATCATTCTTAGAATTTGACTACGACGCATAATATGACTGGCGCCAAAGTACCGAAACGAGCGAGGCGACGGCGTTGTCACGCTGTCGCCAAGTGTAGTCCAGCTAGCGTGTATAAAGCATAGATCGATGCGTAGAAAACGCGAGCAGTTGCATGCAGACGATTGCACACGCCGGTTGGAATTCGCTTCACTCGAAAAGTTTGTGTGCCAACATGGCAGATCAGACGCAAGAAAATAACAACACTGTGATATCAAAAGTGGGATCTGCTTTGCCTAAAAATATCACCGATGCATATCTGGCAGCTTTACAAGTGCAAAACAACAACCTATTAGAGATCATCAAAAATATGCAGACACCAAAGGCATCGGAAACTTATGAAAAGGGAAAACATATAACTCTGCCAAAATTTCATCCTGAGGGAGCTGGTGGAGATGCCTCTGCTTGGTGTTCAACAATGGATTTAAATTTTGCTGATAAAATGAAAATGAAAAACCTGATGATAACTTTAAGTAAGACGCTAGAGGGAAGTGCATCGCAATGGAAATTTAAAGAACTCTTCGTTCAACGCTTTGTTGGCATCGAAACGTCTGCGGCCACACTGATGAAAATTTTGAACGGGCGACCAAACTCTGGAAAAAGTTACACCGAATATGGGAGCCGAATCGTCACCTTACTTATGTCAAAATTTAAATCTATTGATCTGGAGGAAATTGCGGTTTTACTTACTGTGGCCCACATGGCACCAATTGATGACAAATTGTCGCGCTGGGTTTTTAAAAACAATATTAAAACTCAAAATGACATGCAACAACATCTACAAGCGCACACTTTTAAAAAACGGAACCCTGTTAACGACGCATCTACAACAGGCCCGGAGCGTAAAAAGTCTAACTATCTCTCTCAAGTGAAATGCAATTATTGTGGAAAGACTGGACATAAATATGTCGAATGTCGTGTTCGGCAGAGGACAAAAAATCAAGGAAAAAGCGACAACGGAAGTTCAACGCAAGGACTAAAGGACCGGTCAACAGCCAAATTTTGTCCAAAAGGACGATCACGAGGAAACGACTAAATGATCGAGAAACGTGTTGTATTATGGTCCAACCTGCTCTTCCTTGAACCTAACCGTTGCGTCCTGCTAAGCTCGCCTCTTTGAGATTCTGGATACAGCTAGCAAAAGCAGCCTGTGGGGGGTTCTTTTGCCAGCTCAACACTTTCTGGTGGTTCACAGGTGAAACATAATGTCCTACAGAATCCCTTGCCAAAATCACCAAACTTAATGAATTACCATTCACAGAGAATGCGCGACAGAAGATATAAGGTACACTATTCTTCTACGGGACTTACTACTGAGGGCCAACGCTGTTGTTGTAGCCCTGCGCGTCTTTACCCACCCTACCAAGTCCTATGTGCGGATGTTTAGAATTCCCTGACCTAACATTACCCTATCCTCAACCTTTAGAAGGCATTAAAACTGTTTAGTATTCTATTTTAAATCACGTTATAATTATTCATTTCATTTTCAATATAAAGGCTAATAAAATTTAATATAAATAATGCATTTTTACTGACTAATAATTTGTATGTCCTAAATACTTAGTGTAATAATTAAAGAATAAATTAAATGGCGTATAAAGACTATCATTCAATAATACAAAAATTAAATTAAATTAAATTAAATTAATTAAATATAGTGCATGTGTATATTTACGGGTAAGTACATAATTTACGAAAGGAAAACAGGGGAACAGTGAAGTAGTCAATAGCGATCACCTGGGACCGCGATCAGCTGTTATAGGTTTATTCATGCCGCTTAGAGAAATTGGTGCTTTTAATTTTTTTTTTTTTGATTATTAGACTTGTATGTGTAGTTTTGCCTTTTTTTTAAATGTGTTGTATAATATGTAAATGAACATGCGCACTTACCCCAGTCCTCCTTTGGGCCCAATGGATCGTTGGTTTAAAGTCGTAGTTATTTTAATATCATACATACATACATATATAAACACAGGAGGCAAAATACACGGCAAATTTTTTTGACTAAAGAATTAATACCTTCCTCAATTTTCCTTTGTAATTACGTTTTATTAATATCTTAGCCACTACCAATTCTTTTTTTTGTTTGGTTCTTCCTCTTCAATTCTTAACTCCTAACAATTCTTTAGAATATGTTTATGTTTTTTCTTTGCTATTATTTAAGCTGGAACTTCAAATAAAATTTGCCTGCCGTAAAAGCGCCGCTGCTGCCAGAAAAGCCTTCAGATCCGGATTAACTCTGCTCTGCCGTTACTTCTGGCGGTCCTGATTTTTGGCACCAATTTTTTTGGACTGATTTTATTTGATCTGTTTTCCCCCTTTTTTTTATGTATGTATGTACAAATAGATTATTGTGTGGGGAGATATTTTGTGCAAGAACACCAGATTATCCATTTTTTTTTAATATAGTTTTTAATAGTTAGTTTGTTCCCTTTCTTTGCACTGCTTGTATTAATTTTGTTGCTTTTTTTTTCCTCCGATCCCGCCAGCTTCGTCTATGCTGTATTGTCTGCTGCTGCTGCAGGCTATAGAACTCTGGATCACGGCACCGGATTTATTAATCCTGACACAACAGGTAATTAGTATCTATAGGTGAGTTTCTTTCTTTTCATTCCTACTTACTTAGGGATTGTTTCTTTAAGAATTTTCTTCTCTTTGAAATCACTCTGACATTGGTCTTTTTTTCTTTTATCTTTCCAGCACACATCTAGTTGTCTAGGAGGAGAAATTCAAACTGCGATGACCTAGCAAATTTAGGGAATCGCCATACTAATTCTCCTCCTTGCCTCCTCTTCTCGACTCGACAGATTGCAACTCTGTGTGGCCAAAAGAAAGGGGACCGTCTCCTACTTTCTCTAAAATTTCCCTTCTTCAAAATCCCTGTAAGTAGGCAAACTTCCCTAGACACACATACTAATTTACTTTATCTTTCTTTTACAGATTCCTACTGCACTAGTTTTAATTTAGTTTTATGGAATTTTAAGAAACTTAAATTTAATTAATATTTATAAGTTTTATTTATGGATAAATGTAATTTCTGTCTATTACAACCACTGTTTAGTGAGTAGGCATCCGTAGGGAACTAAACAGAAGTGTGTAGGTTTTTTTTTTTTTTTTCTTTTCGTTATGGCCGTATGTCCTTAGCATGATAGGTTCCCACTAATTTCCCTGTAGGTCCTTTTAGGATGTAGTATGAATTTCCTTGCTTTTCTCTGACTCTTGATTTTAAGAACATAGGTGCTAAAGGAGCTTTGGGTGAAGTTCCTTTGGAACACTTCCTGCCCTACTTTAAAATTAACCTCCTTAGTCCTTAAATTGTATTTTCCCGCTTGCTGCTCCGCTGCTTCCGCAGCAACTGCAGTTGGTCCTCCCTACGCAAGTCTGCTACATTTTCGTCAAGCAGCCCTAAATTTTTCAATAACTTATACTGCGATCCATGTGTAACCATATTGAATCCGTACAACGCTTGATAAGGTGCACATTGTATGCTTTGATGCACGCTATTTCTTAAAGAACAGCTGATTGCTGGTATGTGCTCATCCCATGCATTGTGATCTTTTTCTAAATATGCCCTTATTGCCGCTATGATAGATCTGTTGACTCTTTCTGAAGCATTTGATTGTGGCGAATACACGGCCGTATATTGGTGTTTCACACCAAACTCTGTCAGAAATGCATCAAAGTCCTGAGCTTTAAACTGTGACCCATTATCGCTAATGATAATCTCAGGCACTCCATAGGAGAAAAATATGTGGTTCTGCAAGAACTCCATTATGGCCTTGGCGGTAAATTTTCTAAGTGGCAACAGCCAATGAAATTTGGAAAAATGGTCAAGTACTATCAACAGTCCGATATGTCCCTGTTTGCTCCTCGGATAGGGTCCTAATAAATCAATGTAAAGCCTCTGAAAAGGTCGAGAAGACTCAGCTTGTTGCCCCATTGGAGGTTTTAGCGTAGTATTCGGAGCTTTAGTGCTTTTGCATACTTCGCATAGCCGCACATACTCCCTTACTTGCACCACCATCCCTGGCCAATAGTAGCATCGCCGAATTAGCTCTAGCGTTTTGCCTGTGCCGCCATGAGCGCATATAACCGTGTCATGTGCTCGCTGTATAACAGAATTGGTTAAACTCTAGGGGATCCAGAGTTTCCAACCAGTTTTATTGTTTTCAGAGTTTCCGTTGGCATGCTCAGTTCGGATATATAGGTGTTTGCCTATAATTTTTAGATCTGGGTATGCTTCTGGATCCTCCATTACTTTTGCTTTTAACGCCTTATAGGCTTCCTCCTCAAAACTTGGGGATTCTAAATCTACTTCTGGCCCATAATATTCAATCGCTGCCAATTCTTCGCTATACATGCGTGACAACGCATCTGGCACAACATGCTCTTTGCCTTTTCTGTGGCTTATTGTAAATTTGTGCCCCTGTAGGTTCATGGCCCATCTAGCTAAACGCCCTTTTAAATTAGCTTGTCGCATAAGCCAAGATAAACTGGAGTGGTCAGTCACTACTTCGAATTCTTGCAATTCTAGGTAGCATCTGAAGCGCTCAATGCCCAAGATGACTGCCAAACACTCTCTTTCCGTTACACTGTAATTCCTTTGTGCCGAATTTAGTTTTTTGGACATGTAGGCAACTGGTCGCTCTTCTTGGGCATCATTAAGTTGCACCAGCACCGCGCCTACTCCATAATCGCTTGCATCACAATGTAGGTAAAATTTTCGCTTAAAATCGGGATTTTGCAAGACTGGAGCCGAAGTAAGAGCTGCTTTGAGCTGGTCAAACGCATTTTGTGCTCCTTCGGTCCAGATAAATTTTTTCTTGCCTGATAGTAGGTTGGTAATAGGAGTGGTTATCTCGGAAAAATTTGCGATAAATCGCCTAAACCACCCTGCTAAACCCAAAAAACCTCTAACTTGTTTAATGGATTTTGGCGCAGGCCAATGAACAATCGATTCGATTTTTCCTGGGTCTGTTGAGATGCCTCCTTTTCCTATGATAAATCCTAAATATTTTACTTCTGTCACACAGAAATTGCTCTTTTCGATATTCAGCGTTAAGTTAGCTTTGCGAAATTGTTCCGCCAGTCGTAGCAGCACTATCAGGTGAGAATCAAAGTCTGCGGATACGACGCAGAGATCGTCTAAATATCCAAAGCAGCAATATTTTAGATCTGGAGGAATAACTTCATCCATAAGTCGGCTCATGGTTTGCGGAGCGTTGCACAGCCCGAAAGGCATTACCCGAAATTGGTATAATGGCCTTCCGGGTACTGTGAATGCGGTTATTGGCCGAGATGCGTCCGATAATGGCACTTGCCAATACGCATCCTTGAGATCAATTTTACTTATCAGATTGGCTTGAGGTAATCGTGCAAATATGCCTTCGATGCTCGGTAAGGGATATGCATCCTTTTTGGTGCAATCGTTCACCTTACGAGCATCCAGACATAGTCTTACTTTCCCTGGCTTCACTACTAGTCGCATTGGTGAGCTCCATGCACTATTAGATTTTTCAATTACTCCTAATTCGATCATTCTATCTATTTCTTCAAACATCAGCTTCTCAACAGCCGGAGATACTGGATAGAATCTTTGTTTTATTGGAGTTGCGTCTCCAACTTCTATTGTGTGCTCTATGAGTGATGTTTTCCCTAGTCCCTGAGTCGCAAATGATGGAAATAATAATTTTACTGCTTCTAGTTGTTGCTTTTGGCGAGAATCTAATGGGTATGCATTTGTTTCTTTTTCTTCCACTTTAGAGTCCTCACACTCTAAAGAGGAAATCAACCCTGGGGCCAAGTTGAATGCTTTCCAGAAATCTATGCCTAGAATTAGGCTTTTCTCTAATGACGGGATTACAAAGAGTTTTAAAAGTGTCTCTTTGCCCTTGTAGATTACTAACGCTGATAGAAAACCTGTCACTTCATGTGATTTGCCGTCTGCAGTTTTTACTCTGGAGTTGATTTTTTTGAATTCTGGTAGTTTTGTCCAATCTTTTTGCGCCAGAGTCGAACCCACGCAACTAACATTTGCCCCCGTGTCCAAAAGGCCTTCTTCTGTGACTCCTAAAAAGGAAACTTTCGCGTAAAAACGCCCATCGCTTTCTTTATTTATTATAGAGGACACTAGTAATTTTTTTGTTAATCGCACAGCTTTCCAAAATGTTCTCAAACGCTGTGTAGATCGCTTGGGCTTATTTGCAGTAGTAGTTCCGAATATTCTCGCTCGAACGTTATTATAATTTGCGAGCCTTGCTTCATAAGGTTGTGTGTGCAGGTTTTTTGTCTCGTCTATTTTATTTTGGACACATTTCTGTGTCGACATGGCCGTTAAGGGCATCGCTCGTGTCAGAATTGCTGAGCTAGCCGGTAAATCTGGTAGTTTTTTGTTTAATTGCGCTTCGGGGCCGTTCGTGTCTGACTCACGAATGGTCCCTTGGCTTTTTCCGCTCTTTTCTCTAAGCAGTTGGGGCATTGCGGTTTGTACATGTTCTTTGCTCCGCAGCCGTAGCAAAAAACTTTCCTATCCTCCAAGCACATATCCCATCCATGGCCCTCACCGTCACAATTCCAGCATCGATAAACTCTTATCGGTGCTTGAATTGCGTCGATATCGCCCACATTGGGATCTGCGTCTTCGATACCATGGTCAGTTTCCAAAGCCGCCACATTTCTTCTGTTAAAAACAGGATTAGGTGCTGGCTTTGAGAACCGCCGAGTCGCAACTTCGCCGAGTAAATTCTCGCGCATTTGTACTAGCTTGCGCAAATGTGCAATAGAACGGATATGCACATAAAGCAATTCATGACGAATTTCTGGCAGTAGATTTCGAGTCAGCATCTCAATGAGCTGCTGCTCCGCAATAGATGTCGACATGCGAGAAGCCAAGAGCATGACTTCATCATAAAACGCCTCAAAGGTCTCCCCCTGTTTTTGTTTGCGTGCTCTAATTTCCTCTAATATGTCGGTGTCATTTCTATAGTCGGTATACTGCTCTTTTAACGCTGCTCCAAACTCGTTCCAAATTATCTGAGGATTTTCTTTCCTATACCTCCAATACCATTCTCTAGCCTTGCCTACTAGTAGAATGTGTAGATTCTTGCAGACTGAATCGATGTCATTGTTTAGACAGTCTTTCGTTAAAGTGGCTACTCGGTATACGAATTCTTCGACCGTTACACCTTTTGCCGACCCATCGAATTTAAGATTCCAGCTATGGATGAGCTGTGTAATCTTCTCTGGGTTTATGGTATTGTTGTACCGAGAGCTACTAGAATGGTGGCTCAGCTCATTAAGTGTGATGTTTTGTTGGGTCACTTCGGGCGAAACCTGCCTGAAACTTAGGTTGGCTAATTGTCTGGCCACAATGCTCTCCAATTGCACCCCTAACCGCTCATAATCGATGTTTAATGAAGACTCTCGATTAGCTCTGGCATTTGCGCTTCCCCCACGCCGTGGTTGCCTACCTTCCGAATTTGCTGCGCCCCGTTTTGGTCTTCCTAGGCCTTTAGCATTTCTCACTGGCTGATTATCCTCTACTGGTTCTTCCGCTTGAGAGATTTTTTTATGCCTCGTGTTGTGAGGATGAGTTTTGGGCACAGCTCCCGTGTTTTGGGCCTCTAAAGCAACTTGTTGCTGCCTCGCAGCAGCCGAAGTAGATGGCGCTAACCCCAAATTATTTTCTGTTGTAGGTGATAGATCTGACCTAGGCAGCACTTTTAAATCCTTCAGTTGCAGCGTTTTCTGGCACATTTGGCATACTTGAAACTGTCTTACCCAGTCAGAAATGCAACCTTCATGGAAGCTGTGCTGACATGGGGTAACTAAAACTCGCTCTGCTGAGTCGAATATCCATAAGGGATCTAAGCAGATTTCACATTTTATTTCTTGACTGTTTGCATTTTCAGCGGCCAAGTTCTCTGTGCTACGTATTGTTGGCATTTTTATTCTGTTTTGTTGAATTAGTTTTTTTTTTTTTTTACTTATTTGATTGGTATTGTTTAATTTTTTTAAATTTATTTTTCATTAAATTGATTTCTTCCGGTTGAATCTAGGGTAACGGAGGTTGTTCGCTGTACCCCGTAGTTGAGAAAGTGTTGTAGAAATTTAGAAAGAGAGAAGAAGATAGAGACTGAAGAATTGTCAAGTCTAAAGTCGCTCCTATACTCGAGGATAATAAACGCCGCTTTTCCTTAAACTTGATGAATTAGATACTTTCTATTCCTGCCAAGTATTAAGTTCAGTGGTCGATATTTAGGACTTGCCTAAATTCGATTTCCAACGGATTAATACTCGCTTTTTTATTTTGTTTAGTATCCTTATTTTTTTTTATTTTGTTTTCCTACTTGTGCCCTGATCCTCTGTAACAATTTCCCTTATGTACTGTTGGTTTGTGCACAAGATGAAAATGTGGCTTCTGCTTGCATATGTAGGGTCAACTTCGGATCAAATCCTTTGGTTGCTGATTAGAATCCTCCAAACAGCAATATCCGCAATTCCTTGACCCTTTGTTTTTCCCCAACAGCATATAGCAGGATTACTTTATTTGTCTATTTTCGAGGCTTTCAGTAGCTTCTACGCAATTCTTTTATTACTTCTTATTTTTGACACTTTTTACCGCATCATGCGTTTTTATGCTTCTTTAGCCCCACGTTGGGCGCCAATTTGTAATGTCCAACCTCTCTACACGTTGTATTTTCTTTTTCTCTAGTCAGCCCTCCCCTTGGATTCTCTTGCGCTAGCAAAAACAGCCTGTGGGGGGTTCGTTTGGAGAACTTTCTAGAGAGATTTCGAGGCCAGACACACAAACAAGAATCCTTGCCACTATTTTGGTTTTTGTAGAAGATAGATTTCACGAAAGGTAGCAAAAAAAGAAAGAAAGAGTTATAGAACGTACGAGAGGAGAAAGAAAGGAAAGCAACACTACTCTTCTACGGGGCGCACTTCTGGGACACTACTGGTGTTGTTGTAGGTCCCGCGTCTTGACCCACCCTACCTATGAGTCCTTTTTGCAATAGATTTAAGAACTCCCTAACCTAACATTACCCTTTCATCAACCTTCAGAAATCATTGTAAGAATTGTTTTAGTATTCCATATTTAATTCACGTTATAATTATTCATTTCAATTTTGATATAAAGACTAATAAAATTTTATACAAATAATACATTTTTACTGACTAAATTTGTATGACCTAAATACTTTATGTAATAATAAAAAAAATAAAAAAAATGTGCATAAAGACTATCATTCAATAATACAATAATAATAATAACAAAAATTAAATACCGCTTTTATTAAGGGCTTTCAAAGCGAACCGAAGTTGCGCCGCTGACTTAACATTCGATTAATTCGATAAAAAAAACCTATCGACAACATACCATCTCGCAGGCTATGGTTTTGTTTGTTCGCGCAAATTAAAATATTTAGCACTTATTTGATTTTCGTTTATTATGTTTTTTTTGTTATTTTTTTGGCGTGCGTGTGTTTTAAGTGTATAATAATCTATAGTGTCTGTGTATATTTACGGGTAAGTACATAATTTACGAAAGGAAAACAGGGGAACAGTGAAGTAGTCAATAGCGATCACCTGGGACCGCGATCAGCTGTTATAGGTTTATTCATGCCGCTTAGAGAAATTTGTGCTTTTAATTTTTTTTTTTATTATTAGACTTGTATGTGTAGTTTTGCCTTTTTTTTTTTAAATGTGTTGTATAATATGTAAATGAATATGCGCACTTACCCCAGTCCTCCTTTGGGCCCAATGGATCGTTGGTTTAAAGTCGTAGTTATTTTTATATCATACATACATACATATATCAACACAGGAGGCAAAATACGCGGCAAATTTTTTTTTTGACTAAAGAATTAATACCTTCCTCAATTTTCCTTTGTAATTACGTTTTATTAATATCTTAGCCACTACCAATTCCTTTTTTTTTTTGTTTGGTTCTTCCTCTCTGATTCTTACTCCTAACAATTTTTTTAGAATGTGTTTATGTGCTTTTCTTTGCTATTATTTAAGCTGGAACTTCGAATAAAATTTGCCTGCCGTAAAAGCGCCGCTGCTGCCAGAAAGGCCTTCAGATCCGGATTAACTCTGCTCTGCCGTTACTTCTGGCGGTCCTGCTTTTTGGCACCAATTTTTTTTGGACTGATTTTATTTGATCTGTTTTCCCCCTTTTTTTTATGTATGTATGTATAAATAGACTATTGTGTGAAAAGATATTTTGTGCAAGAACACCAGATTATTCTGTTTTTTTAATATCGTAATTAAGAGTTAATTTGTTCCCTTTCGTTGCACTGCTTGTATTAATTTTGTCGTTTTTTTTTTTCCTCCGATCCCGCCAGCTTCGTCTATGCTGTATTGTCTGCTGCTGCTGCAGGCTATAGAACGCTGGATCACGCCACCGGATTTATTAATCCTGACACAACAGGTAATTAGTATCTATAGGTGAGTTTCTTTCTTTTCATTCCTACTTACTTAGGGATTGTTTCTTTAAGAATTTTCTTCTCTTTGAAATCACTCTGACATTGATCTTTCCTTCTTTTATCTTCCCAGCACACATCTAGTTGTCTAGGAGGAGAACTTCCAACTGCGATGACCTAGCAAATCTAGGGAATCGCCATACTAATTCTCCTCCTTGCCTCCTCTTCTCGACTCGACAGATTGCAACTCTGTGTGGCCAAAAGAAAGGGGACCGTCTCCTACTTTCTCTAAAATTTCCCTTCTTCAAAATCCCTGTAAGTAGGCAAACTTCCCTAGACACACATACTAATTTACTTTATCTTTCTTTTACAGATTCCTACTGCACTAGTTTTAATTTAGTTTTATGTGATTTTAAGAAACTTAAATTTAATAAATATTTATAAGTTTTATTTATGAATAACTGTAATTTCTGTCTATTACAGTTGGGAGGTATAATGGTGTTGACATTCAAGATTTTTTGGGATGTTTTTTTTGCGCCTCTAACACTGTTCTGTCACAGATGCACTGGAAGCTAGTTTTTTTTTAAGGTAAAGGCTAAATAGCTGCCTACATCTCCGATTTTGTTTAAGTTTATTACAAAATACATGCAAATTTAATTATTTTCAAAATTCAATTTAAAAAAAAAACAAAAAGTGACCGCCAATTAATTCTTTCACCTAAATTCATGATAAATATAGCCTTGTCAATGAAAAAAATTTAAACAAAATCGGAGATGTAGGCAGCTATTTAACCTTTACCTTTTCTTTTTTCTTAGACCACAGCTAGTCCTCTCGGAAGAGAATTTAATGACCCAACAAATCTGGAGAATCGCGGTACTAATTCTCCTCCTTGCCACTTATTTTTCCGATTAAAAGAAAAGAACCCGAGTTCTACTTTTTTCTTCAGAATTTTCCATTTTTCTTCAATATTTTAACAAACGATTGAGTAAACTTATATTACAAAAAGGTGCGGTGAAATTGCGGTGTAGTAAAATTGATAGAGGTCATGTTAACCCAATTTGAATAAAAACCGAAGTTAAATATCCCGCTCCATTCTCGTGTAATTTATGTTAGCCAGAAAACGGGTCAAATTTCCTAGAGTGGAATGGTGGCCAATGACCTAAAGCACACAAGGAAATGAATATTTAAATAATGTTCGTAATTCATTTATCAACTTGACTATTAACACAAATTTTCGATTATCAAAAAGTTACAATAACTTTTCTTTCCGCGGTATACGAATAATTATATCAATAAATATTTTAAGATCATATGCATATATTTACAGGAAAACAAATTTATATATACGTGTCATATATTATATATATATTAATATATGTTTTTATATATATACCAAAATCGTTAAAAATAATATCATATTTAAACTTAAGCCAAGAAGTGTATTTGATCTTTGTACGGCAGCCGGATGATCTCCTAAATAAGTAGGCAATTGAATTAGTATTGGTATTTGTTTGAGGAATATTATGTAGGAAATAATTACCATTTAATATGTGAACATTTACTGATTTAGAATTAGCGTTAGAGGGTAAGCAAGAGTATCTTCCAGAATCAGAAATTTGAGCCCGCTGTATCAGTAGATATGATGTTGTAATGTCACCCTTCTCTGTAATGACTGAAACCCCTCCTCTTGGTGAATCGTAGTTTATCTCCTAAAAAAGTTTTTTATTTTTTTATATTACGAAGTTTATTTGTTTTAAAAAAGTAATTTGCAAAAATAATGGGCATATCACCGTGACCGCCATCTGTCGAGAATAGTTTGAAAGCTCGCAAATGTATGAATGAATTTTAAAATTAAACTTATTAATGAAAATAAACGCCATAATCGGTTGCTCTCGTTTTAACTTTCGAATTAAAATCAAAAGTTAAAACCTACCTATCACGTTTAAGGTTAAACCTAACCAACAGATCGGGCTGATGAAAAAATTATGAGTATCTTAATTTCGCCTTTTATCTTTTATTTTTTGTAAGAAATGGTGGGTTGGGCACATTTAACTTTTTTATGATGACAGAGAATTGGTATAAATGGTTTTCCCAAGTATTGAACAAAGCTACAAATTAAGCAGTGGCTCAAAACACCGATGTCGCTGGGCAGCAAATATGTCTGGAAAATTCAAATGTAAAACGTAATAGTGCCACATATCCTAATAATTCCGACAATTATGGCATTCTCATTCAAACATTTGCAGTTCCCGGATGCTAATGGAATGACTATCAACAAAACATGTCGGAAAACCTTAAGATTTATTTGTACACGCGCCCGAACTTTCAATATCAAACTCAATTTCAACATCAAACTTTCTCTGTGTCTTATTTTTTTGTATGCTATAGATTTCTTTTTCTCTGGATTGTTCGATTCTTTCTACTTTTATCTCCCTTTCTCATTCACTCTATCGCTCTGTCTCACGCTTACTTATTCTCTCTCCAACACCTTTATACGAAAGCACTGTAATGAAATGCTTAAATGTTGGTTAAGGCTTAAGAAACGCACGACGGCTTAGCTATTAATAAAATATATGTACATATGTAAATCTCATACTTTCTTGAATAACTTCCGTGTTTATTGTCTGATCAAATTATGATTTGGAGGATACGTAGACATTTCATTCAGTTTTGTTCTTGTTAGGTGAGTAAGTTGTATATTTTATACCATGGTTGATTTCAAAAAAATAATTATTGATTTGCGAGGGCGGTGGGAAAATTTGATAGGACCCCGGTTCACAGAAAAACTAAATGCCGCATTTGGTACTCTACCTTTCAGAATAGCTGAGATCAGCGTGCTCACATGTTCATCCTGACAGACTGACAAATATGGCTCTATCGAAGCGGCAAGTGATTTTGATATACTTTATGGGGTCCGCCACACCTCCTTATGCCTGTTACATATAGTATTTGCTTAAAGTTAGTATAACCATTTTCAATGGTCGAAGGTTATAAAAAGTTGTCTGCTCCTACAGACATGTCGATTTGCACTCTTATGTCGATTCGACCGTTGAGCATGCGAGCGAAGCCCTCTGGTGTATTATAATACACAGTTCTTTAACATTCAATTTGTATATAAACAATAAGAGTACCATTTGGCCAAAAGTTTGGAACGCACGTTAAGAAACAATACCTTTTTGGGTAGTATTGATTGGTGACGCTTATTTCGCCGACCAAAAATTACGATTAGAGCAACAGTAATTTAGCGAATTCAGGAGCAGGAGAGGATGCGGAACCATATTCTCGGAAAAAAGTTTAAAGCCAACGACGTAAAGAAGTATTAAACCAACAACGAAAAGATTTTAGGCTCTTTTGAAAATTAAAATATGTCCATTAATATATTTAACAATAAACTCAAACAAATTCAAAATCAGCATCAACAAAGGGGGTCTGTAGTAAAGTTACAATACCTTTTTAACCTTTTTTATAGGTTATGCGAATAATTGATAAATATTCTTACTTGATTATTGTGAGTCCAGTGAACCATAAGTGGAGGGTCCGGAAGATGTTTTACGATACATGTTAAGTTTACTGTTGATCCTAGATCTATGTAAAGTTCAGGGCCGCCGGGAATGCTTGTTATTGGTTCTGTAAAAAATATTGTCAAAAACATTATAAATATTATTGATTTATTTAGATTGTCTGCTGTGGTCATTCAAGTAGGCTTGGTAGGCCGGATTTTACAGAAATTCTTGATATCTTATATTTGTTTAAATTTGGATAACAGTCAGATGGATCCATCTTTATTAACACCTTAATCGCAGAGACTTTATGCGATTGACCCTTTAGGATGTTGTGACAAAAATTTTGGGTATTGCACAGTTCCAAAGTTTTTTTCTATACTCTCATAAATCCATTTGCAAGCATAATTTCAATGCGGTAATGTTTACTGGATGAGTTTAAAATATTGAACAGTCTGCCCATTGTAACTTAACGACGGTACTAAAGCAGTGAAGCCGGCAGATTGATTAGATCTCTTGCTGGCCAAGATTATACGTATGTATACTCTTAGTGTACTCTTACATACCTACTTCTGCTTGTTACATTTTAGGGCGGCAGATAATTATTATACACTTTTACCCTTCAGAGTGCCGTTATAGAAATCCAATTCAACTTATCCCCGACACTTTGAATCAAACTATGGATCGCATTCGAAAAGTATGAGCTTATAAGGTTTTCTACCTGGGACAGCAAAGTGAAGCTGCCTAACCAGGTCCACAATATCGTCTGCTGATTAATGAATATAGCAATCATGGTTCGGCCCCGATTCGTTAGGGAATGTAAATTAAGCAATAAAACTCTATTAAAAGGAGAGCAACAGTCGGGCTGCACGTGACAGTCACCCATTGTTTATATGTCAAGAACGCATAATTGTATGATACTACTTCTTAATAGAAATAATATATCGTTTGCTTTCACATGCAAGCATCTAAATATGCCCTCTTCTGCCTGTTACATACAGTTGCACAAAGTAACTATACCGCGGTTCAGATTATTTGTGCGTTAAGGACACTTAACGTATGGTCCGAATTAAAGAATGAGACTAACAAGTGAAGCCTTACTCGAGTTTTCAATTCAATTTGTTTCAAAACACTACCCCAATAAGTGCAGGATACGTACTAACAATAACACAGGTCTACAAGCAAAAAAAGTTTCATGATCTGGGTATGCGCAATGTGCAGTTATATTATTTTGGGTTGCTGAATCCGAGGTCAGAATTTTGCCAACACGTCTGGATTTCAACATTAGCTCAAAAAACTGAAAAACCTTTGAATACCCCCCAAAAGTTATAGAATCCAGATCTGGGCATGCGATATATGATTTAGCATGTATTTTGACCTTCTGCATATGCCAGCTGCATATATTTAATTTATATTAGTATATTAAATATATTTTTTCTTAATTGTGAACGTTAGACATTTTTCAAAACTTTTTTTGGTTGTTTGAAATTCGGACTTGATAAGCTTGTTGTTGTAAATGTCCATATATTAATGATAAGAGTATACATACATTAGTATGCATTAAACATGACCATATATGGACATATGCAAAAGCATCTTTATTTTGTTAATGATAGATGAGGTGGCTATAGCATTTATTAAAGATAACGGGACAATGCCAGAATTTAGAACTTTAGTACAACAGAACAATGTAAGAATGCGTATACAGTATCTCCACTTAAATTTTAAGACTTTCGATCCTTATATTACAACGTTTCGTCATTGGGTGTAACGTTTATAGATGGCGATGGAAATATTTGGGTTCGATTAAGCGAAGAACCGAAAAGTGTTGTTATTACCTGGGAGCGTAAATGTACAGTATCTTGTGTGATAAGGTATCACCACGAAATCCCGAAAAATTAAATTTGAAGGGATTTTGGATCTGCAAGCAGATCATTATGGTCCAAAGCCAAACGAAATTCTACAAAATTACAGATTCAACACGAGAGAGCAGAAAGAACGTGAAGCGTGTGCTTCAATCGAGGCGTGTCGCCGATTTGCAACATATAACATATATTTAAATGTAAGTTTACGGAATCAATTTATTTTCGGAGCAGACATTGATTGAGTTCGCAAAGAAGGATGATGAAAAAGAACACAACATTGGATGGAGCGGTAAGAATGGCAAATGCATTCGAAACGGCAGAAAAAGGTGGAGAAGAGATACATGCACATTGCAACCACAAAGATGTATTGAGCAGTAACAGATTGAACACAAAAGCGGAGAACAAGAAAAGCCCAAAAGTCATGAAATGTGATGGATGTGGCAACGTTACGTAAATGACTAATAATTGCAAGTACAAATGTCATAGCTAGGATAAAATAAAGCATTTGAAGAATGTTCGTTTTAAAGGAGAGAACCAAGGAAAAACCAGTGGAAAAAAGGATATTGATCAAAGTACTGACAGAAGGAATTATTAATTAAAAATAACCTTAATGAGTATAGTGAACATAAAGCAAACATGTTATAGAATTGCATTGTAATTAACAAGATTGTCGAATTTGAGATTGACACAGGCTCGCCAATATCGATTATAAACTTTTTAAATGGGAAGAAGTAGTTTCAAAAGCAAGAGTGCAGAAACCAGAATGGCGTTCGGATGGAATTGGATAGCTTCATCGGAAATACGATGGATTGTGTTAGATATTTTTTTGTAAATGTAAAATCCGAAGAGTATAGAAGATGAAAAACTCTACATTGTGCGTTCTAACCAAATGCCATAATTAGGCCGCGGGACATATGGTTATGATTAATTACGTTAATGTGGCTACATGAAAGCATTTTGAAGGTATACTGCGCAAGGAGTTTTCATGTGTATTTTCTGATTCATCAGTTTCCACGTATATTTCCTGATTCTGAATTTGAAGGCTCGGCTTGTAAGATTTGAATTTTTGGAATCAGTAGAAAGAGAACTGGATTAACAAAATGAAGCGGGATTGCTGGAAGTCTACCAAAGCGATTGGGCTACTTCAATTATTGTGGTGCGCAAGCAAAATGGAACTGTACGTATCTGTGAGGATAAGAAACATTAAATCCAGAGTTACCGGTAGATAAGCATACTATACCTACAATCGAAGAATTGTTCAGGAAGAAATCTGCAGGAAGAATATCCTTGAAAATTGATCTGTCTACTGCATGTTTTGAGCTGGAGGTCTATGTGGCAGATAAATAAAGAAGGCGTTCATTACGGAGCAAGGTCAGCACAGTTCAGAATATGAAGAGGCCAATAAATAGCTCGTGCATTTATGAGACTAACAAATTACTACGGCAGATTCGTTAAAAACTTAAACAGCATTACATACATATTAAATCATTAATTGCATAATGAACTCTAAATAAAAGCTGCAAGGAAGCATTTGTGGATATTTTTTTTTTTGTTTGGACGTTTAATACATCCAACGACACCAAGCCGATGCTTGTTGCGCGCGGAACCCAAACGAAGTCCACCTTCCGCCTAACCGACCGAGAGGCACTGTCGCAAAACGGACGATACGGAAACGCGGTAGAAATGCGAAAAGAAACGCGAGGAGAAATTAACGCCATAGGAATTGAAATAAAAAAAAACATAGAATATGCGATATAACGCGCCATGCAAATAGGGGGAAAAAAGATAGAATAGAATATCGACGAAGATCAAAATACTAATTACGTGCTAGATAGACAAGAAGTAAAGATTTCATAGCAGCGATAGAGTTAGTGTTGAAGCTTATTGGAGTCCGAACATAAAACCCTTAAAGGACCGAAGCCTCATTGTCAATGTCACCTTGCATAAGGTTGTTCTGCGGTTAGTTAGGGAAGGCAGATTTGTTAAAAAAAATTTTCATCACAGTTAAGGCCACGTATGGCAAAAGTAAGAAGTTCCTCTGTACAGATTCGATGCGTTCCTTATGAATAGTGTACTGGGTACACTATACGCATGAACCGTTTTCGCGAATGGGACGAACAAGTGAAACGTAAAGGGTTTTTGTGTGGCTTTATTGACCATATTAGTAATACGATTGGAGACCTTTTTTTAGACAATTTAGAGATACCTCTTTAATTGCTTGCATCAGACTTGCTTAAGCAAAGGAATAAAAGGTTCCTTCCAAATGGAAGGTAAGACTGAAGTTTCCTAAGGACAGCGAAAATAGTTTTGAGCAATGGCTTACTTAAGGAGATAGCACAGAATCGAAGTATACAAACGGGAACACCGTCACGTCCTGGTGAGAAGACTGGCTTAACTAAAGAGAGATCCTTGACTAGGGAGCTTTCGTTTTGAAAGGGAGAGAAGATACTATATGAACTTGGAATGTTGTATGGATAAAAGTGAGTTCTCTGTGTAGAAGGAGAATAAGTCGTTTGAAAAAACTTTGCAATCATATCGGCCATGGCTTGGTCGGTATCTGTACTAGCATTATCAAACGTTAATTCAGTTGGAAATGCGGTAGATGTACGCTTCGTGTTAACGAAACTATTAAACTGTTTGGGGTTGTGAATAAACTGAGCCTTAAAACGAGTTAAATAGTTATTATAACATTTCGCGTTTATGACAGTAAAATTTGACCGCGCGCTTAAGTAGCGGGAAAAGGCTGCAGATAGGTTATTATTTTATATTTTTTATATAAGCTTTACTTTAAATTTGTAATCGTGACAACTCTCTTGTAAGCCAGGGCGCCTTACTCGAGGAAGTTCGATAAAAACACGGAACACATATATATATAAAGAGCCATGGTTGATCGGTGGCCACATCCGTGGACTATCATGCGGATCATGTAAGTTGATATATGACCGCATGGGCGGTGCCCCTCGCACTGATATTGTTGTAAATAACAATGTGAGACACTTCCCTTTATCAAATTTCATCCACAGAGACCTGGTGGCACCGGCTATTGAGGTAGCCACGGCTGAAAGCGGGAAGTTGTGATGCCTCTGCCTACTTCCCGGGCGACGTGGATGACGTTCCCCCCACAGAGGTTCAGCGGCTGGTGGACTTCTGCCGCTCACACAACAAGCCGCTCGTGATCGGCTGTGATGCCAACGCGCATCACACGATCTGGGGAAGCAGCGACAATAACAAACGTGGTGAGTCCCTTTTAGAATATCTATTGTGCTGTCAATTAGATGTTGCTAACATAGGGTGTAAGCCAACTTTTATTAATGCCATTAGGGAAGAGGTTTTGGACCTTACCCTAGTCAGTAACTCTTTTGGGAGTTCACTGGTAAACTGGCGGGTCACAGACGAAGCCACCTTGTCGGACCATCAGCACATCAGGTTCGATCTACCTGGCCAAATCGAGATCCGTCAGAACTCCTTCTGTCCTAAAAAGACCAATTGGGAACTTTTTAAAGCCTCTGTGGCTTTTAAAGCAGATTTGTTGATCAGCAACCCAAATTCTATCAATGAGATAGAACTTGCTGCCAACCTGCTTCAAGATGTGCTAATCACATCCTTCGAGGACAGTTCTGTTCGGAAGACCCTAAAGGTCAACCGTAAAGTTCCATGGTGGAACGAGGAACTATCCGTACAATGAAGGAAGGTTAGAAGTCTTTTCAATAGGGCCAAAGCTAACCGCGTCAGTTGGGACGTCTATAGGGACGCCTTAACTAACTATAATAAAAACATTAGACGTGCCAAACGCGATACGTGGCGCAGTTACTGTGCACTATGGGTAATTTGACCCGTTTATCTGGCCAAAACCCATTTTCTGAAAGTTGGAGAATTTCAACAATTTTAGGTGCAACGCATTCACAATAGATCAGTCTTCAATGCTGCGTACCAGAATTTTCAATAGGTGGCGCCACTTTGAAGAAATCAGCTGTTAAAAGCAGCTGTTGTAATTGCACAGCACGTACTATTGATATAAGAAGCACTTAATGCAATTTTCAAATTTGAACCAGTCAAAAATGAAGCAGAATTTTTTAAATTTTTGAATTGAGTTTTAATCAGTGTGGTGTATATTTTGTGTTTCCGAATGTCCGATTTCGATAAAATTTGTGTTGTTCCCTTAATAGGGTAAAAACTGAAGGTGCCATTTTTTGGCACAAATTTCATTTTTAAATAGAGATTTAAAGTGAGTCCAGCGGAGTCCATCCATGAATTATATTCTAAAATTTAGAGTTTAATTCTTATTCAAATGCGTGCTATTAAAAATGCCACTTTTAACCACTTTACATAAAATTAAAAATTTAAGAATCTAACCTCAATTATGCCCAAGGCAAATTTACGTTATAAGCTTTTTAACAACTACGTAATGTGCCTATAAAATTTCATCGGAATTGGACCACTATTACATATAGCTGTCATAGAAATGATCGGGGTTTTTTGTATGAAAACTAGCACTGTTCATTGAAATAGCTATATTTTTCAATGCCAATTAAAGCCATATACGATAGCAACCGTCGTATATGTTCCTCATTTCATTTCAATCGGATAACTATATCCCATAGCATTCATAGGAACAATCAGTTCATACAGTATCAGAATTAACGATTTTAATCGAAATATCGTTTATGTGCAGCGAAGTGCGTTATTTTGGTTGATAATAAATACAATAACAATATAATACCATTCTTTGCCCCTATATACAACTAATATAGGAACAATCGGAAAGAAATGAAGCCAAAACCTGTAAGGATATTAAACCTTCGGCATGTCAAAAAATGCCCTTCGTTCTGTTTTTTTCCGCAGTAAGAGGCATGCCACGCCCACTTTTTTAAAAAATTTTGTCAAAATATCATAACAAAATGTTTTGTTTGATGATAAAAGTGAACTGCTATAATGTTTCAACATTGAGGTAGCATTTACCACAAAATGGGCGGAGCCACGCCCACCATTTTTTTTAATAAAATTGGTAGTAGTTATGTTAACCGAATGCAAAAAACCGCAGTTGAATATCTTACTCCGTTCTTGAGATATTAATTTTGGCCAGAAAAACGGGTCCAATTACCTATAGTGCTGTGGTAGCATTGAATCGCTGCCGGAGGCAGCGAGACTGCACAAGGTATTAGCTAAAGGGTCGTCTAATGGTATAGGGCTTCTTAAAAGAGCAGACGGCTTCTTCACCCAAGATCGCAGGGAGTCACTTGATCTTCTGCTTCAAGTCCACTTCCCAGGTTCGGTGGCGAACCCAGATCTATCTACTCCAGATGACGTCACCATGTCACGGACTCACGTGGTTCCAGTTTATCGGGAACCATCTTCGACCCTGAAAAGGTCAAATGGGCTGTAGATTCCTTCGCTCCCTTCAAAGCCCCAGGGGGCGATCAAATCTTCCCAGCCCGTCTACAAAACAGTCTGGATCATATCCTCGATCCGCTGGTCGGCCTGTTTAGAGCTAGTCTAACTTGGGGATACATACCCGTCTCTTGGAGGAGAGTCAATGTGGTATTTATTCCCAAGCAAGGGAATCGTCCCACGAACCAGCCTAAATCATATAGGCCGATCAGTCTCACCTCCTTCCTGCTTAAGACAGCAGAAAGGCTCATAGACCTGCACATACGGTGCTCTCTGCAGAAAACTTGTCCTCCGCATCCCACGCAGTTTGCGTATATAGCGGGAAGGTCGACGGAGGTCGCCCTCCACAAATTAGTAGGTAAAATCGAAGAAGCCCTCGCATCCAAGAACACTGCTCTGTGCTCTTTTCTTGATATAGAGGGTGCTTTTGATAATACCGGCTACGGCTCTATCTCTAGTGCGCTAGAACGCAGAAATATTGCCCGTTCCCTAATCCGATGGATTGAGGCTATGCTCAAACACCGGATCATCTCCTCTACCTTGGACACCACGACTGCTGTTATTAGTGCGGTCAAAGGATGTCCCCAGGGAGGGGTCCTATCCCCCTTACTCTGGTCTCTAGTAGTTGATGAACTACTAAGCATTCTCGCAGACCAGGGCGTGCAAGCAATCGGCTACGCGGACGACCTGGCTCTAATAGTGAACCTGGGCTCTCAAATCCTGTAAAAGTTACAATTTGAGATGATGGTAAGACCCATCGTCACCTACGCTGCAATTGTGTGGTGGCCAAAGGTGACGCAGGTCACCGCCATCAACAAATGCAACAAATTGCATAGGCTACTTTGCCTTTCTTTGACGGGTGCACTTCGCACCTGTCCCACAGCAGCAATGGAATCAATCCTTAATCTGACTCCGCTGCATATCAAAATACAAGAAGTCGCCGCAATGAGTCTTCTTAGAATCAAGCTCCAATCTGGGCTTCTAGCTACCGAATCAGGGCATGCTAGACTTATCAAAGACATTCCTGGCTTAGAGATCTGCACTAGATCAGATTCTATGACCAAGGAACTCTTCTTTGGTGCAAAATTCAGAACCCTCATCCCAGACCGGAAGGACTGGGATGCTGGCAACCCCATCAGCGACCCTCACGGCATACACTGGTATACCGACGGGTCAAAAACTGATCAGGGGGTTGGAGCCGGGATACATGGTCCCAACTCCAAAACCTCGATTGCCATGGGCAAGTGGCCCACGGTCTTCCAATCCGAGGTTCATGCCATTGAGTTCTGCTGCCGTCTTATCCTTGAGAAGGGGATGAGAGGAGCTAATATTTATATCTTCTCGGACAGCCCAGCTGCCATACTAGCCCTCTCCTCAAACTGGAACTGCCTCCAGAGACTGTCCAACAAAAACAAAGTTACCCTCCTTTGGGTACCTGGACACTCCGGGTTCCAGGGCAACGAGCTAGCGGATGAGCTAGCGAGAGCGGGATCATCAGCCCCTCTGCTTGGCCCCGAACCCTTCTGCGGCGTGGGGTGGTCAACTATCTCATCCCTTGTGAAAACATGGGCAGATAGGTTGACCGAACGCTATTGGTTCTTCCTACCAGGGATGAGGCAGGCTAGAGAGCTTACAAATCCCTTGGTTAAGCGCAGAACAGACTCACTCTCCAGGAGAGATCTCTATCTCCTTGTTGGCTACCTTAGTGGCCATCATCTGGCGAACTATCACCTAACAAAAATGCGTCTATCCTCTGATGCAGAGTGTAGGCTCTGCAAAGAGGACGACGAAACAACCAAACACATACTGTGTGACTATCAAGCCTTGGTTTGGAGTAGGAGGAAACATTTGCACGTGGAAATCACAGTTCGCGAGTAAATTGTCCATTCCTCGACGAAAGACCTGCTAGGCTTCATCAGGGAAGCTGAGCGGCTTTTGTCAAGATAGGGAGAGCCTTATAGGCACAAAAGATCATTCTGGTCGCAGTGCCTCGCGCCTTCTCTATTGGGAGACTCCCTCTGTCAAAATAAATATATAAATTAATTGTACTATAAAAAATATTGGTCGCTACTAAAATATCAGTAGACGAATACATTTCAGACCAATGAAATTGGGAAATCATCCCATTTAATAAGTTAAAATCTGCTTTTCTAAAGCAGCGTACACGATTACACAGTTTTTCACCCTTATCCATACATGCACCAAAACCAAAAGTAACTTCAAGAGTGGGATGGTAAGGATCTTCAGGAAGAGAAAGTGGGTGTGTCTTGTTTAGACTCACTCTAGATGGATCCGAGACAAAGCATCTGTTACTACTCTTTAAGACATGATTGACCTGTGACAATGACATATCAACAGACCGTCAAAAAGGTCATGTTGCCGTGAGGGCATTAGAGAATTTGAATCAACACTTGTTGTCCAATTAAAATCAGGGATATTAAAGTCACCCTGGACTGAAAAGTGATCTCTGTCTGATAACAGATAAAATATGGTCTATATTGCAGAAAAATGTTGGAAATAGACTGATAATTCCGACGACGGCGGAATATAGGAACAGGTTATATAATGAAAAAAACCGGGAATGAGTAATTTTACACAGAGAAATTCAAAACCAAATTGAATCTCCGGTTCTAAAAGTTGCGAGTTGATGGTGGAATCAACTGCAATTAGAACTCCACCACCACGTCGATCACACCTGTAGGTTGTGTACTTATTTGGAAAGACTTCCGAGTTCAGGATCTCCGACATTAACCAAGTCTCGGTAAACACAACAATTTGGGAAGAAAGAGAAAGACTGTTTAAGTATAAAATTTTAAAGTTTAGTGCAGAGACCTCTGACATTTTGATATGAAAGTGTTATGGAGCTTGTTAGTTTTTTTTATTTGATTTTAACTGGGCTGTTTGCTAGAGGAGGCAAAAGAAGTTTAATCGGTGGGCGATTTTTCTTTTTCCTTGCTTCAAACTCTTTAACCATTACATGTTCCGGCCAAAGTTGAGCCGAACATATAATGCCCAAGAGTTCGTTTGGGGCACTTATTTTGAAAGATGATATGTCCCTCTCATAAGAAAACTTAAATTTTTCCACTTTTATATCAACGGCTTGAGTTTTAGCTTGAATATAAGGTTAAACATCATTTGATGTGAGATCAGGGGCAAGCCTAGAATCAAAAATCTGTTTCTTTTGTAGAACACCTATAATCTTTTTAGGCGCCTCAGGTATATTTCTAGAGCAGAGGTTCTCTTCTGGTAAACCAGAACTTGAACACGCCTTTGGTAACACTATTACCTGTGGCACGAGCAACGAGACGAAAATTTGGGCGTCACGGGTTGCGCACACTCAATGACATTTTCGGGAATCGAAATTGATTTAGCCGCAGATCTTGTTACCATCGTGGGATTGGTAAACGACATTAACAGCTGCGTGGCGATAATTGGCTCCTCTATGCGGGTGGATTTTCTTCACTTTGGGAATTCGTTCAATAACTTCAGGTTATTGAAAGATGAATCAAGGGCTGAGAACTGGTCGGATAGTAATCCGATGGATTGAGGCTATGCTCAAACACCGGATCATCTCCTCTACCTTGGACACCACGACTGCTGTTATTAGTGCGGTCAAAGGATGTCCCCAGGGAGGGGTCCTATCCCCCTTACTCTGGTCTCTAGTAGTTGATGAACTACTAAGCATTCTCGCAGACCAGGGCGTGCAAGCAATCGGCTACGCGGACGACCTGGCTCTAATAGTGAACCTGGGCTCTCAAATCCTGTATAAGTTACAATTTGAGATGATGGTAAGACCCATCGTCACCTACGCTGCAATTGTGTGGTGGCCAAAGGTGACGCAGGTCACTGCCATCAACAAATGCAACAAATTGCATAGGCTACTTTGCCTTTCTTTGACGGGTGCACTTCGCACCTGTCCCACAGCAGCAATGGAATCAATCCTTAATCTGACTCCGCTGCATATCAAAATACAAGAAGTCGCCGCAATGAGTCTTCTTAGAATCAAGCTCCAATCTGGGCTTCTAGCTACCGAATCAGGGCATGCTAGACTTATCAAAGACATTCCTGGCTTAGAGATCTGCACTAGATCAGATTCTATGACCAAGGAACTCTTCTTTGGTGCAAAATTCAGAACCCTCATCCCAGACCGGAAGGACTGGGATGCTGGCAACCCCATCAGCGACCCTCACGGCATACACTGGTATACCGACGGGTCAAAAACTGATCAGGGGTTGGAGCCGGGATACATGGTCCCAACTCCAAAACCTCGATTGCCATGGGCAAGTGGCCCACGGTCTTCCAATCCGAGGTTCATGCCATTGAGTTCTGCTGCCGTCTTATCCTTGAGAAGGGGATGAGAGGAGCTAATATTTATATCTTCTCGGACAGCCCAGCTGCCATACTAGCCCTCTCCTCAAACTGGAACTGCCTCCAGAGACTGTCCAACAAAAACAAAGTTACCCTCCTCTGGGTACCTGGACACTCCGGGTTCCAGGGCAACGAGCTAGCGGATGAGCTAGCGAGAGCGGGATCATCAGCCCCTTTGCTTGGCCCCGAACCCTTCTGCGGCGTGGGGTGGTCAACTATCTCATCCCTTGTGAAAACATGGGCAGATAGGTTGACCGAACGCTATTGGTTCTTCCTACCAGGGATGAGGCAGGCTAGAGAGCTTACAAATCCCTTGGTTAAGCGCAGAACAGACTCACTCTCCAGGAGAGATCTCTATCTCCTTGTTGGCTACCTTAGTGGCCATCATCTGGCGAACTATCACCTAACAAAAATGCGTCTATCCTCTGATGCAGAGTGTAGGCTCTGCAAAGAGGACGACGAAACAACCAAACACATACTGTGTGACTATCAAGCCTTGGTTTGGAGTAGGAGGAAACATTTGCACGTGGAAATCACAGTTCGCGAGTAAATTGTCCATTCCTCGACGAAAGACCTGCTAGGCTTCATCAGGGAAGCTGAGCGGCTTTTGTCAAGATAGGGAGAGCCTTATAGGCACCAAAGATCATTCTGGTCGCAGTGCCTCGCGCCTTCTCTATTGGGAGACTCCCTCTGTCAAAATAAATATATAAATTAATTGTACTATAAAAAATATTGGTCGCTACTAAAATATCAGTAGACGAATACATTTCAGACCAATGAAATTGGGAAATCATCCCATTTAATAAGTTAAAATCTGCTTTTCTAAAGCAGCGTACACGATTACACAGTTTTTCACCCTTATCCATACATGCACCAAAACCAAAAGTAACTTCAAGAGTGGGATGGTAAGGATCTTCAGGAAGAGAAAGTGGGTGTGTCTTGTTTAGACTCACTCTAGATGGATCCGAGACAAAGCATCTGTTACTACTCTTTAAGACATGATTGACCTGTGACAATGACATATCAACAGACCGTCAAAAGGTCATGTTGCCGTGAGGGCATTAGAGAATTTGAATCAACACTTGTTGTCCAATTAAAATCAGGGATATTAAAGTCACCCTGGACTGAAAAGTGATCTCTGTCTGATAACAGATAAAATATGGTCTATATTGCAGAAAAATGTTGGAAATAGACTGATAATTCCGACGACGGCGGAATATAGGAACAGGTTATATAATGAAAAAAACCGGGAATGAGTAATTTTACACAGAGAAATTCAAAACCAAATTGAATCTCCGGTTCTAAAAGTTGCGAGTTGATGGTGGAATCAACTGCAATTAGAACTCCACCACCACGTCGATCACACCTGTGTCTCGGTAAACACAACAATTTGGGAAGAAAGAGAAAGACTGTTTAAGTATAAAATTTTAAAGTTTAGTGCAGAGACCTCTGACATTTTGATATGAAAGTGTTAAGGAGCTTGTTAGTTTTTTTTATTTGATTTTAACTGGGCTGTTGTTAGAGGAGGCAAAAGAAGTTTAATCGGTGGGCGATTTTTCTTTTTCCTTGCTTCAAACTCTTTAACCATTACATGTTCCGGCCAAAGTTGAGCCGAACCTATAATGCCCAAGAGTTCGTTTGGGGCACTTATTTTGAAAGATGATATGTCCCTCTCATAAGAAAACTTAAATTTTTCCACTTTTAGCTTGAATATAAGCTTTAACATCATTTGATGTGAGGTCAGGGGCAAGCCTAGAAACAAAGATCTGTTTCTTTTGTGGAACACCTATAATCTTTTTAGGCGCCTCAGGTACCAGAACTTGAACACGCCTTAGGTAACACTATTTTCTGTGGCACGGGCAACGAGACCACAGCGGACATAACGGAACATGTGGGCGTCACTGGTTGCATATACTCAATGGCATTTTCGGGAATCGAAATTGATTAAGCCGCAGATCTCGTTACCATTGCGGGATTGGTGAACAACATTATCGGCTGTGTCATTGGCGTACCTGGCTGGTCAATTATAGGGAGCTGGGTGGCGATAATAGGCTCCTCTATGCGGGTGGATTTTTTGCGCTTTGGGGATTCGTTCAATAACTTAAGGTTATTAAAAGATGAATCGAGCGCTGAGAACTGGTCGGATAGTTTGCGAAAACTTCCAAGCAGTCCCCTAAATCCAATTTTTGTTTGCCGCATAAACGAACAAATTTCGCCCTCCACTTCACTACACATATCGCAGCAATAACGCAACTCAGTGCGCTTGGCTACGGCATCAGCCGTCGTTCCAGAAAAACCGGCACACCTCGCGTGTACTACGTTATCACATAGCCAACACGAAATGCTTGTCTGGGCAGCCGTCACCTGCTTAAGGCAGGATGTTTTAAAACAAATCAATGCGTCCATTATAGGGGACACCTACTGTAACAAATCAAAACAGCCGCAAAGAAAACAAAAAACAAAAAGAAAAAGAAAAAGAAATTGGCGCGCAAAAGGCAGAGAGCAAAGAGAGCAAAAACGATCAAACAACAACAGTGCAGTAGAGAGAGCGGCAAAGCGTGAGAGATGCTTAGGCGCGCTCAAAGAATTAGGATAGATAAGAAAGAGAGTAATAGCGGTGAGCCACTAACAACAACGTTGCTTACCGAAAAGAGTAAAGATGTAAACAGAGCACCAGAGGAGCAGAACCAATGCACAAAAAATATAAAATTAGCAAACAAAGATTAGTTTGACTAATTTGAAAGGCATGCACACGCGTCGTGAACGGGCTATGAAAAGAAGATCGGTCTTAAAAAAAAAGATTTATAAAACACCGGTTGTTTTTAATAAAAACGCGAAAAAATCGAAGCGCAGAAAAAAACACGTCCGTTCACGGGGAAGAGAGTGAAGCATGTCGATCGATGTTATACATGGTTGCTTATATCAATAGATCGATATCAACCCGCTGTTATTCTATACGATAGTTATGTTGATACAATATGTGTTTTCCTTACATGCTATGTTATCTAAATCTATTACAATTCGACCATCCTGATTAATAGATAGCCCTCTATCTGTCTCTTATTCTTGTAACATACATTAAATATTTTAGATTTTTATCCAAGGCTTCATATTATGCGCACTCCATACCCCTTGATACGGGTTTCGAGCTAATTGAAAACCATCAACGTCCTGTAATATATATCTATCATTCTTTAACACTTTTAATATTTTATACGGACCTTTCGTTTTAGGTATTGCTACCCCTGCTGTGCTATCAAAATTTTTTACCATTACATATTCCCCCACACTATATTTGATCGCTATCTCTTTCTTTTCATTAAATGCCTTTTCATTATTTGCCTGTGCTTATACTTGTTTTTTTTTCACCTATTTCTCTAATATGCTCTAAATTCCGTTCAGTACTATTTTCTAACTCATTCATCATTTTTAACTTTGCTTCTAACTCATCACTAACCTTCCCTTTCTGAGCTAATCCAAACAGCATTTCACTTGGTAATTTCTTTGTACTACAATGCTGCGTGTTATTCAATGTATATTCTATCTCTTCAATCACAGAGTTCCAATATTTTCCATTCTCAGGCTCCCTCAATTTAGAAATCATGGGTCCTAAACTTCTATTAATTCTCTCCACCTGTCCATTCGCCTGTGGAGAATCCGTAGCAATTTTAATATGTTTTACATTCAAATCATTTAAAAATTCTTCAAAGTCCGCCGATGTAAAACAACTACCACGATCAGATATAATACAAGTTGGTTTACTATATGCCCTAAAATATTCTTTTAATGCGCTTATAACCTCCTTAGTGTTTGTTGTCTTAGTTGTATACAATCTTACAAATTTCGTAAACCCATCTACTACTACAAAAATATGTTTTTTTAATCTGCTATTATCAACTGGACCATAATGATCTATATGAATTATTTCAAATGGTTTATTTCCTTTAGGTATACTGTGCAACAATCCTTCCCCTTTACCATATTTTGTTGAAAAAGCAATACACTTTAAACAATTCTCAATGTGCTCCATAACTTTATTCTTCATATTCGGAAACCAATAACTTTTCACTATCGCACTTAACATCTTGTCTCTACCAATATGTCCTAACTGATCATGATACTTGTATAGCACATGATCCTCCATCCTTTGTGGCACACAAAACAATAATCTACCATCATTGGTTTTCCTAAACACAATGCCATTCCTCATTTCGTAAAGCTTATGCTCATTTTCCTCCAACAATTTTTTAATATTCTGTAACTTTTCATCTTTGGCCTGAGCGATTATTAAATTGGTTTCAAAACTATTTGTCTCAGTGATCATAATCGCATCATTACATCTGCTAAGTGCATCTACATGCTGCATTTGTTTACCCGCTCTATGCTTCAATTCATAATCGAATTCTTGTAGTTCCAAAGCCCACCTGGCAATTCTCTGATTAAGCTCAATCTTATTAAGCGTTAACGTTAAAGAATTACAATCTGTCACTATCCTAAAATGTCTGCCATGCAAATATATCCTAAATCTCCGCAACGCATATATAATTGCTAAAGTTTCTAATTCAAAACTATGGTATTTGGCTTCTGTTTCTGTTGTCCTTTTCGAAAAATAAAATACCGGATGCCATTTTCCATCATGCTCTTTTTGCATCAATACCGCCCCAAATCCTAATGCACTGGCATCACAATGAAGCTCAGTTTCCTTCTTATGATCAAACATGGCCAAAACCGGTGCCTCAACTAATTTATCCTTTAACTGCTGAAAACAATCTAACTCTTTTTTCTCAAATTTAAACTTTTTATCCTTTCTTAATAAATCATATAACGGTTTCGCAATCGTCGAAAAGTGTTTTATAAATCTTCTAAAATAAGGAACACAACCCCAGGAAACTATGCACTGACTGCGTTTTCACTGGTATGGGAAAATTTCTAACTGCTTCCAGTCCCTTTCCTTCTGCTCTAATGCCATCTTTAGCTATCTCAAATCCCAAATACTTAACCTTATCCTGTAAAAATTCACACTTGTCTAACCTTAATTCAAGTTGGTTTTCCACTAAACGCTTAAGGACTTCTTTCAAAATTAGTAAATGTTCCTTCATACCCACACTCGCAATCATAATATCATCCATATATATTATAACCTTGTTTTCTTTTATCATGTCCATAAATATATTATTAACAAATCTTTGAAAAACTTGTGGAGCTGTCTTCAACCCCATCGGCATTCTTAAAAATTCATATTGCCCTAAAGGGGTAACAAACGAAGTGTATTTTATCGATTCCTTATCCATAAACACATGATAATAGCCATTTTTTAGATCCAGCTTCGTAAATACTGTTTTATTCACTAACCTATCAAGCAAATCATCTATTAGCGGTAAAGGATAGTTGTCTTTTATCACCACCTTATTAAGTCTCCTAAAATCAATACACATTCTTAACTCACCTGATTTCTTTTTAACTAACACTATTGGCGATGCATACTCTGAACTGCTCTCTCGTATTATACCATCCCTTATATACTCATCTAACATCACCTGTAATTTCTCTCTCTCTACATATGATAGTCTTCTTGGTGAACAACTAAAAGGTTTTGCATTCTCTACCGTAATATTCATTTCGCATTTAACCTTTGGCGTAATAGGTTTTTCCGCATTAACATACATCGTTCTTAAAATTGTCTCTAATTCACATCGCACTTGCCATTCTACCTGTTCCCCAATATTGTATGAATGTTCCATTACTTCATTGTCCAAAATGCAAATCTGTAATAAGGCTTCTTCAAAATCATCATTTATTTGCGCATGCCCTTTAGTATTATCTTCTAACTCACATAATCTCTCACTAACTAATTCATTGTCTAATAACATACTCCTACTTTTCATATCTAAGAATTCCTCATCTAACAATTTCTCTTCTAACTTTCTGCTATCTAACAATTTAACTAATTTTATTTCCTCCATTGGCACTTCATTTACTAAATCTTCATCTTCCAATACACTAAGTTCTGCCTTCGTGTTTTCGTCTTGATTTTCAATACGCTCTACCGTAATAATTTTTAATGCCGATAAATCAATTTTCAGATCAAATTTTTTCATAAAGTCTCTACCCAGAACTACTCCACACCTCATAGATTCGTCGGAAACAATTATCAAATCAAAATATATTTTAACTTCTTGTTTCTTTACATAACATTGTGTTTTTCCAATAGTAATTAACTGGCTTTCATTTAGACCAAAATATTTGTTGTAATTCTCCTGCAGATCCACTCCATCAGGGACTAAACTTATTTTAATAAATGATACTGAACTTCCCGAATCTATGAGGGCTTCTGTAATAATTGACTTATTAATACCTTTGCTAAAATAAATTTCAACTGGTCTTACATAATTATTATCACCTTCCGATTTCCTCTTGGGACATTGAGCTACCAAATGCTCTGCAGATCCACATCCATAGCATGTTCCCTTCTCTCGAATTGGTAGCTTGCAATCTTTTTTCCAGTGCCCTTTTATATTGCAATTATAGCAACGCAACTCCTTCACTGCACCGCTCCGCGCTGCCTCCGATTTATCAAGGCCTTTAGCATCACTCCGTTGTTGTACAGGAAGTATCATCCCAGCAAACACCCGCAAAACTTTTTCAGCACTCTCAAAACTCTGCAATTTTGCTTGCATGCGAAGATTATCTACTGGAATCCCTTCGATAATTCCATCCACCAACTCCTCTTCATCCATGTTAACGTCTCGCGCCAATCCAACCTTACTGTCATAGTAAGTTACAAAACTCTCTCCAAACTTCCAGTTACGACGTTCAAAATTGCGTCGTAATTCTCCTTTAGTTACTTTCCCATCAAATGCCAGTTTTAATTGCTGCAACAACTCCTCGAAGGGTTGAATAATGCGTGCTGGATCAGCATGCAGCCATTGAAGTGCAACACCTTTGAGTTTTGCCATGCACAATAAACGACATTGCATTTTCGTCAAATTATATGCGCTAGCCACATTCTGCAACTGCATTATCCAATTACGCACCGACGTTTGACCAGTAAATTCTAACAGCACTTCCTTTGCCAGTAGAAACATGCTCGAAGACCCTGCAGCGTTGTCATCCGATCTCGCACCAATTTGAATTTCATCATCATTTGAAATACCAGCGTCATCTTGTCGGGCATCTAAATTATTTACAAGCGCTGCTTCTTCTTGCTGCTCACCGCAATTCACATTAACGCTATTGCGCATTTGTAATTGCGTAATCATGTCGGTTGCTGCTCGTATCTCCGCCTGCAAATTCCTGAGAATTTCTTGATTCTTGGAAATCTCTTTTCTTTGCGCCCCCAACATTGCATCATGAACCTCGGTTTCGTCCTCTGTTTCAACTTGATCCATCATCAGAACACTGTCACGCTCCTCGATCGGTACTGCATTTAAACGCGCCAATAATTCAGCTTTGCCGCCTTTTGTTGGCAAGCCCAAAATTGCCAACCATTTCTTTAATTGTGCCACCGACACTGCCGAAATATCAATATCCATAACGTGAATATTCGGACCACTTCTGATATTGTAGTAGGCAATATAGTCTTTATTTTATTTTAAGTCTTTTCTTATTTTATTACAATTTCTTATTTTTAACTTCGCTTTTATTTTTCTTCTTCTTCTACCGACGCTTCGAGATCACAATTGAAAACAAGCTTCCCGCTTCTTATTAATCGAACATTGCATTCGATATATCGATGTTATACATGGTTGCTTATATCAATAGATCGATATCAACCCGCTGTTATTCTATACGATAGTTATGTTGATACAATATGTGTTTTCCTTACATTATATGTTATCTAAATCTATTACAAAATATACTAGACCGCCAAGTTTTGATTGAACCTCAAAAAACTCTAAACATTTTTGGAGCCCCATAAATGATCATGATCGGGTAGTGCGATATATATTTATATATTTGTTTTTTGACCTTCCAATTCCGAATCAAATTCAAATCGAGCCTATCACGTCCAAATTTCAAAAAATTTAAAAAAAGGCGGTAGAATGTGAGTTCATACAATGATATGACCCCAAACCTGCCTCGAATTTGCCTAGGACATGGGTGCAAGATCAGGAACTTAATAAATTAGAGAGGTTTGACCCTTCCCCGGAATCAAATCTGATAGATCACATGTTAGGAGTAATAAAGGAAAGGGATTAGAGGCATAAAACCCGAAAATAAGGAAAAACTTTGACAATAGGGTAGTCACCACTGTGACCTTTTCTTAATGTTACAGGTTAATTGTACAGAATTTTTCCACAAATTCGGTTATTCGTAACTAGACTTCCCTAAAAGTATTGAATGCATGCCTTTTTTTAAGAATTCACTGAAAAAAACGATAAATATACAAAAAAATGTCGCTTGTTGCTATTATTTTTTTTGCTAAAGTGTCAAAGGTCGCATCGAGACGAAACAAGTCGCATATTAAAAAACAGTTATCAGCATTCCATTTGATGTCAATTTTGTGCATATAGTGCTTGTATATAATGAGCAATTTAGATTTTCGTCCAGGTGCAAGTGTTGTTTCTATTATTTGTTCCAACACTGTTTGGTATGCTAAACACCGGTTGTTGTTAATAAAAACTCGATAAAATCGAAGCACAAAAAAAAACACGCCCGTTCATGGGGAAGAGAAAATGTTAAAGACAGATGCGAACGGAAACAGTCCAGGTAGCGTGGGTACGAAATCAAAACCCAGGTTATGAAATGGGCGCGATAGAACACATACAGTTTGCATCGCAAACATTGACCAAAGTGCAGCAGAATTTCATCCAAATTGTAGGCGGTGTAGGCGGTTTGGTGTCAAGAAGTTTTACCAAGAGTTGTATGGCAAGATGTTAAAGATGGTTACGCATAAGGCAATTTCTCAAATTTTTGCGTCAAACAATGAGAAACACGTTTTTAAAATAAAAATTTTAATGGCGTCTTTAAATATAAATACATTTAAGGTACGAGACAATATTAACATCTAATCACATTGACATCATCACTAAGGATATGTAATCACACAGACTAGGGTATACCCATCAAATTTAATCGACAAATAAGATCACAGATTCCTCAAGTTTTTATTGGATTTGTACTTTTGGTATCATGGCGATTGTTTTTGAATATTTTGTACAAAACATTGAAAACGTTGATTAGCTATTGCATGATGCCGCTGTCCGATGCTTCGGTATCGCTTACAAGAGAGCCGGTCGCTCATCCGTGAAACTCTTTGGGCTTTTTGGTTGCTAATTGCATCAACAGAGTATGAATTTACTTCACATACTAAGTGTCTTTTGACAAAAATTTTAAAAAAATAAGGCTTTAATACTTACCTACAACAGAGAAAATCATTGTATATCCAACAGGAGGCGTGGTTGATACCTGACACTCGTAAACTCCAGAATCCCTTATTTGCGGAAATTTTATCTTAAAAACATGAAGAATTCTTTAACATTGTACATTGTGCACATTTTTACGATTAATTTTTTATTATTACAGTTCATCTTAATAAAACTCTTTGAACGATACAGTTAGATATTGTTCGCCTACTTAATATTAGTTGAAACCAATACAAAATGAAAGTAACGGTAACGTCAGCTGTTGGTAGCAGCGTGCAGACAGAGGTGCGCAACTTGCACAACTTTTGTGAGCCTTAAAACTTTTTAAGTTTTTTAGATTAAGTCAATATTTAGAAATGTACGTTAAATTTTTAAGGATAGCTGGCCGAGTCGTTCAGCCATGTTTGTTTATCTGTCTGTCTGCTTGTCTGTTATTCTGGATGAATACGCTGAACTCATCTGTTATAAAAACTAGAGGCACCAAATTTGGCATCTGTATTATACGCAGATCAAGTTTCAATCAATAGTTGAATGTTTTACTCAATTTGTAAGCAATACATAAAATATAAAAGTTTTTGATTTCAACATTTATTTGGGGATATTATCTACTTCTCCTCCAAAGTTTAATCCGATAAAGATATTAAGGAATGTATGAACATATCACTATGTACTTGTATCAGTTACCAAGTGAGGCAGAAGGGCGTGTGGTCGCACTGATATATCAGCACCGTCACCTACCTCTGGCATCTTTAGGATCAACTCTCTCATTCAAAACTGTGACTTGCAAAACATTCCATTTACATTGTGTGTCTATTTAATTCTAACTTAGTAAAGAAATTATCCTTTGTAAACTTAATAGCGAGACACATTGCTACAGTGTTGACCCTGACCATTAAAAAATTGTGCGAAATACATAAACCTTCATTTGAAAACATTTTTCGCATCAAGTGCACACACACTAATTCATACACGTGAACCAAGCCAATGCGCAGTTCAATTGATGCGCAGAAGCCGTTACAATTTGTATAATCGACGCCTTGACTTCAGCGACGCAAGAGATCCCAAGAAACTACCAATCGCCATGGCAGACCCAAACCCAGATATCTCTGATGTAATTGGAAAGCTTGAACAACAACGCGAAGCACTTCGGAAAAACTTTACTGTAGAAGGAGATAAGTCGCAGCTTTCGCACACATGTGTAATCGTGTATTTGCACAGGTTCACACACAGCAACCCCCACCTGTGGTTTGCTCCAGTGGAGCGATTATTTCTTTTGTATAACATTGTCGACAAGCCGACAAACTCGACTTGGTTTCAGTCCATTGGAAGAAGATTGCCCGAATCAAAACAAGACTTGGACAAGCTTGCAAGGAGCGCAGACGGAATGTCCGAAGCTATTTACGTGAAGACCATTGCCATTAAGGCAACTTCCACTCTTGATTCGGATGCTTATGCAAGATATCACAGTAGTAAAAAAGGGAGTCAATCTCATTCAGTAACACGACGCAGTGCATCTGATGAACCCATAAGCATATAAAAATATTTGTTTCTACAACAAGCGTTTCGGCGATAACGCAAAGAAATTCCGACCTCCCGCATGCTCTAAAGTATTAAGCTGCCGTCTGACGAGTTGTCAGCTGAAGCCAGGACACCAGTAGCGCTCCATCAGTACCGTCATCTTTTCATTATTCGCAAGCTGGTTAGGAAGAAAACCATCCATGCCGATTTGGACTATATGCAACCAACCAGAGCAATATCAACATCTACGGTTGACATATCACTAATCTGGACGCGTACGTATCTGGTGACAAAGTTGCTACTGCACTTAATAAGACGGTGGCTGGAGAACATAAGGTGATTATGGTAATCCAACTGAATTACGATACTATATCGCTATCCGATTGGGCACATTCGCTAAATGAAAGAAAAGACCTCTCAACTCGAATTCCCAAGGCGAAATCTTTTATATGCCTTTCGGGTGAAGAAAAGTGACTGACGTTCCAGCGTTTAATAGACAATATTCCTACTTAGACGATATAACTTTAAAATCGATCACTAAATACGAAGAACATCTTCGAGTAGTTTTATTCGTCATGCAGAAACACGGGGTGAGCATCAATTTAAGCAAAATCCAAATGCGGAATCGTATGTAAATTCTCTTATAGATGTCCTACTCGTTTTTGGACTTCATAAATTCCTATCGCAGTTGTCGTCCCCGATCTTTGTACATTCGTTTACCGAGCAGCTAAGGGATTGTAAAATGAACGAATCGCGGGGGAGGACATGGTGTTTACCCTCAAAATCTGATTGACAGGGACATAAATTCATCTCGATAAATACATATAAGATTAAGCTGCTGAAAAAAATTTAACAAAACCTGCTACAGATTTGTGATGTTTCATAGTTGAGTTAGTCAAAACTGGCAATCTCTTGGATTTTTCTTTAAGAAGCTCAGCAAAACTTAGAAAAATTTCTTCACGTTTTACCGACAGTTATTTGTCATCTACGAGTTCCATACTTATGGTATATCCACGCATTTTTGTAATCAAAACTGGGATTTGGTGTTGGCACGCAGCTTACAAGGAACTTCTTCGTTGAAGCTTGAAAATATTGCTTTGGTGGAGATAGTTTGAATTATGGTACTGCGACGTATGCACACAACATCTCCGTTCTTTTGTACCGCAATCGTTTTGTAAACATGCTTTATCATATAGCCACAATTTGTTTTGTTAAATCAGACAGAAGTTTCTCTGGCCTTCAATGAACAACGATGTCCTCGAATGGGTAGATTTATCTTCCACAAGGAGACGATCGCTGTGCCAAATGGGATGTTTGACTATTTGTACTTGGAAATTGTTGTTGTGCCTTGAGTCCAAGTTCAACCGCAGACGTTAACAGACGTGTTTTTTGTTTTGTGCTACGGGATTTATCAGTTTTTATCGTTATCTACAGTGAAACTACAACTATAAACAAAATTTGTAAATTAGCGAGAGGACGCTTAAGCGATGCAAACTCGCAAAACTCTGTGTATATTATTATATTATTATTATTCTTGTGTAACCAAAATTACACATAAATTCTGAATCTACAATAAATAAAAGTGCGCGCAGCTATGAGTCAACGCGATATTCGTGCTCAGAGACAAAATGAGCAAGACGAGCGTCGGCTCTCTTTGCAACGTAACAATGCGTATTTCACATTCGTGTCCTCTCACCCCGAGAAGCCTAGCTTGAACAACCAGGTCGACGAACTCAGGCCAGATCTTAGCGAACGGCCGCGCTCGTGCTCGCCGACGCTGAAGGCAGCGCAATTTGATGCTAAGAGTAACCAAAACAACTCTCTCTTGCACTTGCAAGCGCCTCTCTTGCATTTGCAAGTGGCAATACCAGTAAGCTCTGTAGCTACCAGTACTGTGACCTCTCTGTCAAATACTAGCGCGCCCACACTCTCTACAACAACAACCTCGGTTCTCTGCACAACGACAATTGCCGAAACTGTCTCTGTTGAGCCGCCGACGTCAACCCGAAAGCCTTTTACGCCTCTCTCGCTGCACAGTTGTATCAACGAAAACAAAAACAACAGTGAAACGGAACCAAAACAAACTCGAGCAGCGCAACTGGTGCAAACTGGTATCGATCGGTACATACAGATCAAGCGCAAGCTGAGCTTGCAGAATAAAGGGGGCGAAAATGAACCGCAACAACGCTACTAATAGCGAATCTGAGGGACAATACTTAAATAGATTCGCTCTCCTAGACAACACCTCAGCGAATCAAATCGACGAGCCAGAAATGAAGACGAAGAGTCCAAAGCCGCCGCCAATCTACGTCCGCGAGCAAATAACAACTGCACTGGTAAGCAAAATAGTTGCGCTCATTGGCGAGAACAATTTCGATGTCGTACCCCTAACAAAAGGAAAAATCAGCGAAACCAGGATCCAAACACTGCAGCATTAAAAGCTAAAAACCAAATCAGTGATTAACATCCTGAACAGGAACAAACAACCTCAGCCACTCTTCAAAGTCGAGCTGGAGCCTGAAGCTAAAATTGTCAAGCGAAACGAAGTGCACAAGCTACAACTCCTGCTCCATCGTCGAATCACTGTGGAAGAGCCGCACAAAAGAAATCAACCAGTGCAGTGCATAAACTGCCAAGAATATGGCCACACCAAGGCCGACTGCACTCTGAGGGCAATCTGCGTTGTCTGCAGTGAGCCACACAGTACTGCGAATTGTACAAAAAATAAGGAAGACACTTCGGTTAAGATGTGCAGCAACTGCGGAGAGAACCACACAGCAAACTGGCGCAGCTGTGTAGTCTACAAAGAGCTTAAAAATCGCCTCTACAAGTGACGCCGTCGCCAAGGTCCCACTCTAACACACAATTATCAACCAGATCAACCACCTCCCAAACGCAACATCAGCCTACTTCACGTACTGACTCAAACACCTCATATGCAAGTGCCCTAAAGTCAGGCACCAAAACTTCTACTTCAGCATTAGAAGCCACGAGCAACTTCCGCCCACCGATCGCCTCACCAAAGGACCAACTCCCACTCAAGTACCCGCCAAGTAGCTTGGAAGCGACGATGTCTACACTCCAACAAAGCCTGGAGAAGATCATGTCATTCATGCAAACCACTTTGCAAGAGCTTCTGAAGGACCAGAACACGCTGATACAGCTGCTCGTAACCAGCAAATCAATGTAATGGTTTCCCTAAAAATAGCTACGTGGAACGCCAATGGCGTCTCACAGCACAGGTTGGAACTAACACAGTTCCTAAAAAACAAAAATATTGATGTTATGTTGCTTTCTGAAACGCACTTAACAAATAAACACAACTTCAAAATTCCTGGATTCAAATTCTACTCCACTAACCACCCAGATGGCAAAGCCCATGGGGGTACTGGAATACTAATAAGATCTCGGCTCAAGCACTATCCTCAGAACACGTTTGAAAAAAACTACTTGCAATCCACGTCGATCAGCATACATGCCAGAAATGGCCCTATCACACTTGCAGCAGTATACTACAACGGTTCACACTTACAGAAGACAACTTCATGGAGTATTTTAATACGCTAGGAGAGCGTTTTGTCGCAGCAGGCGACTACAATGCAAAACACACACACTGGGGATCTCGCCTGGTCACCATGCAATCACCAAGCCAAACCGAAATCTAAACTACGTTACACTGGGTAGACCTACATACTGGCCAGCAGACCCAAAGAAGCTTCCTGACCTCATTAACTTCGCTATAACTAAAGGTATTCCTCAGCACCTCATAACAGCAGAGTCACTTCCAGACTTTCCTCAGATCACTCTCCAGTCATCTTTAGCTTTTTACAGTAGCCCCGGGTTATTGAGAAGCCTTATAGGCTTACAAATAACCAAACTAACTGGGCCAAATATTCAAGATAAGTCTGTTCTCATATCGACGCCTCAGGATTGCCAAACACCGAATCAGACATTGACAACCTGAACGGCTCGCTTGTATCAACCCTAGTTGCAGCAGCAACAGTCTCAACTCCATCAGACCCCCCTGCTTCTATGAGATACAACCTAACAAGCAAGAGATATCGAGAACTTGGTGCTTGAAAAACGACGCTTGCGCAGAGAGTGGCAAAAGCACCGATCGCCGACCTTGAAACAAAAACTAAAAGCAGCGACGCGTTTGCTCACCAGAACACTCAAGCTAGAGGAAGAAAAGGCACACTACGAATACATCGAGCAGCTCTCACCAACCAGCACAAAACACTCTCTATGGAAAGCCCACCGACACCATCAGGCACCAACTGAGGCTGTCTCACCACTGAGAGATGCCCATGGAAACTGGTCCCGAAGCGTTGAACAAAGAGCTAACACCTTTGCTGACCACCTGAAAAAAGTATTTCAGCCTAATCCGCCTACAAACACCTTCAATTGCGCACCGCTGGAGCCAATGGTTTTCCGGCCAGATGAAATAGCGAAAACGGTAAAGGAATTAGGTCCTGAAAAATCACCTGGACACGACATGATAACTTCTAAGATGATCAGTCGTCTGCCTCGATGTGCACTGAACCTGATTTGCAAGCTCTTCAACGCAATCGCTAAGCTTGGCTATATTCCTACACAATGGAAAAAGTCAGTGGTAATAATGGTTCCCAAGCCAGGAAAAAATAAAACGTCACCAGCTTCCTACAGGCCCATAAGTTTGCTAACCACCCTTTCCAAACTATTTGAAAAGGTGCTTCTGCTACGTCTTATGCCTTACATAATCCTCCATGACATCATTCCTACGCATCAATTCGGATTCCAAAAGAAGCATGGAACTATTGAACAGGTTAACCGAATCATGCTCTAAAGTATTAAGCTGCCGTCTGACGAGTTGTCAGCTGAAGCCAGGACACCAGTAGCGCTCCATCAGTACCGTCATCTTTTCCACGAATGTAGCACTTGTACGTCACGACTATACTTCCAACATCAAATACCTTATCGATTCTGGATCTGTGGTTTCACTCATTATTCGCAAGCTGGTTAGGAAGAAAACCATCCATGCCGATTTGGACTATATGCAACCAACCAGAGCAATATCAACATCTACGGTTGACATATCACTAATCTGGACGCGTACGTATCTGGTGACAAAGTTGCTACTGCACTTAATAAGACGGTGGCTGGAGAACATAAGGTGATTATGGTAATCCAACTGAATTACGATACTATATCGCTATCCGATTGGACACATTCGCTAAATGAAAGAAAAGACCTCTCAACTCGAATTCCCAAGGCGAAATCTTTTATATGCCTTTCGGGTGAAGAAAAGTGACTGACGTTCCAGCGTTTAATAGACAATATTCCTACTTAGACGATATAACTTTAAAATCGATCACTAAATACGAAGAACATCTTCGAGTAGTTTTATTCGTCATGCAGAAAGACGGGGTGAGCATCAATTTAAGCAAATATCAAAATGCGGAATCGTATGTAAATTCTCTTATAGATGTCCTACTCGTTTTTGGACTTCATAAATTCCTATCGCAGTTGTCATCCCCGATCTTTATACATTCGTTTACCGAGCAGCTAAGGGATTGTAAAATGAACGACCAACGCCAAATACTTTGGACTACAGAGTTCATATAAGCCTTCGAGAATTGCAAACTGGATATAACAGATATAGTGCTCTTAGTCGTCTGACTATATAGGATTTCTAGGTTTGAATTGCGGGGGAGGACATGGTGTTTACCTTCAAAATCTGATTGACAGGGACATAAATTCATCTCGATAAATACATATAATATTAAGCTGCTGAAAAAAATTTAACAAAACCTGCAACTGATTTGTGATGTTTCAGAGTTGAGTTAGTCAAAACTGGCAACGTCTTGGATTTTTCTTCAAGAAGCTCAGCAAAACTTAGAAAAATTTCTTCACGTTTTACCGACAGTTATTTGTCATCTACGAGTTCCATACTTATGGTATATGCACGCATTTTTGAAATCAAAACTGGGATTTGGTGTTGGCACGCAGCTTACAAGGAACTTCTTCGTTGAAGCTTAAAAATATTGCTTTGGTGGAGATAGTTTGAATTATGGTACTGCGACGTATGCACACAACATTTCCGTTCTTTTGTACCGCAATCGTTTTGTAAACATGCTTTATCATATAGCCACAATTTGTTTTGTTAAATCAGACAGAAGTTTCTCTGGCCTTCAATGAACAACGATGTCCTCGAATGGGTAGATTTATCTTCCACAAGGAGACGATCGCTGTGCCAAATGGGATGTTTGACTATTTGTACTTGGAAATTGTTGTTGTGCCTTGAGTCCAAGTTCAACCGCAGACGTTAACAGACGTGTTTTTTGTTTTGTGCTACGGGATTTATCAGTTTTTATCGTTATCTACAGTGAAACTACAACTATAAACAAAATTTGTAAATTAGCGAGAGGACGCTTAAGCGATGCAAACTCGCAAAACTCTGTGTATATTATTATATTATTATTATTCTTGTGTAACCAAAATTACACATAAATTCTGAATCTACAATAAATAAAAGTGCGCGCAGCTATGAGTCAACGCGATATTCGTGCTCAGAGACAAAATGAGCAAGACGAGCGTCGGCTCTCTTTGCAACGTAACAATGCGTATTTCACATTCGTGTCCTCTCACCCCGAGAAGCCTAGCTTGAACAACCAGGTCGACGAACTCAGGCCAGATCTTAGCGAACGGCCGCGCTCGTGCTCGCCGACGCTGAAGGCAGCGCAATTTGATGCTAAGAGTAACCAAAACAACTCTCTCTTGCACTTGCAAGCGCCTCTCTTGCATTTGCAAGTGGCAATACCAGTAAGCTCTGTAGCTACCAGTACTGTGACCTCTCTGTCAAATACTAGCGCGCCCACACTCTCTACAACAACAACCTCGGTTCTCTGCACAACGACAATTGCCGAAACTGTCTCTGTTGAGCCGCCGACGTCAACCCGAAAGCCTTTTACGCCTCTCTCGCTGCACAGTTGTAGCAACGAAAACAAAAACAACAGTGAAACGGAACCAAAACAAACTCGAGCAGCGCAACTGGTGCAAACTGGTATCGATCGGTACATACAGATCAAGCGCAAGCTGAGCCCGCAGAATAAAGGGGGCGGCAACAAGTCGAAAATGAACCGCAACAACGCTACTAATAGCGAATCTGAGGGAAAATACTCAAATAGATTCGCTCTCCTAGACAACACCTCAGCGAATCAAATCGACGAGCCAGAAATGAAGACGAAGAGTCCAAAGCCGCCGCCAATCTACGTCCGCGAGCAAATAACAACTGCACTGGTAAGCAAAATAGTTGCGCTCATTGGCGAGAACAATTTCGATGTCGTACCCCTAACAAAAGGAAAAATCAGCGAAACCAGGATCCAAACACTGCAGTATTAAAAGCTAAAAACTTTTACGCCAAATCAGTGATTAACATCCTGAACAGGAACAAACAACCTCAGCCACTCTTCAAAGTCGAGCTGGAGCCTGAAGCTAAAATTGTCAAGCGAAACGAAGTGCACAAGCTACAACTCCTGCTCCATCGTCGAATCACTGTGAAAGAGCCGCACAAAAGAAATCAACCAGTGCAGTGCATAAACTGCCAAGAATATGGCCACACCAAGGCCGACTGCACTCTGAGGGCAATCTGCGTTGTCTGCAGTGAGCCACACAGTACTGCGAAAAAATAAGGAAGACACTTCGGTTAAGATGTGCAGCAACTGCGGAGAGAACCACACAGCAAACTGGCGCAGCTGTGTAGTCTACAATGAGCTTAAAAATCGCCTCTACAAGTGACGCCGTCGCCAAGGTCCCACTCTAACACACAATTATCAACCAGATCAACCACCTCCCAAACGCAACATCAGCCTACTTCACGTACTGACTCAAACACCTCATATGCAAGTGCCCTTAAGTCAGGCACCAAAACTTCTACTTCAGCATTAGAAGCCACGAGCAACTTCCGCCCACCGATCGCCTCACCAAAGGACCAACTCCCACTCAAGTACCCGCCAAGTAGCTTGGAAGCGACGATGTCTACACTCCAACAAAGCCTGGAGAAGATCATGTCATTCATGCAAACCACTTTGCAAGAGCTTCTGAAGGACCAGAACACGCTGATACAGCTGCTCGTAACCAGCAAATCAATGTAATGGTTTCCCTAAAAATAGCTACGTGGAACGCCAATGGCGTCTCACAGCACAGGTTGGAACTAACACAGTTCCTAAAAAACAAAAATATTGATGTTATGTTGCTTTCTGAAACGCACTTAACAAATAAACACAACTTCAAAATTCCTGGATTCAAATTCTACTCCACTAACCACCCAGATGGCAAAGCCCATGGGGGTACTGGAATACTAATAAGATCTCGGCTCAAGCACTATCCTCAGAACACGTTTGAAAAAAACTACTTGCAATCCACGTCGATCAGCATACAGGCCAGAAATGGCCCTATCACACTTGCAGCAGTATACTACAACGGTTCACACTTACAGAAGACAACTTCATGGAGTATTTTAATACGCTAGGAGAGCGTTTTGTCGCAGCAGGCGACTACAATGCAAAACACACACACTGGGGATCTCGCCTGGTCACCATGCATCACCAAGCCAAACCGAAAGCTAAACTACGTTACACTGGGTAGACCTACATACTGGCCAGCAGACCCAAAGAAGCTTCCTGACCTCATTGACTTCGCTATAACTAAAGGTATTCCTCAGCACCTCATAACAGCAGAGTCACTTCCAGACTTTCCTCAGATCACTCTCCAGTCATCTTTAGCTTTTTACAGTAGCCCCGGGTTATTGAGAAGCCTTATAGGCTTACAAATAACCAAACTAACTGGGCCAAATATTCAAGATAAGTCTGTTCTCATATCGACGCCTCAGGATTGCCAAACACCGAATCAGACATTGACAACCTGAACGGCTTGCTTGTATCAACCCTAGTTGCAGCAGCAACAGTCTCAACTCCATCAGACCCCCCCTGCTTCTATGAGATACAACCTAACAAGCAAGAGATATCGAGAACTTGGTGCTTGAAAAACGACGCTTGCGCAGAGAGTGGCAAAAGCACCGATCGCCGACCTTGAAACAAAAACTAAAAGCAGCGACGCGTTTGCTCACCAGAACACTCAAGCTAGAGGAAGAAAAGGCACACTACGAATACATCGAGCAGCTCTCACCAACCAGCACAAAACACTCTCTATGGAAAGCCCACCGACACCATCAGGCACCAACTGAGGCTGTCTCACCACTGAGAGATGCCCATGGAAACTGGTCCCGAAGCGTTGAACAAAGAGCTAACACCTTTGCTGACCACCTGAAAAAAGTATTTCAGCCTAATCCGCCTACAAACACCTTCAATTGCGCACCGCTGGAGCCAATGGTTTTCCGGCCAGATGAAATAGCGAAAACGGTAAAGGAATTAGGTCCTGAAAAATCACCTGGACACGACATGATAACTTCTAAGATGATCAGTCGTCTGCCTCGATGTGCACTGAACCTGATTTGCAAGCTCTTCAACGCAATCGCTAAGCTTGGCTATATTCCTACACAATGGAAAAAGTCAGTGGTAATAATGGTTCCCAAGCCAGGAAAAAATAAAACGTCACCAGCTTCCTACAGGCCCATAAGTTTGCTAACCACCCTTTCCAAACTATTTGAAAAGGTGCTTCTGCTACGTCTTATGCCTTACATAATCCTCCATGACATCATTCCTACGCATCAATTCGGATTCCAAAAGAAGCATGGAACTATTGAACAGGTTAACCGAATCATGCTCTAAAGTATTAAGCTGCCGTCTGACGAGTTGTCAGCTGAAGCCAGGACACCAGTAGCGCTCCATCAGTACCGTCATCTTTTCCACGAATGTAGCACTTGTACGTCACGACTATACTTCCAACATCAAATACCTTATCGATTCTGGATCTGTGGTTTCACTCATTATTCGCAAGCTGGTTAGGAAGAAAACCATCCATGCCGATTTGGACTATATGCAACCAACCAGAGCAATATCAACATCTACGGTTGACATATCACTAATCTGGACGCGTACGTATCTGGTGACAAAGTTGCTACTGCACTTAATAAGACGGTGGCTGGAGAACATAAGGTGATTATGGTAATCCAACTGAATTACGATACTATATCGCTATCCGATTGGACACATTCGCTAAATGAAAGAAAAGACCTCTCAACTCGAATTCCCAAGGCGAAATCTTTTATATGCCTTTCGGGTGAAGAAAAGTGACTGACGTTCCAGCGTTTAATAGACAATATTCCTACTTAGACGATATAACTTTAAAATCGATCACTAAATACGAAGAACATCTTCGAGTAGTTTTATTCGTCATGCAGAAAGACGGGGTGAGCATCAATTTAAGCAAATATCAAAATGCGGAATCGTATGTAAATTCTCTTATAGATGTCCTACTCGTTTTTGGACTTCATAAATTCCTATCGCAGTTGTCATCCCCGATCTTTATACATTCGTTTACCGAGCAGCTAAGGGATTGTAAAATGAACGACCAACGCCAAATACTTTGGACTACAGAGTTCATATAAGCCTTCGAGAATTGCAAACTGGATATAACAGATATAGTGCTCTTAGTCGTCTGACTATATAGGATTTCTAGGTTTGAATTGCGGGGGAGGACATGGTGTTTACCTTCAAAATCTGATTGACAGGGACATAAATTCATCTCGATAAATACATATAATATTAAGCTGCTGAAAAAAATTTAACAAAACCTGCAACTGATTTGTGATGTTTCAGAGTTGAGTTAGTCAAAACTGGCAACCTTTTGGATTTTTCTTCAAGAAGCTCAGCAAAACTTAGAAAAATTTCTTCACGTTTTACCGACAGTTATTTGTCATCTACGAGTTCCATACTTATGGTATATGCACGCATTTTTGTAATCAAAACTGGGATTTGGTGTTGGCACGCAGCTTACAAGGAACTTCTTCGTTGAAGCTTAAAAATATTGTTTTGGTGGAGATAGTTTGAATTATGGTACTGCGACGTATGCACACAACATTTCCGTTCTTTTGTACCGCAATCGTTTTGTAAACATGCTTTATCATATAGCCACAATTTGTTTTGTTAAATCAGACAGAAGTTTCTCTGGCCTTCAATGAACAACGATGTCCTCGAATGGGTAGATTTATCTTCCACAAGGAGACGATCGCTGTGCCAAATGGGATGTTTGACTATTTGTACTTGGAAATTGTTGTTGTGCCTTGAGTCCAAGTTCAACCGCAGACGTTAACAGACGTGTTTTTTGTTTTGTGCTACGGGATTTATCAGTTTTTATCGTTATCTACAGTGAAACTACAACTATAAACAAAATTTGTAAATTAGCGAGAGGACGCTTAAGCGATGCAAACTCGCAAAACTCTGTGTATATTATTATATTATTATTATTCTTGTGTAACCAAAATTACACATAAATTCTGAATCTACAATAAATAAAAGTGCGCGAGTTACCACTGCACCTTCCCCTCCCCCAAAACCGGCCAGAGCCCACTAAGGGCAACGACATCGACCAATAACAACAACAACAACAACAACAACAGCAGCAACGCGAGCCAGATCGTGGACGGCAAGAAACGCTGACAATGTAAACAGGATGCTCGGATTCTCGGAAGAGTCACAACACATATAGATTAATAACTCAGCAAAAATGTAAACATACATACAACTCTAGAGCTTGTATTCATATTATAAGAAATAACCAAATAAAATTGTATTCAGTCTATTGTGAAAACTCAAACAGACCAGTTGTTATTTGATTGCTTAAAGAACACACAAGTGATTCTGAAAACTAAACCATTGCCAAATATACATATATACACATCATTCAAAAAATTATAAGTGAATACCACTATAACTGGCGCAGCCGAACACCAGGAGCTGGAACAGCATAATTCTGGAGAGACGAACTACGATGGCCATAACGACCTGCATATATTTTAACCTGTGAGTGTGGTATTAGAAGCAATACAAGTGTTACACGCACATAAAACAACGATAAAATAATGTGATCAATATACCTACATAACTATGAAATATAAAAAAAAAAAAAAAAAAAAAAAAAAAAAATTTTTCCCATATAAAACAAATAATACTGACAGATGCCGCTCTAAATAAGAAGCACTGCAAAATTTAACAAAAGATACAAAAAATTGTCAAAGACAAATTGCACATATAATATTAGCAGATGCCGCTCTAAATAAGAAGCACTGCAAGAATCACAAATTACATACATACAAAAGATATGAACGAGTCAAATTACGTGGCTCTCGAGTTGGACCCGAACATTTATATCAAACAAGTCGCTCTCCCGCGACGGAAGCACAGAGCCGGTGCTTACAACATGTATGGATAGATTGGGTATAGACAGTGGGGGAGAGCTTCCGTCAAGTTGGACGCGAACAAGTATGTTCGAACAGGTCACTGATACGCGACGGAAGCACAGAGCCAGTGTCTACAACATGTATAGATAGATAGTATAGGCAGTGGGGGGAGCCTCCGTTAAGTTGGACGCGAACAAGTATGTTCGAACAGGTCACTGATACGCGACGGAGCTTGTATGTAGATGAGTAGCTGTTAGATTGTCTGAATCGAAGAGGGGCAGTACTGTCAAGTTCAATGCGAACACTTTGAGTCATACATATTCGCATTGGTGTTGTGTGAAGCGACTATCAGCCGTTTGATAGCTGTGTTGTAATCTCTCAGTCGCTGTGGCGATTGACTGCCTTCACAGAGTCAAATATAATAAATTCCTTTTATTGCTGATATGTTTGGTTGATCGCTCAGCACGAATGTGTATTATGTTATGTATTGGAAGAATTAATGTCAAAAAAAAAAAAAAAAATTTTAAACAATGTTAAATAAAAACACACAAACAACACATAAAGCGTATACACATGCTATTGCAAATTAATATCCGTTGGAATACATTCAAAACAAACATATATTAATTTTCTTATAATTACAGGTATTGAACCTGAACACATACAACATACACAACTCCATGCATTACACTCTACCATTAAGATAATTATAAGCAACTTACACACAATATTAAGAATTAAACACTAAGTACTCACACGAAACATACAACACTACAAATTTAGAGGTTAGACTAAAAACTTAAAAGCAAGAGGAAGTCGTTATTAAATGTCAAGACAACTGAAGGACAAAACTAAATCAGCATTTTCAACCTTGAAAAGAAATACTAGACAGACAACAAAGAAACCTACCAATACGACAAACACAACCAGAACTACCCCTGTAGATCAACCCACAACGATCAATTATGAGCACAACATCTCCTTCTAACCTGTCGGGGCTGAAAAATGGCTGAAGGGCTCCTAAGGTTAGAAAAGACCTTCCATACTTACGATAGAAACCTCAAGCCCTTATAAAGTATTTATAGAAAGTGATAGAGCGAAATAAGTTTACCTTAGATGTTTCGAGGAGCAGACTGCAACTTCCAATGGGGGCCCACATGTTCCCACGGGCAATAAGACACAAGATAGAAGGCAAGGCTAGCGAGTTAAAACACAGGTTAGGGACCCCGTTGAACTGGGATGACCCTATATAAGAGAAATTTGACAACGAAACTACTCGATAATAGAGACGATTATATTATTGAAACTGCATGAGGTCCCCTTAAGGTCTGACTGTCAGCGTCGCAATACATTAGTATTGAGACGATTCTTGGACAACAGCAACCGGTAGCGACAATACAACTAGGTACAACTAGGATCATACACTCATTTAAAAGGATGTACCACGTTGTTCACTTAGCAGACTACCAACGCGCTGTTGAGAGTTTTAATAATTCTCTTAACCTCCTTAAAAGGGAGGAAAACATAGATGAATTGACCCTTGTCTTAGAACAAAAAATTCAACAGTTACAACAACGCCTTTATAGTCTTTTACCAATGAGAAGGTCAAAAAGAGGACTAGTTAACGGGTTAGGATCTATGATTAAGGTCTTAACAGGCAACATGGACGCAACAGACGAAAAAGAGATACAAGAAAATTTAAAAATATTAAAACAAGATTCAGAAAATCTACAAACTAATACACAGAACCAATTGCACTTTAATAACGAAATTCTTATTAGATTCAAAAATATCACAGACCACATAAATAAGGAACAAATAAATATTGAAAATTATCTTAAGCTAACTCAAAATTCAATTTCTAAACAGTCAAATAACGAAAATAAAAAAATAGAAATTTTACAATACATAACAAGAATAAATGCTAATGTGGATCTAACTATGTTACACTTGAGTAATATTGCTGAAAGTTTATTATTATCCAAACTTAAAATAGTTCCGAAATTTATATTGAATAATGAAGAAATTGATAAAATAATAAGTATCATGCAAAAACAAAATTTCTTAATAAACAATGAAGGAAATGTCTATAGACTATTAACCTTGAATGCAATAATGCAAAACAAGGACATTATATTTACTATTAAAATACCTATATTAACATCAGACAATTATCAACTAACTAAACTAATTCCCTTACCGATTAACAATACCCAATTCATTGTAGCACCTAATTATATAGCTAGTAAGAATACACAAACACTTTATTTTACCGAACCCTGCAACAGAGTAGATCAAGTGAACATATGTGACCTTCAACGAGCAACATTCGATACACCGAATCAAGTTTGCATTAAGAGAATATTGGCAAATCGTACAGCAACATGTAGTACGGTGGAAACTAGAAGAAGAAGAGAAATTTTCGAGCCACAAAAAGGACACATCTTCATCTTCAACGCACCCGACCTGATGGTGAATTCCGATTGTGGCCAAGAACTGAGGGTTCCCCGTTCAGCGATTATTCACTATGCTAACTGTTCAGTTACTTTGGATGGTCGAACGTTCGACAACACCATTATAAGCATAGAGGACGTGGTGAACGTTACGGCCCCGGAGTTCCCGAACATCATTACCAACTTGTCAAGAAGTGATTTTAATCTAGACAGATTGATCATGGAAGACATCAACACGGAGTTCCAAATATGGAACACGCAAAAACTGTATGGGACGCATTTCAAAATATTGTACGCATGCTTGAGCATGGCCTTCCTCGTTGGAATTGTAGCCCTTGCCTGCATCAAGAAAAAGACGATCCTCATTTCCGCCGTTACTCCCATCATACCAGAGAGAACCATCCCTTCGTTATGGCCCTCTCTTCAATCTCGGGGGGAGGAGTTACCACTGCACCTTCCCCTCCCCCAAAACCGGCCAGAGCCCACTAAGGGCAACGACATCGACCAATAACAACAACAACAACAACAACAACAGCAGCAACGCGAGCCAGATCGTGGACGGCAAGAAACGCTGACAATGTAAACAGGATGCTCGGATTCTCGGAAGAGTCACAACACATATAGATTAATAACTCAGCAAAAATGTAAACATACATACAACTCTAGAGCTTGTATTCATATATAAGAAATAACCAAATAAAATTGTATTCATTCTATTGTGAAAACTCAAACAGACCAGTTGCTATTTGATTGCTTAAAGAACAAACAAGTGATTCTGAAAACTAAACCATTGCCAAATAAACATATATACACATCATTCAAAAAATATAAGTGAATACTACTATAACTCGCGCAGCTATGAGTCAACGCGATATTCGTGCTCAGAGACAAAATGAGCAAGACGAGCGTCGGCTCTCTTTGCAACGTAACAATGCGTATTTCACATTCGTGTCCTCTCACCCCGAGAAGCGTAGCTTGAACAACCAGGTCGACGAACTCAGGCCAGATCTTAGCGAACGGCCGCGCTCGTGCTCGCCGACGCTGAAGGCAGCGCAATTTGATGCTAAGAGTAACCAAAACAACTCTCTCTTGCACTTGCAAGCGCCTCTCTTGCATTTGCAAGTGGCAATACCAGTAAGCTCTGTAGCTACCAGTACTGTGACCTCTCTGTCAAATACTAGCGCGCCCACACTCTCTACAACAACAACCTCGGTTCTCTGTACAACGACAATTGCCGAAACTGTCTCTGTTGAGCCGCCGACGTCAACCCGAAAGCCTTTTACGCCTCTCTCGCTGCACAGTTGTAGCAACGAAAACAAAAACAACAGTGAAACGGAACCAAAACAAACTCGAGCAGCGCAACTGGTGCAAACTGGTATCGATCGGTACATACAGATCAAGCGCAAGCTGAGCCCGCAGAATAAAGGGGGCGGCAACAAGTCGAAAATGAACCGCAACAACGCTACTAATAGCGAATCTGAGGGACAATACTCAAATAGATTCGCTCTCCTAGACAACACCTCAGCGAATCAAATCGACGAGCCAGAAATGAAGACGAAGAGTCCAAAGCCGCCGCCAATCTACGTCCGCGAGCAAATAACAACTGCACTGGTAAGCAAAATAGTTGCGCTCATTGGCGAGAACAATTTCGATGTCGTACCCCTAACAAAAGGAAAAATCAGCGAAACCAGGATCCAAACACTGCAGTATTAAAAGCTAAAAACTTTTACGCCAAATCAGTGATTAACATCCTGAACAGGAACAAACAACCTCAGCCACTCTTCAAAGTCGAGCTGGAGCCTGAAGCTAAAATTGTCAAGCGAAACGAAGTGCACAAGCTACAACTCCTGCTCCATCGTCGAATCACTGTGAAAGAGCCGCACAAAAGAAATCAACCAGTGCAGTGCATAAACTGCCAAGAATATGGCCACACCAAGGCCGACTGCACTCTGAGGGCAATCTGCGTTGTCTGCAGTGAGCCACACAGTACTGCGAAAAAATAAGGAAGACACTTCGGTTAAGATGTGCAGCAACTGCGGAGAGAACCACACAGCAAACTGGCGCAGCTGTGTAGTCTACAATGAGCTTAAAAATCGCCTCTACAAGTGACGCCGTCGCCAAGGTCCCACTCTAACACACAATTATCAACCAGATCAACCACCTCCCAAACGCAACATCAGCCTACTTCACGTACTGACTCAAACACCTCATATGCAAGTGCCCTTAAGTCAGGCACCAAAACTTCTACTTCAGCATTAGAAGCCACGAGCAACTTCCGCCCACCGATCGCCTCACCAAAGGACCAACTCCCACTCAAGTACCCGCCAAGTAGCTTGGAAGCGACGATGTCTACACTCCAACAAAGCCTGGAGAAGATCATGTCATTCATGCAAACCACTTTGCAAGAGCTTCTGAAGGACCAGAACACGCTGATACAGCTGCTCGTAACCAGCAAATCAATGTAATGGTTTCCCTAAAAATAGCTACGTGGAACGCCAATGGCGTCTCACAGCACAGGTTGGAACTAACACAGTTCCTAAAAAACAAAAATATTGATGTTATGTTGCTTTCTGAAACGCACTTAACAAATAAACACAACTTCAAAATTCCTGGATTCAAATTCTAGTCCACTAACCACCCAGATGGCAAAGCCCATGGGGGTACTGGAATACTAATAAGATCTCGGCTCAAGCACTATCCTCAGAACACGTTTGAAAAAAACTACTTGCAATCCACGTCGATCAGCATACAGGCCAGAAATGGCCCTATCACACTTGCAGCAGTATACTACAACGGTTCACACTTACAGAAGACAACTTCATGGAGTATTTTAATACGCTAGGAGAGCGTTTTGTCGCAGCAGGCGACTACAATGCAAAACACACACACTGGGGATCTCGCCTGGTCACCATGCATCACCAAGCCAAACCGAAAGCTAAACTACGTTACACTGGGTAGACCTACATACTGGCCAGCAGACCCAAAGAAGCTTCCTGACCTCATTAACTTCGCTATAACTAAAGGTATTCCTCAGCACCTCATAACAGCAGAGTCACTTCCAGACTTTCCTCAGATCACTCTCCAGTCATCTTTAGCTTTTTACAGTAGCCCCGGGTTATTGAGAAGCCTTATAGGCTTACAAATAACCAAACTAACTGGGCCAAATATTCAAGATAAGTCTGTTCTCATATCGACGCCTCAGGATTTCCAAACACCGAATCAGACATTGACAACCTGAACGGCTTGCTTGTATCAACCCTAGTTGCAGCAGCAACAGTCTCAACTCCATCAGACCCCCCCTGCTTCTATGAGATACAACCTAACAAGCAAGAGATATCGAGAACTTGGTGCTTGAAAAACGACGCTTGCGCAGAGAGTGGCAAAAGCACCGATCGCCGACCTTGAAACAAAAACTAAAAGCAGCGACGCGTTTGCTCACCAGAACACTCAAGCTAGAGGAAGAAAAGGCACACTACGAATACATCGAGCAGCTCTCACCAACCAGCACAAAACACTCTCTATGGAAAGCCCACCGACACCATCAGGCACCAACTGAGGCTGTCTCACCACTGAGAGATGCCCATGGAAACTGGTCCCGAAGCGTTGAACAAAGAGCTAACACCTTTGCTGACCACCTGAAAAAAAGTATTTCAGCCTAATCCGCCTACAAACACCTTCAATTGCGCACCGCTGGAGCCAATGGTTTTCCGGCCAGATGAAATAGCGAAAACGGTAAAGGAATTAGGTCCTGAAAAATCACCTGGACACGACATGATAACTTCTAAGATGATCAGTCGTCTGCCTCGATGTGCACTGAACCTGATTTGCAAGCTCTTCAACGCAATCGCTAAGCTTGGCTATATTCCTACACAATGGAAAAAGTCAGTGGTAATAATGGTTCCCAAGCCAGGAAAAAATAAAACGTCACCAGCTTCCTACAGGCCCATAAGTTTGCTAACCACCCTTTCCAAACTATTTGAAAAGGTGCTTCTGCTACGTCTTATGCCTTACATAATCCTCCATGACATCATTCCTACGCATCAATTCGGATTCCAAAAGAAGCATGGAACTATTGAACAGGTTAACCGAATCATGCTCTAAAGTATTAAGCTGCCGTCTGACGAGTTGTCAGCTGAAGCCAGGACACCAGTAGCGCTCCATCAGTACCGTCATCTTTTCCACGAATGTAGCACTTGTACGTCACGACTATACTTCCAACATCAAATACCTTATCGATTCTGGATCTGTGGTTTCACTCATTATTCGCAAGCTGGTTAGGAAGAAAACCATCCATGCCGATTTGGACTATATGCAACCAACCAGAGCAATATCAACATCTACGGTTGACATATCACTAATCTGGACGCGTACGTATCTGGTGACAAAGTTGCTACTGCACTTAATAAGACGGTGGCTGGAGAACATAAGGTGATTATGGTAATCCAACTGAATTACGATACTATATCGCTATCCGATTGGACACATTCGCTAAATGAAAGAAAAGACCTCTCAACTCGAATTCCCAAGGCGAAATCTTTTATATGCCTTTCGGGTGAAGAAAAGTGACTGACGTTCCAGCGTTTAATAGACAATATTCCTACTTAGACGATATAACTTTAAAATCGATCACTAAATACGAAGAACATCTTCGAGTAGTTTTATTCGTCATGCAGAAAGACGGGGTGAGCATCAATTTAAGCAAATATCAAAATGCGGAATCGTATGTAAATTCTCTTATAGATGTCCTACTCGTTTTTGGACTTCATAAATTCCTATCGCAGTTGTCATCCCCGATCTTTATACATTCGTTTACCGAGCAGCTAAGGGATTGTAAAATGAACGACCAACGCCAAATACTTTGGACTACAGAGTTCATATAAGCCTTCGAGAATTGCAAACTGGATATAACAGATATAGTGCTCTTAGTCGTCTGACTATATAGGATTTCTAGGTTTGAATTGCGGGGGAGGACATGGTGTTTACCTTCAAAATCTGATTGACAGGGACATAAATTCATCTCGATAAATACATATAATATTAAGCTGCTGAAAAAAATTTAACAAAACCTGCAACTGATTTGTGATGTTTCAGAGTTGAGTTAGTCAAAACTGGCAACCTCTTGGATTTTTCTTCAAGAAGCTCAGCAAAACTTAGAAAAATTTCTTCACGTTTTACCGACAGTTATTTGTCATCTACGAGTTCCATACTTATGGTATATGCACGCATTTTTGTAATCAAAACTGGGATTTGGTGTTGGCACGCAGCTTACAAGGAACTTCTTCGTTGAAGCTTAAAAATATTGCTTTGGTGGAGATAGTTTGAATTATGGTACTGCGACGTATGCACACAACATCTCCGTTCTTTTGTACCGCAATCGTTTTGTAAACATGCTTTATCATATAGCCACAATTTGTTTTGTTAAATCAGACAGAAGTTTCTCTGGCCTTCAATGAACAACGATGTCCTCGAATGGGTAGATTTATCTTCCACAAGGAGACGATCGCTGTGCCAAATGGGATGTTTGACTATTTGTACTTGGAAATTGTTGTTGTGCCTTGAGTCCAAGTTCAACCGCAGACGTTAACAGACGTGTTTTTTGTTTTGTGCTACGGGATTTATCAGTTTTTATCGTTATCTACAGTGAAACTACAACTATAAACAAAATTTGTAAATTAGCGAGAGGACGCTTAAGCGATGCAAACTCGCAAAACTCTGTGTATATTATTATATTATTATTATTCTTGTGTAACCAAAATTACACATAAATTCTGAATCTACAATAAATAAAAGTGCGCGCAGCTATGAGTCAACGCGATATTCGTGCTCAGAGACAAAATGAGCAAGACGAGCGTCGGCTCTCTTTGCAACGTAACAATGCGTATTTCACATTCGTGTCCTCTCACCCCGAGAAGCCTAGCTTGAACAACCAGGTCGACGAACTCAGGCCAGATCTTAGCGAACGGCCGCGCTCGTGCTCGCCGACGCTGAAGGCAGCGCAATTTGATGCTAAGAGTAACCAAAACAACTCTCTCTTGCACTTGCAAGCGCCTCTCTTGCATTTGCAAGTGGCAATACCAGTAAGCTCTGTAGCTACCAGTACTGTGACCTCTCTGTCAAATACTAGCGCGCCCACACTCTCTACAACAACAACCTCGGTTCTCTGTACAACGACAATTGCCGAAACTGTCTCTGTTGAGCCGCCGACGTCAACCCGAAAGCCTTTTACGCCTCTCTCGCTGCACAGTTGTAGCAACGAAAACAAAAACAACAGTGAAACGGAACCAAAACAAACTCGAGCAGCGCAACTGGTGCAAACTGGTATCGATCGGTACATACAGATCAAGCGCAAGCTGAGCCCGCAGAATAAAGGGGGCGGCAACAAGTCGAAAATGAACCGCAACAACGCTACTAATAGCGAATCTGAGGGACAATACTCAAATAGATTCGCTCTCCTAGACAACACCTCAGCGAATCAAATCGACGAGCCAGAAATGAAGACGAAGAGTCCAAAGCCGCCGCCAATCTACGTCCGCGAGCAAATAACAACTGCACTGGTAAGCAAAATAGTTGCGCTCATTGGCGAGAACAATTTCGATGTCGTACCCCTAACAAAAGGAAAAATCAGCGAAACCAGGATCCAAACACTGCAGTATTAAAAGCTAAAAACTTTTACGCCAAATCAGTGATTAACATCCTGAACAGGAACAAACAACCTCAGCCACTCTTCAAAGTCGAGCTGGAGCCTGAAGCTAAAATTGTCAAGCGAAACGAAGTGCACAAGCTACAACTCCTGCTCCATCGTCGAATCACTGTGAAAGAGCCGCACAAAAGAAATCAACCAGTGCAGTGCATAAACTGCCAAGAATATGGCCACACCAAGGCCGACTGCACTCTGAGGGCAATCTGCGTTGTCTGCAGTGAGCCACACAGTACTGCGAAAAAATAAGGAAGACACTTCGGTTAAGATGTGCAGCAACTGCGGAGAGAACCACACAGCAAACTGGCGCAGCTGTGTAGTCTACAATGAGCTTAAAAATCGCCTCTACAAGTGACGCCGTCGCCAAGGTCCCACTCTAACACACAATTATCAACCAGATCAACCACCTCCCAAACGCAACATCAGCCTACTTCACGTACTGACTCAAACACCTCATATGCAAGTGCCCTAAAGTCAGGCACCAAAACTTCTACTTCAGCATTAGAAGCCACGAGCAACTTCCGCCCACCGATCGCCTCACCAAAGGACCAACTCCCACTCAAGTACCCGCCAAGTAGCTTGGAAGCGACGATGTCTACACTCCAACAAAGCCTGGAGAAGATCATGTCATTCATGCAAACCACTTTGCAAGAGCTTCTGAAGAACCAGAACACGCTGATACAGCTGCTCGTAACCAGCAAATCAATGTAATGGTTTCCCTAAAAATAGCTACGTGGAACGCCAATGGCGTCTCACAGCACAGGTTGGAACTAACACAGTTCCTAAAAAACAAAAATATTGATGTTATGTTGCTTTCTGAAACGCACTTAACAAATAAACACAACTTCAAAATTCCTGGATTCAAATTCTACTCCACTAACCACCCAGATGGCAAAGCCCATGGGGGTACTGGAATACTAATAAGATCTCGGCTCAAGCACTATCCTCAGAACACGTTTGAAAAAAACTACTTGCAATCCACGTCGATCAGCATACATGCCAGAAATGGCCCTATCACACTTGCAGCAGTATACTACAACGGTTCACACTTACAGAAGACAACTTCATTGAGTATTTTAATACGCTAGGAGAGCGTTTTGTCGCAGCAGGCGACTACAATGCAAAACACACACACTGGGGATCTCGCCTGGTCACCATGCAATCACCAAGCCAAACCGAAATCTAAACTACGTTACACTGGGTAGACCTACATACTGGCCAGCAGACCCAAAGAAGCTTCCTGACCTCATTAACTTCGCTATAACTAAAGGTATTCCTCAGCACCTCATAACAGCAGAGTCACTTCCAGACTTTCCTCAGATCACTCTCCAGTCATCTTTAGCTTTTTACAGTAGCCCCGGGTTATTGAGAAGCCTTATAGGCTTACAAATAACCAAACTAACTGGGCCAAATATTCAAGATAAGTCTGTTCTCATATCGACGCCTCAGGATTGCCAAACACCGAATCAGACATTGACAACCTGAACGGCTCGCTTGTATCAACCCTAGTTGCAGCAGCAACAGTCTCAACTCCATCAGACCCCCCTGCTTCTATGAGATACAACCTAACAAGCAAGAGATATCGAGAACTTGGTGCTTGAAAAACGACGCTTGCGCAGAGAGTGGCAAAAGCACCGATCGCCGACCTTGAAACAAAAACTAAAAGCAGCGACGCGTTTGCTCACCAGAACACTCAAGCTAGAGGAAGAAAAGGCACACTACGAATACATCGAGCAGCTCTCACCAACCAGCACAAAACACTCTCTATGGAAAGCCCACCGACACCATCAGGCACCAACTGAGGCTGTCTCACCACTGAGAGATGCCCATGGAAACTGGTCCCGAAGCGTTGAACAAAGAGCTAACACCTTTGCTGACCACCTGAAAAAAGTATTTCAGCCTAATCCGCCTACAAACACCTTCAATTGCGCACCGCTGGAGCCAATGGTTTTCCGGCCAGATGAAATAGCGAAAACGGTAAAGGAATTAGGTCCTGAAAAATCACCTGGACACGACATGATAACTTCTAAGATGATCAGTCGTCTGCCTCGATGTGCACTGAACCTGATTTGCAAGCTCTTTAACGCAATCGCTAAGCTTGGCTATATTCCTACACAATGGAAAAAGTCAGTGGTAATAATGGTTCCCAAGCCAGGAAAAAATAAAACGTCACCAGCTTCCTACAGGCCCATAAGTTTGCTAACCACCCTTTCCTTTCTGCTACGTCTTATGCCTTACATAATCCTCCATGACATCATTCCCACGCATCAATTCGGATTCCAAAAGAAGCATGGAACTATTGAGCAGGTTAACCGAATCACAATGGAAATACGCACTGCCTTTGAAAACCGTGAATACTGCTCTGCATTATTCTTGGATGTAGCTCAAGCTTTTGATAGAGTCTGGCTTGACGGACTTATGTTCAAAATCCTGCTGCCTCAAAACACCCACAAGCTGTTGGAGACGTACCTCTACAAGCGTACCTTTACAGTTAGATGCAACAACAGTATGTCTTACGACCATAACATCAACGCTGGCGTCCCCCAAGGTAGCGTTCTGGGTCCTGTCCTCTATCTCCTGTTTACATCGGACATACCTACTAACTCCCAGCTAACTACGCACACAATCGCCGACGATACTGCGATCTTCAGCCGATCCAGATCTCCAATGGAAGCAACTGCGCAACTAGCTCAACACTTACTACTCGTGGAAACATGGTTTGCAGACTAGCGCATCTGTATCAACAAGGACAAGAGCAAACATGTAATATTCACGCCCAATCGACAAACATGTCCTACTCTATTTCTACACAACACACCAGTCCCACAAGTTAGCGAGGTAACGTACCTGGGAATTCACCTAGACAGGCGGCTCACATGGCGTAGGCATATTGAAGCAAAAACTACAAATATGAAGCTCAAGCCAGCTAGTCTCTACTGGCTAATCAACGCCCATTCACCCCTTAAACTAGAGCACAAGGTACTCATCTACAACTCGGTGATCAAGCCCATCTGGACATACGGCTCCGAGCTATGGGGATGCGCGTCAAAAAGCAGCATAAACGTAGTACAGCGAGCACAATCAAAAATTCTGCGCACTATAACTGGAGCCCCATGGTACCTACGTAACGAAAACTTACATAGAGACCTGCAAATCAACCTAGTCGTAGATGAAATACTTGAGAAAAAGACCTGAACAAGCTCGACGCTCACCCTAACCCTCTTTCCAAGCGATTGTTGCGAGCTTGCAGCTCATCTAGACTGCAGCGATTTGATCAATCAGCCCAGCTGTAACTTCTTAGGGCCGCTGAACAACAATTCAAAATTAAAAATTGTATTCTAAATTAGATTAAGATTTGTAAACTTTTTGTTAGTCTCATAAACTGAGAAGATTTAGTAAATAAGAAAAAATGCTTAAAAAAAAAAAATTAAATTATTGATTTGCGAGGGTGGTGGGCGTGGCACCTAACATTTGAAATAAACTTAATCAGCGTATAATACATAAAAAACTGCGTGCCAAATTTGGAATCTCTATTTTTTATTGTAGCTGAGATATGTGGTTGCTTAATATTTGCGTAAAATAAAAAGAAGGCAATCTACGAAATTGTTGTTTTAGATTGGCGAAACTGCAGAATTGCTAAGGGTACTGAGCAAACAGCAAACGACAACGACTCAAATACTCGTTGTAGCAACGTGCATTCAGAGCAATAAAATTTACCCCCAGCAATATGTCTTGAAAAGTCAAACAGATATCGAGTGAGCTTAAATTTTTTTAAAAACCGAGATTTCAATATTTTTAACCTCATATGTAGGACTTGGAATAACATTGACTCAAAACTAACATGGAAACAGCACATTCTAAATAAACGAAATGAAATATAAAACAAATTTCCACAACTTAACTTGCTAATAGGAAAACATTCAAAACTAGAATTATTATTATGTAATTGCAATATACAAGGCGATAATAAAACCTATGTGGACGTATGGAATAAAACTCTGGGGAACTGCTAGTAAATCCCATTTACAACTAATCCAGCGAACACAATCGAAAATGCTCACAATAATTACAATAGCCGAATGGTACATCAGAAACGAAGATATCCATAATGATTTAAACATTGAGACAGTCGACGAAACTATTAAAAAATGCAGCAAAAAACACACGAATCAACTACTTAGCCACCAAAACTCAAACTTGAGACTAATAACGATGAGAGAGTTGGAACCAAGAAGATTAAAACGCAGAACTCCAACCATTAACGTATTAGCGTACGCTTGCAATGGGAAGAGCCGCTACACTTTTTTCACAGCTAGCCAACCAATTACTTGTTGTTGTTCTTTCAAAAACAGATTGTAATCTTAAGAAAAATAAAAAAAAACCTCATAATTTATCGCCAGATCTAAGGTGGTCTGTTGGACTTTACCTCTAAAAACAAATTTTATCTCCGTTCAATAATAACAGTTATTATCATATTTCAATATTTTGGAAGTCCGAGCTCTTTAAGTCACTGTAATTTAGATTGAAATTGACGAACAGACGATTATGGCTGTATACCTGGTACACTTGGCACTTTTGTATATACACTTCCTGAGGTTGGAGAAGTCTCCTTCTGCCTGATACATATATTTGCACAGAGTTAGTATCCACTTTTCGCATTTTCATTCGAAGGGTATGTTGGGTACCCAATTTTTTATATATCGATGTATTCGTCAGATCTGGCTCGTTCCATCTTATTTGAAGAAACATATGTTTCAAACTTCATCAAGATTTCTGAAATACTGAGACCCTTGATTTCGTTGCAACAGACGGACATGGCTAGTTCGACTCCTTTGCTCATAGCGATTCAAAATAATTATTTGTATATAACTTATAGGATGATGATGTCTCCTAAGGCGCGTTGCAAACTTAAGGATAATATTGATTTATCCTCAACAAAGGTATACAAATATTCCCCGAAGTATGAATTTAAATAACCAACCTGTAATGACCAATCCCCAGTCTGTTTATTGTAAATTGCACTAAATCTTTGATCCGATGTGTAGGTACTTTCTGACACTGTCAAAAGATGTAGGTCTCTGTGCCTTATCCATGATACCTACAATTTTTTAAATTTTTAAACATTCGTTTACTTTTAGTTTATAATACCAACCGTTTTATTGCCAAGATTTTTAATTCGGCAATTTAGATGGCCTGTTTTACCAACCAATGAAGTGACATTTTTTGTTGCGGAAGTATCAAAATAGGGTCCCCTGTCTAGCGGCTTTATAAAACGTTCCATTTGTTCTCCATTTAAATGAAACCCATTTACATCATCCCCAAACATAAATAAGTCCGTTGTATTAGCTTTTGGAGCCAAATAAGTACGTTGGCATGGAGCTGTCCTAAAAAATACTGATTTTTTTGATATTGTATCAATGTTTAGAAATTCTGGTTGGTAGAAGCAGTTATATTAAAACAATATTTTGTACAAGTATTATTTTCTGTATAGTTGCAATAACATACATATGAAAATGATAATCCGTATTGTACTCGAAACATTCATTTTATGATTTCTAACAAAATTAAGTTTTCCTTTTCGGGCATTAAACACTAAAAATGTAGTTAAGGCCAAAGTGTATGTAATGTTTAAACAGCGTTTTAATTTTTTTTTTTGCAATTTGAGACATGCGCAATAGACAACTAAAACTGAAAAGTGTTCACACATATTTTTCTTTACTTTTCTAAACAGAAATTTCTTTTTGGTTTTACTATTGTTAACTAAAATAACTATAAATTTATAATTAAATAAATAAAGAAATATCATAAGGCTTTATTTTAGTAGAATAATATTATTTAAGGTATCTTAGTTTTTTTAGTCGAGTGTTCTCGATGAGATATAACAAACCAAAACGATATCTTACTTTTTTTTTTCTATGTTTAGGGTGTATTGTGTTATATAGGGAGCGTATTGGAAATTAGTACTTCTTTACAATAGTTACTTAAATAACTGCTATGTTAATGGGGTGGGAGCTACATTTAAAAAATCTTTAGTCGTTAATATTAAGCATAGAGTAATATGTTTGCCGCCATATGTAACTTCGCCTAGTACATTTTACAGGCGAAATTATGTTTTTTTTTTCAACGATCGGGTGAACTTATGTCATTCAGAAACTACTAATGTCGATTCTTTGACGCTACAGAACGATATAAGTACGCCAAAATAAAAAGCTAGCTAGCTAACTTATGTCGTCTAGAAACGACTTATCGTTATGGGTCAACCTGTTCTTCCTAGAACATAGCCTTCGAGTCATGCTGAGCTCGTGACTCTGAGATTCTAGAGACAGCTAGCAAAACCGTTTTTTTGGCTTTTTGACGGGTGACCACATAAACATTTTCAGAATCTCGAGCCAATTACCAATCTTAAATAATTAGTAGTACTCCAGGGAATTTAAGACGGAAGATATAAGGTACACTTTCCTCCTAAGGGACTTTCTACTGAGGGCTATTACTGTTGTTGTAGCCCTGCGCGTCTTTACCCACCCTACCTTTGAGTTATATATGCTTGATTTTTAGAACTCACTGACCAGACACCTCAACCTTTAAAAAGCATTAAAAATTGTTAAGTATTCCATTTTAAAATATAATTATAATTATTATATTATATAAAAGCTTCTTTAATACCACATTTATTAATATTTAAAAATTGAACACAAAGTTGCGCCGCTTGCTTCACATTCGATTAATTCGATAATAAAAACATAATTTTTATTTATCATTTCCTTCGGCGTGTGTATGTTTTAAGTGATTAATAATTTAAAGTGTACGTGTATTCTGTTCAGGTAAGTAAATATGAATCGAAAGGAAAACAGGGGAAAGGTGACATTGTCTGCAGAGATCACTAAAGACCGTGATCAGCTGTTTCATGTTTATGTTTGCCGACATAAAGGAATTTGTGTGTCGCCTATTAGTTTTTGTGGATAGTTAAATAGCCTTTTAAATGTGTAGTATAATTTATAAAACGAATATGCGAACACTCACCCCCAGTCCTCAGTTGGATCTATTGGGTAGTTGGTTTCAATAAGTTAAAACTATTTTCATTTCATACATATGTAAATTATGAGTTCTGGGCCAGCGTAATCGCGCGCGGCTTTTCGAGTCTGGGTGTCGGGTGTGGCCGCGCCAATAAAAGACATGGAGTTTATATTTATTCTTTATTCACGAGCCAAGCGGAGCTGTGGCGTTGGAGCACGAAATCAAACTAAAGCTACCCATACAGAAATTCAAATTAGGAGCTAAGATGAAAACGAAACACATTGTTGCGGTTTCATATTCGTAGCAAATAAACAAAGTTTGCCAGCTACGTAGCGACGTCCGGCATAATGCTTAAATTGCAGAATGCCGTCATCGTCGTATTTCATGCGCCCGACATTGCGACGTTAACTTTAGTTAACTTGTATATACATACATAGGAGGCAAAATACCAGACAATTTTTGACTAAAGAAATGTCAAATTCCTCCGTTTTTCTTTGTAATTACAATTAAATAATGTTTTAGTAGCTACACATTTTTTTTACCGTTTTCTTCTATTTTTTTTTGTTGATGCTTAGTTCCTATAAATTCTTTAAGCTATCCTTATGCATTTTCTTTAAAAAAAAACTTTAACTAATAATTTGACTTATAATTACATGCAACAAAAGCGCCCACTGGCTGCCAAAGAAGCCTTCATACACTTAGCACTGAACACATAGAGACCTCAAACAGGGGGTAAATCTGCTACTGCTAGTTTTTCGAACCAAGTACCCCATAGCCCGAAGCATTGAGAGTAGAGACTTCGGCTGTACGCTCGGGGTACATTGATATTTGGCTGGGGTACTTCGATGATCGGCTCTCAGTACAAACAGCGCATAGCATCAAAACTGCTTCAATCACACGACAGCGGAACGATAAGCATGCGCGTTCTTCTTTGCGCTGTGCGATTGTTTCACTGTGTGCGTGCATCCATGCACAAGACCGCATATGAATGTATGTGTTGCTTGTGAAGTTTGACAACAGGAAATGCTATGGCCGGCGCGGTGGCAGCCTGAAGTCAATTTTGTGTTTCGCCGTCGAGAGCGAAACGACTGAAGCACAGGGCCGTAGCAAATGGTTTTTTGAGCCCTTGTGTAAAACTTCTCGGGGCCGCTGGTTTAATTATTTTTTTACTTAACTTATTTATTTGTGTTTACTAAGGGAATTGAATTATCCAAATATAATATATTAACATTCAATACCTATCTATGTTTAGTAGCCGACATCCTTGTTAGATGGGGGCCTTTGTGCACTACAGGCCCTGTACACACTTAGTTACGGTCCTGGCCAGCGTGAAATCATCTGTGTGTTTTGTTTTTGTTTTGCCATCGAAAGCCAAGAGACCGAGGTCTTTATGTGTTCAATGCTTGGTACTTCATATTCGGATCTATTGCTCTGCAGTTTTATTTTTTTTTTTGCTTTGTGGCATTAATTTGAATTGGATCCTTTCTTTTGACCTGTTGTTTTAATGTATGTACGTGTATGTATAAATTATAATTAAATGTATTTCTTATACTTTTATTTGCGAAGTATACAATTCTAATAGTATTTGCGCTGTCTGCACTTAATGAGGCGAATTTGTATGTTTGTGCGTGGCGATGACCGACGCTTTTGATCTCCAAATATCGACTGCCAATTACAAATTAGATCTCTTATCTTTTCCCTTCGTTCTTCAGCAAAGCTTAGGCTGTCCTCAGTCTTTTCAAATTATACGGTTGATTATGAACGGGAGTCCTTGCGATCCGTGCTTTGTTTGACGTTGGCCTTGGTGGACTTGTAGTGATTACGTTGTCGATTTGTTCTCTCAGGTTGTCGCAATCGGTATATGTCGTTTATGCCAGTAGGATTTAAGAGCTTTCTTTAACGATTTGTTTAAATTATTATAAAATACAAAAAATATGAACTGCTAGTACGTTGACAACGCTCGTTGAATAAATTTGTTTTTTACGAGGGTCGTTTGCTTTTTGTATTTGCCGCGCACCTGCTCTAATAAGTTATCGATTAACAGCTGACTGTAAATTTTGAAGCTGTTTTTAGGCATTGAAAGCAGACGATCTCGTGAATTTTAACGAAAATGGAGATCGAGATCGTCTGCTTTCAATGCCTATAAAACGCAAACCAAAAACGCAGCTTTCTCAAATTTTACAGTCAGTTGTTAATCGATAACTGCTGACAGGAGCGTGTTGTATTTGGCAGGTGCCATACAAAAGTCACGGACTTATCAAACGACCCTCGTATTATGATATAGAAATAGGGTGAAGAAGGCCATTAATAACACTAATGGGTTTTTGTTTTTTTATTCTGAGGTGTTGTTCTGTAAGCTTTGCTTTTTATTTGTAATGTCTATTGCTGTTTTGCTGCTTAATTTTTAAGTCGAAAGGTTCCTGTTACGTGAAGTCGTGAAAGTTTGGGGAAGTTGTCGAATTTTAACAAATGTTTAGGTGAGTAAACTCTTGGCAAATTGACACTACTAAAATATAAATGACGCACTTAGACAAAGAAAATAATAATCCTAACGTAAATAATCTTTATATACTACCCTCCCCTTTATTAAGCCACTTGTCCCAATGTCTGCTTCAATTTTTTTTTCTTTATAGCGTGGGGTAAGTTTATTTCCGATCCGTTTGTTTTGCTTTAAAAAGACAGTGTCACTGACCTGGAAAGTTCTGTCATATCTTGATTTATTAATTCTTCTTAATTGTATTTCATGTGCTCTGTCAATTTTTTCTGAGATTTCCTCTGCAAATCCTGAGGGCATTGCATGAATAATATCGATCGGCTTTTTATTATTGACTGAATGTACTGTTTTGTTGTATTCCACGGTTTCTTGAAGTATGAGATTTATGCCTTTTTCTAGTTTTAGGCATCGCGCTATTTCTAAGAGTGTGCTGTGGAACCTTTCCACCTGTCCGTTTGAACCGATTTGATAAAAGTGACCTGATTGACTCAGAGTTTATAGATGGTTCGTTGTCACAAAATATTGTTTTTTAGTTTGGATAGAGGTTCAATAATTGCATTATTGCAGGTTCTATGTCAACTATCGTTCTAGAACCTATGGGTTGTAAGACTGCAAACTTTGAAAATTTATCCGTACAGGTCAGGAAATATCTCCTGTCCGTAGAGAAAATATCAATGTGCAATGTCTCGCCGATTTGTGAAGGGATAGGCGTTCTCCCAAGGATTTGTTTTTGCGGATGACGTACGTATTTGGCTTTTTGACAAGCCATGCAGTTACCTACTGTACTGACTGCCAGCTGTGGCATTTTTGGGAAAAAATAATCTCGTAGAATATGTTTAACATTTTCCTGCTCTGCCCTGTGCGCTCTGCTGTGTTCAATGTCTAATATTTCTTTTTTATACCCTTCGACCATTGAAAATGGACAAAAAAGGGTATACTAACTTTGTGCAAATGTATGTAACAGGCAGAGAGAAGCGTGGGAGACCCTACAAAGTATATATATTCTTGCTCAGGATCACTAGCCAAGTCGATTAAGCAATGTCTGTCTGTCTGTCCGGATGTCTGGATGTCTGTATGTCCAGATTAACACACAGATCTCAGCTATTATAAAAGCTAGAGACACCAAATTTGGCATGAAGGTTTCTGTTGATCCGGGCCAGGTGAAGTTTATTTCAAATGTTGGGTGCCACGCCCCCCGCCCACGCAAATCAATAATTTCATCTTTTAAGCTGATTTGCGAGCGACATATAAAAGATACAACATTCTGAGTAAGACTATACTTAGCTAATTCCAATCTGATCGGACAACAAACACAGAAGTTATTAAACAAAAACCTTGTTCGCTTTGATTTTGTATACAGACCAGCAAGCTGTGACGTCATTGCAATGCTCATGTAGGAAAGAAAAGGAAAGAGAATGCGAGCGCGTAGCGCCATCTGTTGTTCTTCTCTTCTTTTCTATGCACACTCATATTTTGCATTCAAACGCTCACACACACATACATACATTTGTGCTTGACCAATGAAATGATACACGCATCTACACGTATTCATACACAGACGCATATAAAGGCTTACGTTACGATATTTCTTTGAAGAAGAAGTATTGTACAATTATTGACTCGTTTCGAAAAGGTCGAAGGGTATCCCACTGTCGCGTGCCGCTCGACTGTTGCTCTTGTTTTGTTTCTCTTTGTTATAAACGTCGATCACCAACTTTATTGTATGACGAAAAGTCGTTGACGGGAACTTTTCTAAAAGTCTGTTCTGGATGAATGCCAGTATGGGCAATTCGCAGAATATTGCATTCAGCAAATCCTGTTTCACTACATCGCGAATTCTGCCTACTAACGATTCCCAATTACGAATTGTATTACGTGCCTTGACTTGTTACCAAAAATAATGAAGGTGCGAGTATTATCCGCTGTGCCTTCTTCTATTAAGTATTATCTGATTTCTAAAGCAGTTGACCGGTTTGTCGACTGTTTCGATTGAGTCTGAAAGCGAAATTTCGCTATGTATCGTTGCCATATCGGACTGAAGGTGGCTTTCCAAAGCGTGGATGGCCTGTCTGGATAGTGCATCTGCGACATGGTTCTCCTTCCCAGGCTTATACAAAATTTTTGCGTTGTGCTCATTTATAAATGCCTTCCACCTTTTGATTTTACCATTTGTGTTTTTATCTGGCACGGCAAACGTTAATGGTTGGTGGTCTGTGTAAATGTTCAGATTTTTTGCGCCATGCATAGTCCTTTAATGTTTTTAAAAGCCCAAACAATGGCTAAAAGCTCTCGTTCATATGTTGCGAAACCAAGCTCTCTACCTTTTAAGGATCTAGATATAATCGTAATAGGCTTGCCGTTTTGTGGTAAACCGCGCCCAGGCCAAAAGCTGAAGCGTTCGTAGTTAAATCAAAAGGCTTTGTGTAGTCTGGGTAGGGTAGCATCACATTTTCGGACATTAAGATATTCTTAAGTTTCTCAAATGCAGAGTGTTGGTTATCATCTAAAATAATGGATATCTTTTTAGAACGGCTGGCGGAAACTTTCCCATTTTCTCTTTTGAGGATGTCATTCAAAGGTCGAGCTATTGAAGCAAAGTCCTTTATAAAGCAGAGGTAATAGGTTGCTAACCCTAAAGAGGATCTAACGGTGAACAAATTAGTGGGTTCTTCATAGTTAAGGATAACCTCTACTTTTTTAGGATTTGTTGTGATCCCGTCTTTGGATACTATGAATCACAAATATTCGACAATTTCCTTAAAGAAGTTCGATTTCTCCTTAAACACCCTCATGTTAGCTTCAAGTAGTCTATCTAGTACCCAACGAATATGATTCAGATGGCCCTCAAGTCGCTCAGAAAAATAATAACGTCATCAACGTAAGCAAAACAAGACTTTCCTATTTGGGGCCTGAGTACGTCATCTATGGCACGTTGAAACATAGTGTGTGCATTTTTAAGGCCGAAGGGAAGTCTACAAAACTCGTATTTTCCATGTGCAACTGAGGATGCGATTTTCTCCCTACCATTTTCTGCAAGTAAGATTTGATGAAATCTCGACTTTAGATCTAGCGTTGTAAAAAATCTGGCTTTTCTCAAATTTGATAAAAGGAATACAACATATGGCACCGTGTATTTGTCGTCCACTGTCTTTGAGTTTAGCTTCCGAAAGTCTATAACCATTCTCTTTTTCTTATTTCCCTTTTCATCTGAACCCTTTTTGTCGACTACCCAAACCGGATTGTTGTAGGGTGAGCGCGAAGGTCGAATAATTCCGTCTTTCAACAACGCCTTCGTTTCCTCATTTACGAAATCTGCTACGCCTAAAGGATATAAATAAAGTCCTGAGTATACCGGTTGGTCGTCTTCCGTACGTATGGTTACAATAATTTTGGTATTAAATGGCAGCGCCTCTTCTGGGTCTGCAAAAACACCCAATCGGTCTTTTAGCATTATGTGGAATTTTTCGGCTATCTGGTTTGGTACTACGATGTCTTTTATATCAGAGATATTAAGGCTATTACATTTTACAAATTTAAATGGTTCGATTGAGCTTCCGATTTTTAATATTTTATTTTTCAAGTCCAACGTTGCATTCATCAGCGTTAGCGTGTCAAATCCTAATATAGCGTCAAAGCTTGAGAGGTCCAGTAGAATGAAGAAGGGAATAGTCTTGTTGAAAAATTCAACAATGCATTTATATTTCACCGTGTTCTTCGTATTCTTTTTGAACCGGCGTTATGTACTTAAGTACTGTGAGCGGCTGTATGTAATTTTTTGAAGAGTCGGTGTCGATTGAGATTTTTATGGTTTTCCCTGCTATATTTCTTTCCATAAACGATAGCAAGGACCTTTGGCTAAAAAATGGACATTGTCATAATTTGTAAGTTCGTGTCAAATACAGCTGTTGAGGCTGTTGTTGGCCTTTGTTCATAATCATTTTCATCTGACTCCTCTAGATCTTCTTCTTGGGCTAAATGGTTTACTCTTTGTTGTTTCGGTCCTGTAAACCTGGCAATGCCACTATTTGGTCTTTTTGTTGCATGTTCATAGGCAATTTATGCCTGAACAGGACTTGAGTTATGTTGTTGTTGCTGCTGGGATGGCCAAACATTTTGAAGTTGGTGTAAGCTACACTGGTTCAAGATTGGTGCTTGTCTTAGTTGGTTCGATTGAATGGTTCGCATAGATACGTCAGTATCAAACAGCTGAGTCGGTGTCTGGACTGGTATTTGACCTGCTTGGTTGTCAAAACTGAGCACAAACTGGCGCTTACTAAAATAGGGGTTTTTGCATTGCATATTAGTGGTTCTATCCCTATTAGTATTTTTATCCGGCTTCGGACCTTTGTTCTACAAGTTTTTTGAGTAGTTCAGACCGAATCAATAACGCTCATGGTTTGACTCAACCTCCTGTGCTAGAGCAAGGGCTGTTGGTAAGTCCTTGGCTCCTTTGGCAAACAGAATATCGCTCAATTACTTCTTTGTGCCTGTTTTAAATACACGTAAAGTGTCAGCCCTATACTTTTCATTAAGTGACATCGCCAAGGGTTAATCGCACGTCATTATAGTTTTATGTGTAAGCAGGGTCAATCTTTTTTCGACTTCATCATAAAATTCGGTGAGTGTCATATCACCCTGTCTTAACGTCTACAACTCTTGCTCGATTAGGTAGATGGGCCTTTTGTCAGCGTATGTAAAGTCAAGGCGATTGATTATTGCCTTAAAATTCAACGGCGTGCTGAACGAAGCTAGCACGTTGTTTACAGAGTTTTTAATTTTATTTCGGATAATACCAAGGGCTTGGTAATATTTAGAACTACCCTCGTATGTTTCATAAACCTTAAAAGCGACAAGAGCCGCTTTTCTCCACGACACATATGTATTACTTTCGCCCTTTTTTTTTTTTATTTTTAATAATTAACCAAGGGGCGTTCTACTTACAACTTGAGTGATGATTTAAAATATCTAGTGTTTTTTTTATTTCAATCGCCGTTTGAGTAGGCCTACTCCAGCTGTTGTGTTTCTCCGTTTGATATCGTGCGTTTGAGATTTAGTTGTCTCCTTTTGATACCATAGATTTAGATTTAGTTGTCTCTCGTTGATCGGTTCTATCTCTTTGTGCTCTTTTTTCAGCCTCTATCAATAAAAACTGCTCCTGGAAGGAGGCCTCCGATGTAGCTAGCTTCGCCTACGCTGTATTGTCTGCTGCTGCTAAGGCTAGGAAATACTGGATTTACGCTCCAGGATTTTGAAATCCTAGCCAGACAGGTAATAAGTATCTAGAAGTGAGTATTCTTTCTTTTCTTTCCTTCTTACTAAGAAATCTTTTTATTTTAGAATTTCCGTTTTTATTTAAAGCAGACGATCTCGTGAATTTAAAATGGAGCTCGAGATCGTCTGCTTTATGCCTATAAAGCACAAAAAGGTTTCCAAAATTTTTATTATTTATTCTGGCACACTTTTTTTTTATCTAGTCGTTTATTTATATTTTTCGGACATATTCGCCATACATATTCTCGTCCTTGCCTCCTCTTCACGGCTCGGCAGATGTAAACTCTGTGTGGCCACAAAGTTATTTTAAATTAATTTTATATATAAGTTTATGATGTATTTTAATTTTTTTATAATATAATTTATAAGTTCTGTCCATACAATGCTGTGTATTTGACATGATGACTTATGTTTTCTGATGCGTCGTCGACGTATACAAGTAAAGATAGTCTGAGTCGTGTTAGTTAAACAAACATTTATTTGAGCACTTTAGGTTTTGCAAATCAACTCAATCGTGATTGATACTCGGCGTTACATTCAAGACTGACTTATGCTAACAGAAGATGCTTGTATTTAAACCCTACGTTGATCGCAGCGCCGCTCAGCGCAGCCCAGCATAATGTTGACATTGCGCTTCCTGCACAACATCCGGTCCATATTTCACGTTATGCTGACTACGTCGTTCCCAGGCTTCTACTAGCGCACAGTGTCGGTGACCGAAGAACTGCTTGAAACGTATATTTATTGACAACTCAGTGAATGGTTGTTAGCTACTTCCTCCTTTAAGACCTGGCCATCCTCGGTCATGCCAAGATCCCTCAATGCCTGGTTGACGGCGTCTGCAAACCTTTTCTGCTGGCGACCTCGCAGCCACCAAGAGATTCCAAACAGAGACGCACATAATATCGCTCCTAGTGAACCAGCCAGTATTGGCCTACTGAAAAGGTCGGTCTGCAACTCATCGATGCGCTGCAAATTTTCATCGTTGAGCTTATGCAGGTAGGGGAGACTTAGCACGGTTTGGTGTCGTGCAAATTTTATATTTGAACCTGCTGCTAAGTCAGGATGTTTCTTGCTAAGAGATGTGTCCAATTTAGTTGCTGCTTTGGCTTTAGCTAGAATAATCAATTTAACAGTTTACTCTAATTGGCGCCTTGCAATCTCTGGCAACATGCTATGAAAGCCCTCCACTTTCCCATTTGACGTTCTTTGAAGAAGCGGTGCATTCACCACGTCAATGTCAAACTAATTTTTTAACAAAGACCGGATTGTCTCCGAATTAAAAGATGCCTCATTGTCACAATAAAATAATTTATTTCTTTGCGTTCCTCATCATTGGTGATGTCAGTCACCCAAGACTTGCAGTGCCAGAATTTAGTGGACGGGAATGCTTTTAGCATTTTGTCTTGTGTGCGTGCCAAAATAGGCGAGTCTCAGTGGATGTCATTCACAATCTCAGGTTTAACCACATCTTTTAATGTCTCAAAGAGATTTTCATGACCACCAAAGCCTAAAATGTGCCGCGTCTTTTCACGAAAAATTATATAGAATCGTTTCGACAAGGTGTTCGATCTTCTAACACTATCTGATTCCAAAAACAATTCAGTGATTTATCAGTAGTTTCAATAGTAAAGGTGAGTGAAGCTTCGCTGTGCATTGTGACCGCATCGGACTGAACCGAATTATCCAAGGCATTAATATTCTGCCTTGATAGCGCATCCGCTTCATGATTGTCTTTGCCTGGTTTGTACAGAACTCTCGCGCCAGAATTTTCAATTCTTGCTTTCCAGCGTTTCATTTTAGAGTTCGGGTTTTTGTCAGAGACAGCGAAAACAAATGGCTGGTGGTCAGTGTAGATGTTAAGGTCACTCTTTCCGTACAGGTAGTGACGCAAAGTGTCCAAAGCCCAAATTATGGGCGAAAGTTCTCTCTCATTGTGCGTATAGTTCAATTCGCAATCTTTCAGCGTTCGGGAATTCATGGTTATGGGTCTGTTATTCTGCGAGAAGACTGCCCCAATTCCACTGGAAGAGGCGTCAGTGGTAAGGTCGAATGGCAGGTTAAAGTCTGGATAGTGGAGTATAACGTCTTCCGATGCCAAAATGTTCCTGAGTTAATCGAAGGCTTGCTTCTGAGTTTCATCAAACTCTACAGGAATAGGCCTTGATCGCTGTTTGCTGACCTTGCTTTGTCCCGTTTTAATATGTTGGAAATAGGCCTTGCTATTGGTGCAAAGCCCTTTATGAAACACCTGTAGGAGCTAGTCAGGCCTAAGAACGATCTTACGTCACACACTGTATGACGGCTGTTTGAACTTTTGCATGGCTCTGACTTTGTCCGGACTTGTCCGCGTGCCTTATCGCGAGACAATAAATCCAAGGAAGTCGACGCTTTTCTTAAAAAAACGGGACTTTTCCTTCGATACTCTGATGTTAGCATCGGAAAGACACTTGAGCACCTTCTCAATGTCCCTGACCTGTTCCGCTTTATTTTTTGAGAAGACAACAACATCGTCAACGTACACGTACCATAACTTGCCGACGTGCTCCCGTAGTACGTCATCAATGGCCCGAATGATAAACGGCAAAACTCATATTTACGATCGTTTACCAAAAATGAGGTCTTATCACAGTCGCGCTAAGCTAGTGTGATTTGATGATACCATAACCTTAAGTCAAGAGTGGGAAAATACCTCTCATTTCCCAAGTTTGAAAGTATCATGGCTATACTGGGCATTGGATACTTGTCAGCTATAGTCTTGGAATTTAGTTTGCGAAAATCTAATACTAACCGCTTTTTTGCTTGGCCAAAGTCATCTGTCCCTTTTTTCCCTACCACCCAGATCGGATTGTTATAAGGAGATTTTGATGCTCGAATTATTTCGTTATGTAGGAGGTCTTTTGCCTCTTCATTAACAAAATCGGTGGAGCCCGCAGGGAATGGATACATCCTAGAATAAACCGGTTCATTATCTTCGGTTCTGATTGTAGCTACCATGTACATTTGTGTAAAACGGCAGCATCTCATTTGAATTTGCGAAAGCTCTGATTTTTTGCGTTCATCTTTTTAGGAACTCACTTCTTATGGCTGGCGGTACTTCAATGTCGTCTATTTTCGTAAAGTTTAGGCCAATAATACCATCGAATGTTGACAGCTGTGGCAAAATGAAAAAAGGGAATTTTATGCCGAAAAATGTAAGAAAGTATTTACTTTCAGTGTTGTTAAAGCCATGAGGTGATTTTACCACGAATGGTGTTTCCAGAGGTATAATTGAATAGACTCCTTTTACCGGTCTAATATAGATCTTTGAGGATCCAGTGTTTATTAGTAATTTTTGTGTCTTCCCTGCTACTGTTCGCTTGACCAACGGGTTTCTTCCGCGTCCTCTCTGACTTTTATGATTAGTAGTTCGCCGCGAAGTTATATCTATCGTGATTTGATTTAATCTCTTGCGCCTTTGCTGAAGGTAAATCATTCGGCTGCGCCGAGAAAAGTACGTTCGTAAGGTTGTTTTTTAAGCCTGAAATGAATACACGAAGTGCATCGGCCCTGTATTTTTCCTTTAGGTATGTTGCCTGCGCTCCATCATGTGTCATGATGGTTTTATTTGTAAGAAGGGTGAGCTTTTTGTCAACCTCCTCATAAAATTGGACTACAGATGAAGCATCCTGCCCAAGCGTGCTCTTGCTCTAGCAAGTGCAAAGGCCGCTTTTCAGCGTAGGTGAAGTCTTAGCGGCTAAGAATCGTATGAAAATGAAACACTGTATTAAAAGAAGCCAGTGTTGCGTCCGCAGAGTCCCTGATCTTGTTCCTAATGATGAGCACTGCCTGATAGTGCCTTGAACTGCCTGCAAAACTTTCATAAATGGTGTTGTTATTTTATCTATTTTTCGTACCCCTAACCGATAAGGGTTGTCCACCGCTAACATTTCAAGTGCGTTTTCCCAATTTCGAACAAAGTAAGCGCACACTCTCTGAGAGAGCCTCTCTCAATTTCAATTTCAGACTCTGCATTGTTGTAGTTGTCAACTCACAATATTAGTTGTTGTTGTGCTTGATTACCGAGGATCAACGCGTGGCAGTGAAAAAGACCAACCAGCTGCAATGCCAAGAAAAAGCAAAGGGGCCGAGTTGAGCCGTAGAACAGGCAGAAGTCGAACCAAGCGCCGGAGAAGAGACCAAAAGACAGAAAAACAGATCCAGCAAGACAATATTAATGCCCGTGAGAGCATGACACGATTGCGTCAAGAAGAAGTGGAACGCGATGAACAAATAAGAGTCGAACAACAACAATTATTTCGTTCCAGAATGAGTAGACGCAGAACAAGTAACCAACAACACCACCAAGTGCATCGAGAATTTGTATCAAATTCATTAAACTCATTGGATTATCCAGGCATGCCATTGCATATTTTAGAATTAAAGGCTGGATCTCCCATTATTTTGCTTCGAAATCTGAACCCGCCGCGACTGTACAACGGTACGCGATTAGTTATTCAAAAATTAATGAAAAACGTTATCGAAGCCAGCATTTTAAATGGAAAGTTCCGAGGTGAAAAGATATTGCTACCGCGAATCCCTATTATCCCCACAGATGTGCCACGTCCATTTAAACGAATTCAGTTTCCAATTCGATTGGCATTTGCCATGACAATTAGCAAGTCCCAAGGCCAAACGATGTCGATTTGTGGCTTAGATTTGAGCACACCATGTTTTTCACATGGTCAATTATACGTGGCATGCTCGCGAGTGGGTAAACCCTCTAGTTTGTTTGTCCTAGCTGAAAATGGGCTTACCAAGAATATTGTCCACGCCCTATCATTAAGAGAATAAATAAGAAGAAATTTAACAAACTATTGTTCGGTAAGATGTTATTTTCACATTCCCTTTTGTGCACAGCGATCCATATATATATATTTTCTATATTTATTTGAATTGAATCACGGCTAGGCGGGACGAAGTCCACCGGGTCAGCTAGTATAATATATATTAGAGGTCGCATTTTTATACACCTGACTCTTTGAATGTTAAAAGTATTTTATAAAATAAACAAATAAAATTTGTTTTAAAAAATATGAGTGAGTCTTATATATTATTATTAATAAAACAAAATTATATTAAAAATACTTTTTTATCATTCCTGCCAATTTCGAGTAGCACCGCAAATTATTCGATTAATTGCCAAAAAAAACCTATCGATCAACCCATCTCCTCTAGAGGAAGAAATAAATCGATGTTCACTGAATCGATTTAATTTCCAAAAATTCAAGAAAAAATTGATTTGAATCGATTAAAATACGAAAATTTGAGATTCAAGGAATAACCCGTTTTTTTCATTAAAAAGAAGGAAAAACACGTCTTTTGGTTTGAAATTAAACAATAAACAACATAATAAAGACTTTATTGATATAAAACATTTATTAAACTCAAATTCTTTAAAAACAGATGCTTATCCGTCCCACTTTTCCTAAAAAACCTAAAATTTTGTACCACCATTAGACTTGTTTAGTGATTTAGTAGTATTAACTTAGTACTAGATTCAAATTTTCGATTTAATCGATTTTCAAAAATTAAATCGATGCATCGGAGAAAACGAAAAACATCGATTAATCGATTTGAGAATCGATTTAACTTCCAGCTCTAATCTCCTCCATGTTATGATTTTATTGTGATAACATTCCCGCAAATGCATGTATATTTTTTTATTCTTATTTGCGCGGCGCGAGTGTTTTCTATTATATATTATTTTAATGTGCAAGTGACAGCAACAAAAAAAAACAGTGTCTACAAGTATGGATCAGGTAAGTAATTAAATCGAATAAATGCAGCAAAGATAAACATCTTGGTCTACCATGATCTCTGTGACATACGATCAGCTGTTTCGTAATTACACTTTTCTGATAGGAATAAATCTTCATCGCTTGCTTAATTTTTCTTTTGTTTTCTTTGCGGCTGTTTTGATTTGTAACAGTAGGTGTCCCCTATAATGGACGCATAGATTTGTTTTAAAAATCCTGCGTTAAGCAGGTGACGGCTGCCCAGCCAAGCATTTCGTGTTGGCTATGTGATAACGTAGTACACGCGAGGTGTGCCGGTTTTTCTGGCCCGACGGCTGATGCCGTAGCCAAGCGCACTGGGTTGCGTTATTGCTGCGATATGTGTAGGGCAGTGGAGGGCGAAATTTGTTCGTTTATGCGGCAAACAAAGATTGGATTTAGGGAACTACTTGGAAGTTTTCGCACACTATCCGACCAGTTCTCAGCACTCGATTCATCTTTCAATAACCTTAAGTTATTGAACGAATCCCCAAAGCGCAAAAAATCCACCCGCATAGAGGAGCCTATTATCGCCACCCAGCTCCCTATAATGGACCAGCCAGGTACGCCAATGACACAGCCGGTAATGTCGTTCACCAACCCCCGATGGTAACGAGATCTGCGGCTTAATCAATTTCGATTCCCGAAAATGTCATTGAGTGTATGCAACCAGTGACGCCCACATGTTCCGTTATGTCCGCTGTGGTCTCGTTGCCCGTGCCACAGAAAATAGTGTTACCTAAGGCTTGTTCAAGTTCTGGTTTACCAGAAGAGAACCTGTGCTCTGGAATTATACCTGAGGCGCCTAAAAAGATTATAGGGGTTCCACAAAAGAAACAGATTTTTGTTTCTAGGCTTGCCCCTGACCTCACATCAAATGATGTTAAAGCTTATATTCAAGCTAAAACCCAGGCCGTTGATATAAAAGTGGAAAAATTTAAGTTTTATTATGAGAGCGACGTATCATCTTTCAAAATAAGTGCCCCAAGCGAACTCTTAGGCATTATATGTTCGGCTAAATTTTGGGCGGAACATGTAATGGTTAAAGAGTTTGAAGCAAGGAAAAAGAAAAATCGCCCACCGATTAAACTTCCTTTGCCTCCTCTAGCAGCAGCCCAAACAAAACCAAATAAAAAAAACTAACAAGCTCCTTAACTCTTTCATACCAAAATGTTAGAGGTCTCTGTACTAAACTTTCAACTTTATACTTAAACAGTCTTTTTTTTCTGCCCAAATTGTTGTGTTTACTGAGACTTGGTTAAAGCCGGAGATCCTGAACTCCGAAGTCTTTCCAAATAAGTACACAACCTACAGGTGTGATCGACCTGACCGACGTGGTGGTGGAGTTCTAATTGCAGTTGATTCCACCATCAACTCGGAACTTTTAGAACCGGAGATTCAATTAGGCATTGAATTACGCTGTGTAAAATTACACTTTCCCGGTTTTTTTCATTATATAACCTGTTCCTATATTCCGCCTTCGTCGGAATTATCAGTCTATTTGCAACATTTGTCTGCAATACAGACCATATTTAATCTGTTATCAGACAGAGATCAATTTGTAGTCCTGGGTGACTTCAATATCCCCGATTGTAATTGGACAACAAATGTTGATTCAAACTCTCTTCTGCCCTCACGGCAACATGACCTTTTTGACGGTCTGTTTGACATGTCATTGTCACAGGTCAATCATGTCTTAAACAGTAGTAACAGATCGTTAGACTTATGCTTTGTCTCGGATCCATCTAGAGTGAGTCTAAACAAGACTCAACCACTTTCTCTTCCTGAAGATCCATACCATCCCACTCTTGAAGTTACTTTCGATTTTGGTGCATGTATGGATAAAAGTGAAAAACTGTGTAATCGTGTACGCTGCTCTAGAAAAGCAGATTTTAACTTATTAAATCGGATGATTTCCCAATTTGATTGGTCAGAATTGTATTCGTCTACTGATATTTTAGTAGCGACCAATATTTTTTATAACACAATTAACTACTTTTTAGATATTTGTGTTCCGTGTTTTTATCCAACTTCCTCAAGTAAGCCGCCATGGTTTACAAGAGAGTTGTCACGGTTAAAAAATTTAAAGTCAAGCTTATTCAAAAAATATAAAAATAATAGCTCATCTTCAGTTTTATAGTTTCGTTAACACGAAGCGTAAGTCTACCGCATTTCCAACAAAATTAACGTTTGAAAATGCTAGTGCAGATACCGACCAAGCCATGGCCGATACGTTTGCGAAGTTTTTTCAAACGACTTATTCTCCCTCTACACAGAGAACTCACATTTATCCATACAACATTCCTAGTTCATGTGGTATCTTCTCTCCCTTTTTAAGCGAAAGCTCATTGGTAAAGGATCTCTCTTTAAAGCCAGTCATCTCACCAGGCCCTGACGGTGTTTCTGCTTGTATACTTCGATTCTGTGCTATGTCTCTAAGTAAGCCATTGCTCAAACTATTTTCGCTGTCTTTAGAAACTTCAGTCTTTCCTTCCATTTGGAAGAAATCTTTTATTATTCCCTTGCTTAAAAAAGGCAGCCAGTCTGATGCAAGCAATAATAGAGGTATATCTAAATTGTCGGCTATACCCAAACTTTTCGAGAAATTTATAACTCCTTACTTGCAACATTTATGTAGAGCCGTTATTTCGCCTTTTCAACACGGATTCATTAAAAGTCGTTCTACTACGACAAACTTGCTTGAGTTGACATCCTTCGTGGTAAAAGGATTTCAGGAAAATCTTCAGACTGATGTTATTTATACTGATTTCAGTAAAGCTTTTGACTCAGTGAATCATTCCCTTTTGGCACATAAGCTTGACCTTCTAGGTTTTTCACCAAAACTACTTAGTTGGATTGTAAGCTGTCTGACTGACAGAACTCAAAGAGTCCTCTTTAAAACCACCCTTTCAAACCCAATTCATGCCACATCTGGTGTTTCTCAAGGGAGTCATCTTGGTCCCCTACTTTTTACGCGTTTCATCAATGACCTTCCCCTGGTCATACGTAACTTCCGTACTCTTATGTATGCGGATGATGTTAAGCTTTCCTACCAATTTAAAGACGATCACTGTCACTCAAACTTACAAACCGACCTAAATAGTTTCAATTCTTGGTGTTGTGCCAATTTCTTAAACCTGAACAGCTCTAAATGCCGCGTTCTATCGCCTCTTCTTTTTTAGAATTTCTCCTCGCGTTTCAGCCATTGTATTCAACGTCCAATATAAAAAATACTTAAATAAATAAGAGTGCACTTACCCCCTTTTCCATGACAAATTAGACAGTTTTCCTTGCTCTATTATGAACAGTATTAGCGTGTATAAGTTACTATTTCTAATTTTCTCTTTACTTTTTAACTATTCTGCCTTCTTTATAGAGTACTTTAAAAAATAGCCGCTATTTCTTGCCGCCAAGCTGTCGCAGCTGCTAGCGATGACTTTAGAACTGTGGCTCCAATAAATTTTTGTTTTCGATTTTTCTTTATTGTTTCTTAATTTTTAAAACTGATTTTCTTTGCCTGTGCCTTCGGTGTATGTAGATATTTATTTGTTTTTTGAGTTGAATGAAGAAAGACTTCACAAGTTTTTTTTTCTTTTATGTTGAATTTATCTTATCGCTTTTTTCAGCGTCCTGCAAGGCTACTCCCGGATATAGGAACTCCGATCCTAACTAGCGCTATGACAGCTAGGACAGTTAAGAGGACTGCGACTACAGGCCAGTATACAAATCTTTAAGATTTTTTTTTTTTGTAACTGACACTTTCTCTTTCTTTTTTTCTCTTTTTTTTCAGACTTCTAACCGTCTCGGATGAGGATTTAAGAATGCCTGATCTAGCAAAATCTAGGGAATCGCCAAACTTATTCTCCTCCTTGCTTCAACCCTTGCTTTCAACCCTAGGTGGCCAACAGAAGGATGACACCTTCTATATTTTCTTCAGAATTCACCTCATCCAAAAATCCCCGTAAGTATGCAAAGTTGCATTGACCATATTATTAATTTATTTATTTTCTTACAGTTTCCTGCTGCACTAGTTTTAATTTAGTTTTATGTTATTTTAAGAAACTTTAACTTAATTTATATTTATAAGTTTTATTTATAAATAAATGTAATCTCTGTCCATTACAACCACTGTTTCGTTCATAGGTTTCCGTAGCTAGCTTGCCCTGTAAGTCTTCCAGGATGTAAAAGGCGCTACCTTGTTTCTCTCTTACTCGAGATTTTATGAAAGTCGGTGCAAATTTAGCATTTATCCCTTTTGCAAAGGAACTTTGCATAAAATTTCTGCGGAATACTTACTGCTCAACTCTAAACTTCACCGCAAATTGTATCGCTCAGCTTGCTGCTCATAAGCATTTATCATGTTTTGCTTTAACTGCTTACGCAGCAACTGTAATTGATCCTCTCTACGCAGTTCTTCTACATTTTCTCCCAACAGTCCTAAATTTTCCACAGTTTATACTGCGAGCCGTGGGTAAACATATTAAATCCGTATAGGGCTTGATAGGGGGAACATTTGAGGCTTTAGTGTATGCTGTTCCGTAATGAGCAGCTAATTGCAGGTATATGATGATCCCAGGCACTGTGGTCATCTTGTAATATGCCCTAATTGCTGCTACTATCGAGCTGTTCACTCTTTCTGACGCGTTAGACTGCGGCGAGTACACTGAGGTGTATTGATGCTGCACTCCAAACGCTGTTAAAAAAGCATTAAAATCATGAGCCTTAAATTGCGATCCATTATCGCTCACAATCAGGCACCCCATAAACAAAGAAGATTTGGTCTTGCAAAAATTCGATGATGGCTTTTGAGGTGAATTTTTTATGAGGGCATAGCCAAAAAGTATCGAAAAGTGATCAAGAACAATGAGCAATCCAATATGTCCCTTTTTGCTACGTGGATAAGGTCCAAGTAGATGTATATAAGGTCTCTGAAATGGTCGGGATGATTCCGCTTGCTGACCAATAGGAGGTTTTAGTGTCATATTTGGAGCTTTCGTCTGCTTACACATTTCACATTGCCTAACGCAGTCTCTCACTTGACTCACTATCCTTGGCCAGTAGAAACTCCTTCGAATTAGTTCCAAGGTCTTCCCCGTTCCCCCATGCGCACAATCAGCCGAATCATGCGCGCTTTGAATCACCGCATTGGTCAAACTTTGTGGTATCCAAAGTTTCTAAACAGTTTGGTTGCTTTCAGACGCCCCATTGTCATGCTCAGTTCGGATATATATATACTTGTCAATTTTAGTAAGATCCGGGTGTAATCCGGGTTCTATTAATATTTGCTTTTTCATTTTATTGTATGAGTCTTCTTGAAAACTCGGAGACTCTAAGTCTATTTTCGGCCCATAGTTCTCCACTTCTTCCAGCTCGTCATTATAAATCCTGGGCAAAGCATCCGGAACGATATGTTCTTTCGCGTTGCGTTGACTTATAGAAAATTTGTGCCCCTGTAGATTCATAGCCCACCTTGCCTTGGTTTGTTGCATTAACCAGGACGGACTAGAATGGTCCGTTACAACCTCAAACTCCTGTAGTTCTAGATAACACCGAAATCTTTCGATTCCTAGAATCACTGCTAGACATTCCCTCTCTGTGACACTATACTTTCGTTGCGCCGAGTTGAGTTTTTTTGACATGTAGACTACCGGTTGTTCCTCCTTGGCGTCGTTCATTTGAACGAGCACTGCCCCTACGCCATAATCGTTCGCATCACAGTGGAGATAGAATTTCTTCCTGAAATCCGGATTTTGCAGAACTGGGGCTGACGTTAGGGCGGCTTAGAGTTGATCAAACGCCTTTTGTGCTTCTTCTGTCCATCTGAACTTTTTCTTTCCCGCCAATAAATCGGTTATAGGAGTCGTCAGCTCCGAGAAATTTGCAATGAACCCACGATTCCATCCTGCTAAACCCAATAGTCCTCGTATTTGCTTTATTGATTTTGGTGCCGGCCAGTTTACAATAAGTCGTTTGAGCCCCATTACACAGCCCAAATGGCATTACCCGAAACTGGTACAAAGGTCGGCTGGGTACTGTGAATGCTGTGATCGGTCGTGAATCTTCCGCCAGTGGAACTTCCCAATAGGCGTCTTTGAGGTCGGTTTTAGAAATCACGTTAGCTTGCGGTAGTCGTGCGAATATCCCTTCGATACTCGGCAAGGGGTAAGCATCCTTTTTTGTACATTCATTCACCTAGCGAGCATCTAAGCATAATCGCACTTTTCCTCGATTAACTACTAACCTCATTGGAAAACTCCACGCGATGATAGATTTTTATTTTACCCCCAACTGTAGCATTCTGTCAATCTCTTCATACATCTGCTTTTCCACCGCCGGAGATACTGGATAATATATTTGCCTAACGGGTGATGCCTTTCCTACTTCAATTTTATGTTCTAACAGCGACGTTTTTCCTAAGCCTTGTTTAGCGAATGAGGGAAATAATGTCTTAACCGCCTCCAACTGTTGACGTTGCTTTGTATTTAACATTTCCTGGTGTGCATCCGTTTTTTTCTCTAGTAGCTCCTCCATTTGTAAAGCTGAAATAAGCCCTGGTGCTAGTTCTATCTGTTCCTATAGCTATGTCTGGGTTTTTAACTACCACTAAGTCTTTTAGGTGACTGTGCCTGTGGCAAATTGGGCATTCTTTGAATTGCCGCACCCAGTCAGCTATACAGCTGTCATGAAAGCTGTGTAGACCCAAGGTAATTGAAACTCGCTCCTCAGAATCATGATCCCACAATGGCTTGACGCAAATCTGACAACTCTCGCTGTTAGTCGCCTCCCCATGTTTATTTTCCGTGCTTCGTATCGCTGCCAAGTTACGTTTGTTTCTGTCGGTCACTTTATTTATTACTGGCTTTATTTTGTTGATTAATATTTAGAGGTGTTTTATATATTCATAAATTGCTTTCTTTAGGTTGATTCGAGGGTAACGTAGGTTTTAAGTAACTTCCCGAAATAGAATAGTGTAAATGGAAGGAGAAAAAGAAAGTAAAGAACGTTCCTTGGTTTGCTCGAGTCGACTAGATCTTAATTTACTCGAGATCATTACTTTGTTGCGTACCCCGTTATGTATCCAAGAGCTGATATATATGTTTTGTGTCAATTTCTCTAACACTGTTTTAGAGTCTGCTTATTACGAACTCAAGCATGAGTTTCAGTGGTCGATATTTAGGCTTTGCCTAATTTCGCATTTCTGCTACTTTTACTTCAGCCAATCTTAATAGCTTCTAATTCCCTAGGCTTTCTCTAATCCATTTCTATCTTGCTATTCCTATCCTTGGGTTGTTATATTCTTCCGTAACTCTCTTTTTATTCAATTTTTTTTTTTTGTTTATTATTTTTTTTTTTTAAGTTGTTATTTCCTAAAAATTTCTACGTAACTGTCCTAGACCTGGCTCTGCGAAGAAAACTTTTTCTCAACTTATTAGGGCCTTCAGTTTATTTTATCTGTAACGCCTTTCCTTATTTTATATTTATATTGACACCTTTTTAAGCATCTTATGTTTCTTTTTAAACTTCAGTTATCCCACGTTTTGGGCGCAAATTTGTTATGGTCCAATCTGCTCTTCCTTGAACCTAACCGTTGAGTCCTGCTAAGCTCGCCTCTTTGAGATTCTGGATACAGCTAGCAAAAACAGCCTGTGGCCCCCAACTCAACAGTCTCTGATGGTTCTCAGGTGAAACATAATCTCCTACAGAATCCCTTGCCAAAATCATCACACTTAATGCATTAGCATTCACAGGGAATGCACGACAGAAGATAAGAGGTACACTATTCTTCTACGGGACTTACTACTGAGAGCCAACGCTGTTGTTGTAGCCCTGCGCGTCTTTACCCACCCTACCAATGAGTCCTATGTGCGGATGTTTAGAACTCCCTGACCTAACATTACCCTTTCTTCAACCTTTAGAAGGCATTAAAACTGTTTAGTATTCTATTTTAATTCATGTTATAATTATTCATTTCATTTTCAATATAAAGGCTAATAAAATTTTATATAAATAATGCATTTTTACTGACTAATAATTTGTATGTCCTAAATACTTAATGTAATAATTAAAGAATAAATTAAATGGCGTATAAGGACTATAATTCAAAATTACAAGAATTAAATACCGCTTTTATTAATGGCTTCAAAAGCGAACACGAAGTTGCCCCGCAGACTTAACATTCGACTAATTCGATAAGAAACCTACCGACAAAACACCATCTTGGTGGGCTATGGTTTTGTTTGTTCGCGCAATTTAAACTATTTCGCACTTATTTCATTTTTTTATTATTTTTTTTTGCGTGCGGGTGTGTTAAGTGGATAATAATCTATAGTGCATGTGTATATTTACTCGTACATGTAAGTACATAAATTACGAAACGAAAACAGGGGAACAGTGAGATAGTCAACAGCGACCACTTGTGACCGTGATCAGCTGTTATATGTTTATGCTGGCCGCTTAGAGAAATTTGTGTCTTTTTTTTGTTTATTAGATTTTTGTGTGTAGTTTTGCCTTTTTTAAATGTGTTGTATAATATATAAATGAATATGCGCACTTACCCCAGTCCTCCTTTGGGCCCAATGGATCGTTGGTTTAAAGTCATAGTTATTTTTATTACATACATACACACAGGAGGCAAAATACACGGCAAATATTTTTGACTAAAGAATTGATAACTTCCTCAATTTTCCTTTGTAATTACATTTTAATAATATTTTAGCCGCTACAAATTCCTTTTGTTTCTTTTTCCTTTTTTTTTCTTTGATTCTTAAGTCCTAGCAATTCTTTAAACTATCCTAATGTTATTTCTTTGCTACTATTTAAGCTGGTATTTCGAATAACAATTGGCTGCCGTAAAAGCGGCCGCTTCTGCCAGAAAGGCCTTCAGATCCAGATTTACTCTGGTCTGCAGTTACTTCTTTCGGTCCTGCTCTTTGGCACCAATTTTATTGGACTTATTTTATTTGATCTGTTCTTTTCCTTTTTTAGGCCATGGATTTTAAAAAAGTTCATGGTCTACTGTGTTTGTCGGAACGCAAATATGCGTAACAGGCAGAAGGAGGCATCTCCGACCCCATAAACTATATATATTCTGAATCAGTATCAACAGCCGAATCGATTGAGGCATGTCTGTCTGTCCGTCTGTATGCCTGTAACGCCTGGATCTCAGCAACTATAAAAGATAAAGCCATAAAATTTTGAGAAGGTTGTTTTGAAATTTGGCCACGCCCTTTCCCGCTTCTGTAAATCAGTATTAACAATTTAATATACACAATATACACCCAACAACAACATCTCACATGACAAATACCTTTCCACGGGTGTTTTCTGAAAGTTTCATTTAAATCGGACTAAAAATAATTGAGATATGATCCGAATTAAACTCGATTTGAACGTATATTTATGCGTATATTAAGACCTAATTTACGCATGCGTACCGAAGTTCAAATCTAGCGTCGGGCACACAGCATTTTACAAAACTTTCTATTTGCATAGAATGGTAACAGAATTAGCTCAGAATGCAACTTTGCCGATCTAATAACAAACGAGTCAGTGGCTTAGTGGTTAGAGTAGCGGAAGGCAATTCTTAGGGAATTCGTGTGCGACCCAAAATACATATAACTGCATATGCCGCATATCCAGATCATGACACTTTTTTTTTTGTGGGGCTGTGTAATACATAGCCTTCCACAGTCAGCACCTGACTGTAGCGTTCTACTGTTTTTTATGTATGTATGTATATATACGTTATTGTGTGGGGAGGTATTTTGTCGAAGAACATCAGATTTTTCTTTTTTGAATATCGTGGTTTATCGTTAATTGGTTAATTGGTTCCCTCTCATTGAACTGCTTATTTTAATTTTGTTGGTTTTTATAAAGAAAAAGGACTTCTCCCGGAAAGACGCCTCCGATCCCGCCAGCTGCGGCTAGGGTCCTCTGGATCACGGCACAGTATTTATAAATTGGGGATTGTTTCTTTAAGAGTTTTCTTTTCTTCTAAATATCAAGTCTAACATTTTCCTTTTTTTCCTTTCCAGCACACATCTAGTTGTCTCGGAGGAGAATTTAGGACTGCGATGACCTAGCAAATCTAGAGAATCGCCATACTATTTCTCCTCCTCGCCTTCTCTTCTCGACTCGACAGATTTCAACTCTGTGTGGCCAAAAGAAAAGGGGCCGTCTCCTACTTTCTCTAAACTTTCCCTTCTTCAAAATCCCCGTAAGTAGGCTAGACCCTCATACCGCCGAAACCACGCGCTTGTCGTGCAATGTTTTGTTGTTTAAATATTGTTATGCAAGTTTCAAAGAGCCATAGTTCTGTTTTAATGTTTACCAACCACAATATAACGATCAACCCTAGTCTGTGGTGAATACACACCAACAAAAGGCCTAAGAATAAGAAATGTTGTTTATGATTCCGTTCCACAAAAGTCAACCGAAAACCATAATACGGTAACTACCTTGTTAGCGGGCGCCGGTCGACGTCCACCGCAATACAACCCCCGTTAGAAAAAGAAAAGAAAAAAAAATATTTTTAATAAGCTATTATTCCCTTGTACTTTACTTTTTGCTTTTTTTTACAGATTGCTACTCTTCGATGCTGTTCTAATTTTAATTTAGTTTTATTTAAATCGTGCCTGGCCGGCGGCTTTTTGCGAAGACCGTCCGCGGCCGCAGCCGCTTTCGCACTCCCACAAGTCGCTCTGTGTCGTATTCCACCACACCGCAACTTGTTAGAGTGCACGCTCACGCACCCTGGTCGCCAGCTATCGTCCACTCACGAAGCCTCTCACGGTCGATCGTTGGCCGTGCAGAACGCCCGTGACCGCAGGTACTTGCGCCTATGCTCCCACAAGTCGCTCAATGGTGTATTCCACCACCGCAACCCGTTAGAGCACACGCTCACGCACCCACTTGCCAACTAGCGTTTCACTCACGGCACTACCCACGATCGGCCCTTGGCCGAGGAGTACGCCCGCGACCGCGGGTACTTGCGCCTATGCACCCACAAGTCGCTCAATGGTGTATTACACCACCGCAATCTGTTAGAGCACACGCTCACGCACCCACTTGCCAACTAGCGTTCATTCACGACACGGACTGCGAGTGTGAGTCACTGCCATATCAGAAAGCACGACTCTGGGAAAACACACACACACGGGGGCACACGTACACGACACATTCACTGATATACTGGGAAGAATTTAAATCACTGGGTTTTCTTTCAATTAATCACTGCGGGTTTGGTTTTTATTTCCTTAAATTTGTACACATAGTTTTATTTTTCTCTCTATGTTTTGCTAACACTGGTTTCTTAATCTAAATTGTCCCTGCCTTCTTGCTTTCTTTGCACCATACGTAACGCATAACTGCGCTTTCAATGTCCTTCTCACTGCTCACCTGTTTTGTCCTGACAGGATCCATTGTATTAAGAAAGGTTCCTTGGTCCTTGCTGGCACTGGACTTGCACAAAGTTCTTATATGGTTTCACTGACACTTGTATTTTGCGGGAGCTTTCCCGCCCGGCTTGTTCTAATGCTCGCGATCAACTGTCTTGTGCCCTAGTTTCGCGGCTTGCATTCTGTTGCCCGCGTCTCGCTGCCGGCCTAGCGTCAATGCCTGTATTTGCCGCCGCTGCTTGCAGAGCGCCGCTGCCTTCGGCCGATCGCGCCTTGCTGCTGCGGCTCTGCTCGCGGTTCGCTGCTTGCACGGCTCTGCTGCTTGCCTAGCGTCGCTGCCTAGCTGTCGCCGTCGGTTCAAAATTTGTCGCGATCCCGTTGCCTGTGTGCAGCTGCAGTTTATGCACAAGCTCTGGGTACCCAGGCACCGTTACTTGTGCGCGTACTATTTTGCTCGAGTCTATTCACAAGCTCTGGGTACCGAGGCACCGTTACTTGTGTGCGTGCTATTTTGCTCGAGTCTCGTGTGCGTGTTATGCTGGGCGCCGAATGCTGGAGGGTTTGCGTATGCTGCGTGCCCTTTTCCTTGTCTTTGCCTATGCCCCTGTCATCTATTTCGCTGCTTATGATTCTGCCTCTGCTTCTACGGGGTATTTTAGACTTAACTTATATTTATTTTAAGTTAAATGTGGCGCGCTTCTTGCAGCGTCACAAAACATAAGTTCTGTTCATTACATGATAGGATTAGTTGTTGACACATTATAGTATATGATAGCCTCAAACAATTGACTCGAATAACCCTATTGATAAAAAAGCATAAATTATGCCTAATGATCCGGATTCGGAATCAGCGACCCAAAATACATATAACTGCATATGGCGCATACCCAGATTGTGGGTTGATTTTGTGGGCCTGTATAATCATTGTCGCGAATAAGTGGCTAAATTGTAAATCTATCTATAAGAAAAGTTATTTTTCATCATTACGCTTAATAATCAATAATGACATCAAACTTAAATTTTAAAGGAGTAAATTTATTAAGAAGGCTTTTAGTTTTTTTGAATTAAAGCCTTAACAAACAATCCAAAAATTGAAAAAAAATTTAAAATGAAATATAATTTATTGTAATTATAATATATATTTCAAATTTTTTTTTTCAGCTTTTCCAAATCCTTGTCTAATAATATAATAAATAAATGTGAACTTTGAATAACTATTCTTAAATATAAAAATAAAGTAATTAATGTATTTATTATTTAAAAAGTAATTGAAAATATTGCCAACAAAAAATTATTTGTTCAATTATAATTAATTTTGGTAAAAATCCTGAAAATTCTAAGGATAAAAAAATTTAAATTGGAAAATATAATAATCAAACTGTTTTACCAATTATTGAAGCTCTTAGTACTTATTTATCCTAAATGGTTAATTGAAGAAAAAGCTATCAATTTTCGCAAAGAAGTTTGGTATAAAACCCTCTAATGCACCGACAATTACAGATAAATTACTCTGATAATAGGTACATTTTTTAAATTTGAATATAAATTAATATTAAAGGTGCAGTGTTTTGTCAAGTTAATAATTAAATTGAATTAATTATTATTTTAATAAGGAAATCAAATATGAATAGGAGCTGCTCTTCTCTATAATAGTAACGCTGTCAATAAAATTATTGAAGTAAATGATCCATTAATTTCTCTTTTTATTTTATTTATTAGCACAAGTAAAATAACAGAAAATAATAAAACCGTTGAACCGCTTAGGTTAAAATTAGAACCTCTATAAATGAGATATGAGCCCAGCAGCTTAATGATATGAGCCCAGTAGCTTAATGGGCTTATCTTTTCATATTCTATTGTATGATGCACAACATTTTTGTTAATTTTAGTAATAGTTTAATTCTATTAAATATAAAAATAATGAATGTCGGAGTTCAACATGTTTTACCCAATCAAGGTTACTGTATTTATTGTTTTTTTTAATATAATTTTTTAATATTTTGTTTTAATTAATAGTAAAAAACACTAAATTATTACAATTATATTTAATACATACATTATATATATATATATATACGAGGGTCGTTTGATAAGTCCGTGACTTTTTTGTATTTGCCGCGCACCTGCTCTAAATACAACACTGCTCCTGTCAGCAGTTATCGATTAACAGCTGACTGTAAAATTTTGAGAAAGCTGCGTTTTTTGGTTTGCGTTTTATAGGCATTGAAAGCAGACGATCTCGATCTCCATTTTCGTTAAAATTCACGAGATCGTCTGCTTTCAATGCCTATAAAACGCAAACCAAAAAACGCAGCTTTCTCAAAATTTTACAGTCAGCTGTTAATCGATAACTGCTGACAGGAGCAGTGTTGTATTTAGAGCAGGTGCGCGGCAAATACAAAAGTCACGGACTTATCAAACGACCCTCGTATATTTGATTTGTATGTAAATTTTTGTTACAATTTTTATTAATTTTAAAAATTAAAACCGAAAAAACTTAGAAACAGTAATATGAAAAGGATAGGTAAAATTGTTGCCAGCAATAGCAATTCACTAATTATACAAACAATATATTTTAGATATAAACTATTATTATTATTTAACATAAATAGTCCTTTTTATATGATTATGTCGTACTGTAAGCATTGATTGACCAATTATAGTGATTTGTGAATTGTAGTTATCTTTATTTTATAATTTCTGAGGGTTGAGGAAAGGGTAATTTTATGGTGTTCTACTAGAGTATTTAGAACTCATAGGTTGGGTAGGTAAGTACGCAGAGGACAACAAAAACATCTGAGGTCGCTCAACGTAAGCCTCACAAGAGCGAAATGCAAATTTTCCTTTTCTCTTTCCTTTGTTTTTATACTTCTTAAAACTTTCCCTTGCATTTTTATGAATTTTGGCAAGGATTCTTAAAATTTTTTTCTCTCCATGACAGTTAAGGGAATCCTGCAATCAGGCGAATGAATCCGGCACTGGGAACTCTATTATTAAAGTATCAGTCGGTTAAGCTCGACTATCATATATGCTGAAAATTAAAATAATTCAAAAAATCAGATGGAGATGCTACCGCATTCCGAAAATCTTATTTCCAAGTGGATTATTACTAATATGGTCAATGAAGCCATGGGTGTCCTAGGCTTTATCAAGAGATGGTCTAAGGAATTTGACAATCCTTGTAATAGAAAGACCCTTTACGTTTCACTTGTTCGTCCTATTCTCGAATACGGTTCATGCGTATGGTGTCCCCAGTACACTATTCATAAGGAACGCATCGAATCTGTACAGAGGAATTTCTTACTTTTTGCCTTACGCGGCCTTAACTGGGATGAAAATTTGAGACTGCCTTTCTATAATAGTAGACTTCTGCTACTAAATCTGCCTTCCCTAACTAACCGCAGAACCATGCTAGGGGTCTTATTTATTAACAACCTTATGCAAGGTGACATTGACAGTGAGGCCTTGGTAAGGCAGCTACACTTCTCTGTTCCTTGAAGAAGTACTCGCTATTTCCTTCCACTAACACTTCCTTATTGTAGATCGAACTATGCACAGCATGATCCTTTCAGGGTATTATGCTCGGACTACAATAAGCTCTAATACGTCATAGCTAGCACTAACACTATCGCTGCTATGAAGTACTTAATTCTTTTCTATCTAGCACGTTGTGAGGACTCAAATTTTGAGCTTCACAACTTGTTTATTGCTAGTTTATTTTCTTCCAGTTATTGATTTTATTAGTCACCAGTGCAGGGTATAAGCTAGTCAGGCCCGTCTTTAGAAAGTCAAACGCATAGGCCCCATTAGCATGAGTATAGTATACGGCTCGCTCTCAGCAAAACCCACCCCCATCCACAGCAATCGATCAATAAACGCAAGCAGAGCAGCAACAACGAGTGCACCGAACGTGAGCGGCCCGCTCAACAACGGGACATAGTGCGCACGCACATAACCGTCCGCACACGAGCGCACTCAGAGAGCGCCAACAGCGAACGCACTCAAAGAGCGGCGCTCCCAACAGACGCATTCGCTCAATAGCTGAAGAGAGAGCGCACGCACACAGACGCCCACGCACGCGCACGCACAGTCACGTCTACGCATGAGCGCAGTGAAAAAGCGGGAGAAGATCACTCAAGCTGCAGTGCACGCGCTCACGCACTCAAAAATGAGCGAAAACGAGTGCAACGATTGAAATGCAACCGAAGCAACGGAGCTCTCCGAGTGGAACCGGTACATGAGCACCGGCAGATCAGTGGAGTGGGAAAATGAGATTGGACAGTGTCCCTCGACACGGCAAGTGCAACAGAAGTGCAAGGAAACCAAGTCTGAGAAAATGAGCAAGGACACCAAGGCGACCACGCTAGATCACTGGACGAGGACACAGCAGATCTAAGGACAAGAGAAATGCACAAGACCAGCGAGGTGAGCGAGCCACACCGTGGAACAAGGCAGGGAAACGCGAAGCTTAGCAATTGGGGAAACAGCGCACGGTGCCAGGCAGGGACATAGGGCAGTAGGAATAATTATTAAGAAATTTGTGCATAATAAACAGCCAGTGAAACGAAAGTGCAGTTGTTTTCCATAAACGAGTGAGAAGTACCACAGTACTTAGTGCGAGAGCCCCAGTTGTGAGAGGCAAAAACCACTCAAACTGGAGGCGCTCGCAAACAGGGTGCCTTTTTAGGAGGTTCCCAACCGTGGGCTTGTAGCTTAAATATTTGTAGGTTTTGCATGTTATATTTCAGTGTATTGTTTTTCTTCGGGTCTATGTGTAAGCGTACGTATGGGTACGTGCATGTGTGTGTATGTATGTATGTGTGCGTGTAGGTGTGTACAGCGGTGCACCGACTGTACTGAGGTTTGCACTGGTGCAATGACGGTCAAATCCCGTTGCATACAGTGCAGCCTCAGTACAGCCATGCAGAGGAGTGGTGAATACAGGGTGTTCCCACGGTGCCGGAGTTTCACTGATGCGATGACGGTCAAATCCCTTCGCAAACAGTGAAGCTCCTGGTACGGTCACGCAGGTCTCAGGAGCTGACGGTCAAATCCCGGTTCCGTGAGACTCAACTGCAGTGGGGACACCAGGTAGACGTTACTTTCTCCGCCTTCGGTCACCGGTCACCCCCTCGTGCAGGGTCTCAGCACATTTACAAATTTCTTGTAAAGGTAGCCCTGGCGTGACTGAGCCCACCCCAGCCCTAGAACGCTACCTTACAACGTAATTAGTATTTTACTCTTCCTCGATATTCTATTGTATGTTTTTTTTTTCTTTTTTTTTGTTCTATTTGCATGTCGCGTTCTATGCCTCTTTTTTTTATTTTAGTTTCTTTCCATTTCGCGTTAATTTCTCCTCGCGTTTCTATTCGCGTTTCTACCGCGTTTCCGTGTCGTCCGTTATGCGACGGTGCCTCTCGGTCGGTTAGGCGGGAGGTGGACTTTGTTTGGGTTCCGTGCGCAACAAGCATCGGCTTGGTGTCGTTGGACCACTTGATACATCCAATAAAGACCATTTGCTATCAGTACGTCCAAAGTTTTTGTGCAATGTGCATTCAATATTAGGCGCAAGCACATATTTAACACCCAAACTTTGTCAAAGTTTATCGCGTATATTATTCGTTATAAAAACATTGTCTTCGACAATGATTTCATTAATTATGGGGGAATATACAGTCAGGATGGTCAAAAAAATCGATTTTTGGTTGTTTGTATTTTCTTGATCCTTATCATAAAAAAAGTCTGGTGAAAATTTCAAAGCAAAATTCGAAGAATTGACGATACAGTGTTCGTTTCTCCATGTGCACCTCGCCGAAATGCAATGCGATGGGTTAACTTTCAATCGCGTTTTTATCGAAACCATGTTTTCCAAAACGGTGCCAACAATCACTGGACAACCACTGTACCGATGTCCTTGAAATTTGGCATACTTATTATTCATATAATTATTTAGTCTTTGACGTACGGTTTTTTTTTAAGTAGCTTATATTTTTTTATAAACAAAATAAGAACAAATTTTGGCCTCAAAATCGCTATTTTGAGTTTAAATGTCCGCCATTTTGTCAAATAAATATATTTTCAAAAACCCGTACGTGAAAGACAAGATTATATCCTCCAGTTTAATAACCTTTTTGGTGTTTTTGATTCTGAAGATTACAGATAAAATGGGAGTTGGCACCGCAAAGGCCTTTTTTGCAGCAGTTGAGAGACGACGCAATTACTCAGCTTGTACTGTGAATAAAATAAAACGAATACATTGAAAATTTTCTTAAGAGTGTGCTTTTTCACTGTGAAACAAAAATAATTCACCAATTTGTATAACTTTTCTGAAATAAATTCTCAAAAATCACTTTTTTTTTTGTAGCATTTCATTCGCCAAGCTCATACATACATATGTATGTGTGTGCGTTCAAACGTTGATATTATGATCAACTTAGTATTGGTCAAAAACTGAAAGTTGTATCTTGTATCTGAATCTATTGTATATAGCTTTTATAATAGCTGAGATCTGTTTGTTTACACAGACAGACAGGAAGACAGACATTGGTCAATCGACTCGGCTTGTGATACTGAGCAACAATATATTATATACGCTTAATGGGGTCTTTCACATTTGTAAAAAGTTAGTTTTCAATGGTCGAAGGGTATGTACAAAAATTTTAATAAATGTTAAAAAACAAATGTTAATAAATTTTTGACTTTTCTAGTTTACTTTAAAGAACAAAAAAGGACTAATGGGTCAAAGGTCGCAAGTCAATTATGTTTAAAAAAACAACTCTATATTAATAAGTCAAACTAAACGCATTGCGATATTAGTTGAAATAATTGCATAACACCTAATAATTACCTGAATTAAAGTCGACTGTCAAGTATCATTGATCTTGGTTGCGAAAAAGTGACTTCTATCTGCGTCGTGTGCGAATGCCTAAGGTTTTTGTGAATATTTTAAAATCTCACAATTGCCCGAAAATTGTCGTTAGTTTCATAAATAGTAATATTCAATAGTTTTAAGTTTCATATTACGCAAAAATAAAATTAAGTCTTGGTACATGTGTTATTTAGTTTCAAATACGTACGAATGTCGCATTCGGCATCAGGAGTTTCCCAGATATTACCAGTATAGGATTATTCGAACGATCTTTCTTTCTGGCTTAAAATCCGTTCCCAAATAACGGCTTTATTGAAAATTTGAAACTACAGAAACATGCGTGTTTTTAAGGCCAAACTCTAGATTTTTAACTCGAGCTCGCCAATTACATCTGCAACCTCTACTATTGTTGTTTCTTTTTTTCTAGTTTATATATTTGGATACCTCAAAGTCATTTAAATATTATGTTAAGTTAAGGAATGTCCAAAAAACTGAAAATAGGGGTAAGAAACTTAGCGTTCATTGAGCATGCTCAGTAAAGAATAATATTCCAACCCTTATATTTTTGCATTCAGTTTTTGAGTGAGAGAAATCGATTGAAAAATAATTCTGCAGTTCTTTAACCAAATGTGTTTTCATTAATATTAAAATATATAACAATTTTAACATAAATGTAAAAGAGTAAAATCTTCTTGTTTTATCAAATGTAATAGCAATTTTGTGCAATTATAAATGAAAAGGAGCAAACTGCTACTGAACGGATAACGATAACTTAATTTAATTGTATATAAAAAAGGGTAGGTACAAAAATGCAATGGGTAACTAAATTTATAGATTCTTAATTAATTTATTAGTTTTTCTATAAGCTGCAAAGAAAAAATATATAACAAAAATGCTTAAAATATGGATTTAAGAATAACACTATTTTTAATTTTTATAGTTTTCGAATATTAAGACACAATGGGAACGGTTTTAAGTTTTAATCCACGGGAGAGACATCCTATATATTCGTCACAGCCAAGCTTTCCCTATAGTCACTCCACTGATGTTCAAACTGAAAAAAACAATGATACTACAGGTTCTATTGACTCACATTTGAATAATTTTTCATATGAGCAATTAAACAACGCTAAAAATCGTGAAAATAAGAAGTCACTTTCACATCAGATATCGAAGAATGGAACACGACATCCAACTACAATCAATATGCATCCACAAATAAGCACGCACAACTTTAACAACTTAACTGTTTCATCCAAAGATACAATCAACAATGATCTGGACTCTCATAATGAAAACTCAATTGTTATATCAGAGAAAAATTCGATCGAAAAAAGCTTAAAGAAACACTCACTATTTATTAATGCCCTGACTTGGAAAAAGCTATCTACATCACATAATAAGAAAAAAGTTGAAAATAAAAATAAATGTGCGAATATGCCTTCAGCATGTTTCAAAGGCCAACTTCATGAATCTTCGTACTCATCCTCGGCTGATAAAAATAAAAATATTCAACTTCATTGCAATCACATTGAAGAACATCAGCAGCAGCACAACTGCTATCAAAATCAGTCCAATCGAGAACTCCCGATTTACCCATCAACAAAAACACAAAGGACGTCAACAGCAAAAGAATTGGGCAGAGTAAATAATACGAACTCAATAACAAATCATAATAAACTTATTCAGAAGCAACCCTTAACACTAACACTGCCCCAGCAGATATCGACTACAGCAACTCAAGTTAAAAATACAAATCAAAATCACATTCCACGGAAAACTGTAATTCAGGTAATTTGTTCTTAACTAATTGTTGGAATCCAGCTTTCATTAAGCTTATCATTTCAGGCATCTACATCTGAGCTTTTGAAGTGCTTAGGCATGTATCTACATTATCGATGTCATAGGTTAAACAATTTTGATCCAGGGGACGCTGTCATGTGGCTAAGAGCTGTTGATCGCAGTCTTTTATTGCAAGGCTGGCAGGTAATATCACAATGAATACAATAAGTATGTTGAAGGTCTATTAAATTATTCGAATTTAAAAATTTTTGACAAAAATTTGTTTCTGTTACATATAAACATGAACATGGAGTTTATAAAGAAATGTGTTTTTAGGAGGTCTGTGTATTTAAATTGAAAAAAAACAATGCACTGCTGTTTATTTTATTCATTTGAAAGATAATTCGATGGCATTAATGATGCAATTCACCACGTGAGTTTTTAAAAAACTGTATCCTGGAAGTCCAATTCTCCACCATTTTTTCAAGCATCTGGGGCCAAATGTCTTCTAGACCATTAACACGCACTTTTGGAAACAAAAATCGTCGAGCATGAGTGGTAGCGGTTCCGGTTGCCGGTAACATTCAATTCTTCATCGGCTTTGAAGAAATACGTCCCCAGCTCATAAACCGCACCAAAACGGGCGAAGCAAATGGTGCACTTTCTCAAACGACCTCTGATTTTGGAAATGAAATTCAACGATTTGGCATCGCTGCTCAATTGTTAAAGTCCGATTATTGTCAGTAATATATTATTAATAATAATTATAGCTGCAATATAACATACACATGCCTTTAGATCAAATGAAATAAGAGGTTTTTATAAGGACACGAGGGCTTCCTTTTTCAGGACAAATCTGTCCTTTTATTTTTTGTCTAGCTTAAAAAAAATTTATTAATCCAGAAATCTTCGACCATTGAAAATGGTCACAAAAAAGTTTACTAACTTTGTGCAAATGTATGTAACAGGCATAATGCGCCGTGCGAGACCATAAAGTATATATATTCTTGTTCAGGTCTCTAACCGAGTAGATTGTTTGTCTGTCTATCCGGAGCTCAGCGATTATAAAACTAGAGACACCAAATTTGGGTGCAGATCAAGTTAATTTCGAATAATTTAATGTTTAAGATTAATTTGAAAGCGCGGTGTAAAAGATTCAATTTTCTTACTTTGAATGCTTTCAAATTATGCTCGACAGATGGCGCTCGCCCGCCACCCTTTGTGGCTATCTATAAGTTAAGTGACACTGCCTGTTAGTTATCGACACCTATCGGAACTCACTTGACTTCTGGTCTTTTCATTATTGAGAGCTCGAAAAAGCTCACGCTCTTTTTCTATTACCCAAGCATTTGACACATAAGAAATAATAAAGCGTTTTACTTATTAACGTTTAATGACGACTTTACTTCGCCATACCTTGTCGACATAAGTACTTGGTGTTTTGCTCATATTTTCTTGAATAACTTCTGTTTTTTTTGGCCGGATTGGTTGAAAATTTGAGGAGTGATATTTTGAGATCTTGACGATCAAACAGACGGACAGATAGACACCGCTTAATTGGCTCGGTTAGTGATCCAGAGCAAGACCACTTTTTTGTCCGTTTTCAAAAGGTTGAAGGGTATTTTAACAGACCACGGGACCTCGAACCTGGCTCATATGTGTATTTAATCCTAAAATCATAGAACTTAAGTTTACTAGCAACTTATGATAGAACTATAAGTATTTGACTTGATAAGGTAATGTTTTTCTCTTTCAGGACGTGGCATTCATCAACCCAGCGAACGTTGTGTTTGTTTACATGTTAGTTCGTGAGCTTGTTAATGGAGAGGAGACAAAAGAATCCGATCTTCAAGCATCTGTACTTACCTGTTTGTACTTGTCATATTCATATATGGGTAACGAAATCAGCTATCCTCTCAAGCCATTTTTAGTTGAAGATTCAAAAGAACACTTTTGGGACAGGTAAGGAATATATTCTTTTTTATAATAGTACAACCCGAAAAGCATGGGCTTAAAAAAGCTTGAGCATAAAAAAACATTCGTTAATCGCGTTAAGTATTTTGCGTTTTCACTAATGAAATTAAATACGTTTCCTTGATTTTGAATCTGGATGCAAAAAAGGAACAAGTTCAAGACTCCCGCTCAAATTGAATTGAAGGCCAGAAGAAAAAGAACGCATAAACAATGCAAAAGCGAATACATAAGTGCTGAAGCATTAGACAAAGCGAGAGGGTAATAAGTCTATGTATGCATTTCTAGGTATTGCCAAACAGATGTAGCGGCTCGGGAAGTGTACCGTCGCTTAATGGACTGCGTCCCGAACTTTTAGGTTAATGAGTGTTCGGGGCTCGATTTTTGTCGAGATCAATATGTGAAATGTTTTTGTTCATTCCTATTGAGCTTTTAAGCTAAACAAGCAATAAGCAAGAGGGCGGTGGTGGATTATGGGCGTAGTTTAACGATTTTTTTTAGCCTTTTTCGATGCTTAATAACTGAAAATGGAATAACTTACTTCAAAATAATTATTATTAGTTATAATAATTATAATTCGAGTCTCTAATATTGGGTAAAAATATGAAATTAAATGTATTGGACGTTGAATACAATGACTGTATTAGCAAGTTGTCCAACGACACCAGGCCGATGCTTGTTGCGCGCGTAACCCAAACGAAGTCCACCTCCCGCCTAACCGACCGAAAGGCACCGTCGCAAATCGGACGACATGGAAATGCGGTAGAAATGCGAATAGAAACGCGAGGAGAAATTAACGCGAAATTAATAGAAAATTAATCGAAAATAGAAAACACGATAGAAACGCGGCGTGCAAGTAGGGAAGAAAATAAGATAGAATAGAAAACCAAGAAAGATCAAAATACTAATTTCTAATTACGTGATAGATAGGCAAGAATTAAGGACTTCATAGCAGCAATAGAATTAGTGCTAGCTATGACGTGTTGGAGATTATTGTAGTCCGAACATAATACCCTGAAGGGATCATGCAGTGCAAAGTTCGATCTACAACAAGGAAGTGTTAGTGGGAGGAAATATACGAGTACTTCTGCAAGGAACAGAGAAGTGTAGCTGCCTTACCAAGGCCTCACTGTCAATGTCACCTTGCATAAGGTTGTTAATAAATAAGACCCCTAGCATGGTTCTGCGGTTAATTAGGGAAGGCAGATTTAGTTACAGAAGTCTACTATTATGGGAAGGCAGTCTCAGATTTTCATCCCAGTTAAGGCCGCGTAAGGCAAAAAGTAATAAATTTCTCTGTATACCATACTCATGAACCGTATTCGAGAATGGGACGAACAAGTGAAACGTAAAGGGTTTTTCTAATATAAGGATCGTCGAATTCCTTAGAAAAAAACCTTAGAAAAAAACAGTTAAAACTACGCAAGGCGAAGAGTAGAAATTGCTTTTGAACAGACTTAATTCTATCTTGGTGAATCTGGTATTGCGGCGACCACACGCAAGAACCATACTCAAGAATTGGACGAACAAGAGAAGTATAGAGTAATTTAGTTGTATAAGGATCTTTGAATTCTTTGGCCCATCTTTCGATGAAACCAAGTACTCGAAATGCGTTATTAACAGTTTGTGTAATGTGACGATCAAATTTCAGTTTATGATCAAAAAGAATACCCAGATAGTTTACCTCGGTTATTCTTGAAAGCGGGATTAAATCATGTGTATAGTTGGTGACGTGGTAGCTACCTCTGTAAAATGACATAACTTTGCACTTCAAACAGTTAAGATGGAGCAGATTATTCCTGCACCAAGCAAACATCAAGTCACGATCTGTTTGAAGGAAGTTTCGTACAGGATCACTGTACTTCAAACAGAGTTTCACGTCATCAGCATACATAAGGATATCAGAGTGCAATAGTATTGAAAGAAGATCATTAATAAAGAGGTTAAAAGGCAAAGATCCAAGATGGCTGCCCTGAAGAACACCAGAAGTTACTTAAATTGGCTTTGATACACAGTTTTTAAAAACAACTCGTTGAGACCTGTTAGTTAAATAATCGGATATCCACTAAAGGAGCTTCTGTGGGAAACCAATCAAATTTAACTTGTGAATTAAAAGATTATGATTCACGGAATCAAATGCCTTTCTGAAGTCAGTATAGACAACATCAGTTTGCATTTTCTTCCAAAATTCTAAAGAAACGCGGAATGAAAATGTTTGAGCATAGCCTCAATCCATCGGATTAGGGGACGGGCATTATTTCTGCGTTATAGCGAAGCAGAAATAGAGAAATAGAGCCGTAGCCGGTATTATCAAAAGCATCCTCTATATCAAGAAAAGAGCACAGAGCAGTGTTCTTGGATGCGAGGGCTTCTTCGATTTTACCTACTAATTTGTGGAGGGCGACCTTCCGGCTATATACGCTAACTGCGTGGGATGCAGAGGATAAATTTTCTGCAGAGAGCACCTTATGTGCAGGTCTATGAGCCTTTCCGCTGTCTTAAGCAGGATGGAGGTGAGACTGATCGGCCGATATAATTTAGGCTGGTCCGTGGGACGATTCCCTTGTTTGGGAATGAATACCACATTGACTCTCCTCCAAGAGACGGGTATGTATCCCCAAGTGAGACTAGCTCTAAACAGGCCGACCAGGGGATCGAGAATATGATCCAGGCTGTTTTGTAGAAGGGCTGGGAAGATTTGATCGCCCCCTGGGGCTTTGAAGGGAGCGAAGGAATCTACAGCCCTTTTGACCCTGTCAGGGTCGAAGATGGTTCCCGATAAACTGGAACCAAGTGAGTCCGGTGACATGGTGACGTCATCTAGACTAGATAGATCTGGGTTCGCCACCGAACCTGGGAAGTGGACTTGAAGCAGAAGATCAAGTGCTTCCCTGCGATCTTGGGTGAAAGAGCCGTCTGCTCTTTTAAGAAGCCATATACCATTAGACGACCCTTTAGCTAATACCTTGTGCAGTCTCGCTGCCTCCGGCAGCGATTCAATGCTACCACAGTAGCTGCGCCATGTATCGCGTTTGGCACGTCTAATGTTTTTATTATAGTTAGTTAAGGCGTCCCTATGGACGTCCCAACTGACGCGGTTAGCTTTGGCCCTATTGAAAACACTTCTAACCTTCCTTCTTTGTACGGATAGTTCCTCGTTCCACCATGGAACTTTAGGGTCTTCCGAACAGAGCTGTCCTCGAAGGATGTGATTAGCACATCTTGAAGCAGGGTGGCAGCAAGTTCTATCTCACTGATAGAATTTGGGTTGCTGATCAACAAATCTGCTTTAAAAGCCACAGAGGCTTTTAAAAGTTCCCAATTGGTCTTTTTGGGGCAGAAGAAGTTCTGACGAATCTCGATTTGGCCAGGTAGGTCGAACCTGATGTGCTGATGGTCCGACAAAGTGGCTTTGTCTGTGACCCGCCAGTTTACCAGTGAACTCCCAATAGAGCTACTGACTAGGGTAAGGTCCAAAACCTTTTCCCAAATGGCATTAATGACAGTTGGCTTACACCCTATGTTAGCAACATCTAATTGACAACACAATAGATACTCTAAAAGGGACTCACCACGTTTTTTAATATCGCTGCTTACCCAGATCGTGTGATGCGCATTGGCATCACAGCCGATCACGAGCGGCTTGTTGTGTAAGCGGTAGAGCTCCACCAGCCGCTGAACCTCTGTGGGGGGAACGTCATCCACGTCGCCCGGGAAGTAGGCAGAGGCGATCACAACTTCCCGGACACCCTCAGCCGTGGCTACCTCAATAGCCGTTGCCACCAGGTCTCTGTGGATGAAATTTGGTAAAGGGAAGTGTCTCACATTGTTATTTACAACAATAGCAGTGCGAGGGGCACCGCCCATGCGGTCATATATCAACTTACATGATCCGCATGATAGTCCACAGATGTGGCCACCGATCAACCATGGCTCTTGGACGAGAGCCAGGTTGATTGCTTCTTCACAGACGACCCTGCACAGGGTGGCAGACGCTCCTCTGGCGTGGTGCAGGTTCGCCTGGAGCACCTTAATGGCGCTCGGCATCCTCCTTCAGGGCCTTTTTAACAAGGCCACCTGCCTCGCCCACCCACTCGCTGCACAAGTGAATGCTAACACAAACGCAGTTCAATCGGAGAGCCGACTAAGCCGTGAGAGTAAGACGGCGTAAAAGAGTAAGCTCGAAGCGAGAGTAGGAAATTTAAACAACAACTACAGCTGTTACGTTGACATAAAGCAGCGCACTATGAGAGCGAAGCAGACGTGAGAGAGAGAAAGAGCGTAGGAGTGTGAAATTGAAAGAAAAACAAAAACAAAAAACAAGACGCTGGAAGACGCGCCAGCGAAATATATGTACAGAATTCAATTTAAATTACTGATTACTAATAACACCAACGATCACTATGTTAAAATTGTATGCACAAAGTTACCATTGACTAATAAGCACCTATTTTAAATTCACAAAACTTTTAAATTAGTGAGTTAAGGCGAAATAAAATAAAAATTTCAAGGGCAAAAGCCAACCACGACCGATCACCAAGAGAGTTACTTGTTATAATTCGATTTTAAAAATTTTCCTGAAATCCTTTTACCACGAAGGATGTCAGCTCAAGCAAGTTTGTCGTAGTTGAATGACTTTAAATGCTGAAAAGGTGACATAACGGATCTACAGAAATGTCGCAAGTGAGGATTTGACTTGACAGACTTGCTGCCCTTTTTAAGCAAAGGAATAATGAAAGATTCCTTCTAAATGGAAGGAAAGACTGAAGACAGCGAAAACAGTTTGAGCAATGGCTTACTTAGGGAGATACCACAAAATCGAAGTATAGAAGCGGGAACAACGTCAGGGCCTGGTGAGAAGACTAGCTTAACTAAAAAGAGATCCTTGACCAATAAGCTTTCGTTTAAAAAGGGAGAGAAAATACCATTTAAATTTGGAATGTTGTATAATATAATGTTGTTGATAAAAGTGAGTTCTCTGTGTAGAAGGAGAATAAGTCTTTTGAAAAATTCGCGTTCAAGACAGTAAAAACCAGTGACAATAACACATCAAACAGACAGTCAAAAAGGTCATGCTGCCGTGAAGGCGAGTTTGAATTAACACTTGTTGTCCAATTACAATCAGGGATATTAAAGCCACCCAGGACTGAAAAGTGATCTCTGTCTGATAACAGATTATATATGGTCTGTTTTGCAGACAAATTTTGCAAATAGACTGATAATTCCGACGACGGCGGAATATAAGAACAAGTTATATAATGAAAAAAACCAGCAAAATGTAATTTTACACAGTCTAATTCAATGCCAAATTGAATCTTCGGTTCTAAAAGTTTCGAGTTGATGGTGGAATCAACTGCAATTTGAACTCCACTACCACGTCGGTCAGGTCGATCACACCTGTAGGTTGTGTACTTATTTGGAAAGACTTCGGAGTTCAGGATCTCAGAAAACGAAAGACTGTTTAAAGTAAATAAAGTTGAAAGTTTAGTATAGAGACCTCTAACATTTTGATATGAAAGAGTTAAGGAGCTTGTTAGTTTTTTTTGTTTGATTTTATTTGGGCTGCTGCTAGAGGAGGCAAAGGAAGTTTAATCGGTGGGCGATTTTTCTTTTTCCTTGCTTCAAACTCATTGACCATTACATGTTCCGGCCAAAATTGAGTCGAACAGATAATGCCTAAGAGTTTGTTTGGGGCGCTTATTTTGAAGGATGATATGTCCCTCTCATAAGAAAACTTAAAATTTTCCACTTTTATATCAACGGTTTGAGTTTTAGCTTGAATATAAGGGTTAACATCATTTGATGTGAGATCAGGAGCAAGCCTAGAAACAAAAATCTGTTTCTTTTGTGGAACACCTATAACACAGCCCCACAAAAAAAAGTTGTATGATCTGGATATGCAGTTATATGTATTTTGGGTCGCTAATTCCGAATTCGGCGTCAGAAATTCTCCATCACGTCTGGATTTCGACATAACCTCTGGACATGCGATACTAATTTTCAGGAGCAATAAGTGTTTGAAAAAATTCCTGATGCGCGTAGTAAGTATACGGGAATCTTCATACTAAATTTGTTGTCTCCAGCTTTAAAATTTAAAATTGTCCTGATGCTCTTGGCTTTTTATAGCGCTTCACTCAAGAAGTGCTGCATATAATTAACAGACCATATAATTAACAATCCGACCACAAACCGGAAAATAACGAATATGAATTTAATTTTGTGTTCATATAATGATTTTTTATATAAATTTGAATAATTAAGTGCAATTTTTCATTTCAGGTGTCTTGTGATTGTTAACAAATTAAGTAATAAAATGCTAAAAATAAATGCAGAACCAGCTTTTTTTACTGAAGTCTTTACTGAGCTAAAATCGTGCGGTCAATTTCAAACCAATTCTGTAAGGAGATCATCATGCGGAGGTGCCTGACGGAAGGACAACCGGAAAATTGTTCTTCGGCTTTCATTGGCTACACATCAGCAGTCCTTTTAAAAAAATTAAATAAAAGTAGTCATAGTAACAATAAGCATTCCGTAAATCATTAGATAATTTCTTTGTGTCACCATCACACTTGTTCGAATAAATATGTAAAACTAAGACATTGAAAACGTTTTAAAATCATAATGTTTATAGTTTGAGGATTTTTCTCCAGTATATCTCTCAGCCTGTTCAAAGTTTTTTAAATAATGGATACTGTTATTACTGTGAAAAGAGGCCTTATAAATGTATTTTATTATATATGAACTCATTATAGGTATTCTTCTTTAAGTTTGGTCCTTATGTCCTGTCTCGTTTTGCATTTGCAAACGCGCAATTTTTTTTTTTATTTTTTATTTATTGCACCTGCAATTATAGTGTTTGCGCCTTCAACGATCATTGTCGTCTCTTCAAGCGTGCATAATACACGCTTCCCCTAAGCTTTTGATTCCGCTACTTTTCAATACTGAAGGCACCTCGTCTTTCGTCAAATCAAGGCTTTGTTGGTCGCATGAGTAATCGAGTCGCAGTCTAGGACTTAATCAGGAGTTGTAGCGTTCGGGAGTACAATCAATACTTATTTGTTATTTATTTATTGAAAGTCCGCTATAGCAGTCGTTTGATTATGAATTACAATTTAAATCAAAACTTTAATATTTAACAAGTAAGAAAAGCAACAGTCGAGCGGCACGCGACAGTGGGATACCCTTCGACCTTTTTGAAACGTAAAGAGTCAATAATTGTACAATACTTCTACTTAATAGAAATATCGTAACGTAAGCCCTTATATGCGTCTGTGTATGAATACGTGTATATGTATGTAGCAGTTCATAAGTCAAGCGCAAATGTATGTATGTGTGTGTGTGCGTTTGAATGCAAAAAATGCGTGTGCATAAAAAAAAGAGAAGAACCACAGATGGCGCTACGCGCTCGCATTCTCTTTCCTTTTCTTTCCTACATGAGCATTGCAATGGCGTCACAGCTTGCTGGTCTGTAAAAAAAATCAAAGCGAACAAGGTTTTTGTTTAACAACTTCTGTGGTTGTTGTCCGATCGAATTGGAATTTTGACATTATGTTGGTATTATAATTAGCTAAGTATAGTCTTACTCAGAATGTTGTATCTTTTATATGTCGCTCGAAAGTCAGCTTAAAAGGTAAAATTATTGATTTGCGTGGGCGGGGGGATCTGTGTGCTCATCTGGACATACTGACATCCGGACAGACAGACAGACATGGCTTCATCGACTTGGCTAGTGATCCTGAGCAAGAATATGCCTGTTACATACATTTGGACAAAGTTAGTATACCCTTTTTTGACCATTTTCAATGGTCGAAGGGTATAAACATTTAAAATTAAACTAATGAAAATTTTATTTTAACATTTAAATTAATTCAATTTTAAAATGGGGTAAACAAAAATTAAAAGATTCAGCATTTGCTGCCAGCGGTGGAGGAAAGGTCAGAAAACCCCAATCAGATTAAATATTAGTTGAGTTAGTTATTATTAAAAATTAAGAAGTTTAGAAATTTAGACATGCCCAAAACGACGATATCGCCCAAGAGTAACCACATCGATCGAAAGTAATACTCGAGAAAAATTCATGAAAAGGAATCGATGGTGTGGATAGTGTTATAAAGGTGTTTGGAAGAAAGTTGGTTTAGTTTCTAGATAAATGAGATGGGATTAACAGTTGAAAGGAAGCTACAGAGTAAGTGTTAGATACGATACAGTAAAGTTGATTATAGTCTGAACGTAACATTACGACTAATTCTACGAGGGGCAGGGAAGAGTAACCGGCTAATAAGTTCATCACTATACCATGTATATGGTTATGAATAATGACTACACTAAACATATAAAGATGGTAGATTAAGTAACTAAAGCCAAAAAATAAAGGGAAGGAGTTTAATATTTACATCCCAATTAAGGCCACGTAAGGCAAACGGTTTAAGAAGTTTGCACTTGTAGGCGAACATGACATCAATCGTATTTGAATTAATAACTAAGCTCACCATCATACGCATTCATGAGAGTATGTGAGTTACGTTTGTCCAACAGAAGATCATTGATGAAAAGCGTAAAGAGGAGAAGGCCCAAGTGGCTAACTTGCGAATCTCCAGATGTTCCATGAATAGGTTCAAAATGATTATTTCTGAAGAGGACTACTTCTCAGTTTCTGTCGGTCAAATAGTTCACAATCCAACAAAGAAGTTTTGGTGATAAACCGAATAGGTTTAGTTTATGTGCAAGAAGGGAATGGTTGACAGAGTCAAATGCATTTCAGAAATCAGTATAAATGACATCAGCTTAAAGATTGCCTTGAAAACTCTTTATAATAAAGGATGTTAGCTCCAACATTATTTCGTCGTTGAAGTACGTTTCATGAATCCGTGTTGAAGAGGAGATATAACGGATCTACAGGAATGTTACAAGGGATTACGATATTCTCGAATAATTTCGATATGGCCGACAGTTTAGAAATACCTCTATAATTGCTTGCATCAGACTTACTGCCGTTTTTGAACAAAGGAGCTTGAGTTTGCTGACAACGCTGCTGCGCCGGATGCCGTCGCGAAAAAGTTGCAGGCGAAACCCGAAACTCACACGCGCAAGTTGCCTTATCGCCCGCTGCAGAAGCTGACGCAGCATTCAGCCGACATTCCAGCGGCAGCGGCGGCATTGTGGTCCGATGAAGCTTGCCCTAAGTTTCAGTTTTAAATTTGTTCTCCGAAGATTTTTACATACCAGAAAAAACAAGGGCAACAGTCGAGCGGCACGCGACAGTGGGATACCCTTCGACCTTTTGAAAACGTAAAGAGTCAATAATTGTACAATACTTCTACTTAATAGAAATATCGTAACGTAAGCCCTTATATGCGTCTGTGTATGAATACGTGTATATGTATGTAGCAGTTCATAAGTCAAGCGCAAATGTATGTATGTGTGTGTGTGCGTTTGAATGCAAAAAATGCGTGTGCATAAAAAAAAGAGAAGAACAACAGATGGCGCTACGCGCTCGCATTCTCTTTCCTTTTCTTTCCTACATGAGCATTGGAATGACGTCACAGCTTGCTGGTCTGTATACAAAATCAAAGCGAACAAGGTTTTTGTTTAATATCTTCTGTGTTTGTTGTTCGATCGGATTGGAATTTTGACATTATGTCGGTAGTATAATTAGCTAAGTATAGTCTTACTCAGAATGTTGTATCTTTTATATGTAGCTCGCAAATCAGCTTAAAAGATGAAATTATTGATTTGCGTGGGCGGGGGGCGTGGCACCCAACATGTGAAATAAACTTCACCTGTCCCGGATCAACAGAAACCTTCATGCCAAATTTGGTGTGTTTAGCTTTAATAATAGCTGAGATCTGTGTGTTCATCTGGACATATAGACATCCAGACAGCCAGACATCTAAACATCCAGACAGACAGACAGACATGGCTTAATCGACTTGGCTAGTGATTCTGAGCAAGAATATATATACTTTGTGGGGTCTCCCACGCCTCCTTCTGCCTGTTACATACATTTGCACAAAGTTAGTATACCCTTTTTTGACCATTTTCAATGGTCGAAGGGTATAAAAAACAATTAGAGATACTTGCTAAATAAAACAGTCTTATTTTAATTGACGCTCAAACGGAAAATAACCCAATTACTCTAACTCTTCGAGCTAACGCAAAGATTCGCGGTACGGTTCAATAAAGTGAACAACAAAAGCAACAAGTGGACAGTAACTCTATTATCTTACCGAAATAACTCTTCGAGCTAACGCAAAGAGTTGCGGTACGATTCAATAAAGTGAACAACAAAACACAACCAGAGCTAATTTTGTGACAAAAAATAAAAACAGTGCAAAAAGTACACACTCACTCAACAAACACAAAGATCCCAAGCCAGGAGAGCTGAGCTGAGTTAATAAAACAAATCAACAATTACGAGCGGCCGACGGAAAGCAACATATCGCAGCGGCCACCACAACACTTGATCGAAGTTTAATTAATTAAATTTCATATTTAAAAAAAATGTAAGTGAGATGTTCATTTTTTTATATTTCAAATAAAGTTAATAAAATACTCAGAGATTTCAGTGTTTATAAAATCAAACTTAAACAAATTTCTGCCTGTTGCAATAAAGTGTTAATGAACCTTTATAAGCTTAAATAGAAAATAAATTCCGAAACGATTTGATTCTATTTTATGTTGCGCCCAGGGCAATACCTAGACAAAGCGGACGACAGTAGTGGCGACAAACTAATAGCTTCATACTTAGAGCGGACTGAAGAGCAATCAAAAAAATGAATGCTGAACAGGTTGCCCAGATAGAGGCAAAGGTACAGGAATCCCTTGAGCAACAAACCCGCTTTTTTGAAGAAAAGATAGCCCCTCTGACAAACCAGCTTAGTAAAACTAGAGTTTCTGCACCACAGTTACAAATTTTCCAAGAAGTTGACATCGTGCCAGGGGCCCCGTGACGAGTCCATCCCCGAGTTCGACGGAAAAGATAGAAAATTATGTTTCGTTGAGGCAAGCCGCTTCCGCAGCCTATAAAGTCTTCGAGTCATACAACGACACCTCAAGACACTACAAGGCAGTAGCTATAATCAGAAACAAAGAAAGGGGACCAGTAGATGCTGTGCTGGCCTCATTCAACACAGTGTTGCATTTCAAACCCATTATTGCTAGGTTAGATTTCACATACGCGGACAAGACACCGGTTCACGTAATCAAACAGCAACTAAGCACGCTTCAGCAGGGCAACTTGCCACTGCTACAATATTTCGACGAGGTCGAAAAAAAAACTCACGAAAAGTTTAGAAGCGACGCGCTTCACGTTTTCGTCTTAGGATTAAAAAAATCTCTGAAGCGGGCGGTGTTCCCGGCACAACCCATAAAACTCCCCTCAGCCTTAGCTCTAGCCCAAGAGGCCGAATCAAGCAATGAGAGAGGCATCTTCGCAGCAAATTTTGCAAAACACCATGAGAAAAAACCACAGAAACAAAATTCGCAATTCGCAGAACTGGCATCAGAACGCCCAAAGGCAAAGGAAGAAAATCCTCAAAGCAAGAATCCCTACTTCCAAAAGAATCAAAAAGACAAAAATGACCGGAGTCTAAAGCTATAATTTTTTAGCGGCAGCTCCCTGCTTCTGTGCATAAGACGAACGGTTGCAGGGCGAATTATCAGACTTCTGATAGACACAGGAGCTTCAAAAAATTATATAAAACCCCTTCCCGAACTTGCACATTGGGTGTTAGTTGACAGCCCTTTTCAAGTCAAATCAATTCATGGGCACACTAAGATCGAGCAGAAATGCCCTATCTACCTTTTCGACGTAAAGTCCTACTTTTTCATACTAGAGTCACTTAATTGGCTTAATTGACTTGGATGTCATAATTGTTCTGGACCTGTTAAAACAGATGAATGCTCAAATAGATCTAACAAACAACGTCATTAAACACGACCACGGGATAGAAAAAAATCGAGTTCACTAAATGTCAACAGGTGAACCTTATTCGGATTAATGACACAGATGTCCTTCCTGCTGCCAGATCCACTTTTGATAGTATGATCAACAAAATGGTAAAGGCATTTGCGGACGTTAACGATTCCCTACCGTACAACATAAATACGGTTGCCACCATACCAAAGGGCGTGTCTGACTTTGTCAACGCAGAGGTTAAACAACTTCTAGCGAATGGCAGAATTCGACCGTCAAAGTCCCCTTATAATAACACGATATGGGTCGTCGACAAAAAAACCATCGACGAAGCGGGTCACAAACAAAAGCGTCTGGTTATTGATTTTAGGAAACTAAATCACGTGTACCATTGAAGCCAAAGACAAACCGGTGAATTGCTTCCGGAACCAAATTATTCTGGAAGAAGGAACTATTCCCCAACAGAATACGCTTATTTTGTTTAAGACAAAAACTCGTCACATAATATATTTTTCTGATCGCAGTAAATTATTGCAAAGCATTAAAGATGCAGTAAATGCTGACGTATCCAACGTGATTCATTGGAAGCTACCCATACTGTCTTTCATCCAACACGGACTGGTTGAGGCATTCCCTTCTACGACCTTTAGATATTGCAACGGAACAGAGCGAAATTGCGACAGCCGAACATAATCACGCGCACAGAGCAGCGCAAGAAAATTCGAAACAAATACAATACTTAGGGACTACTTTTTTCCAAAAATAGGTCACTTAACTTCAGAAATAGCTGCAAACTGTAGAATTTGTGCTATGAGTAAACATGATTGGCACCCAAAAAAATAGGAAATAGGGAAAACCACGATACCATCGTTTGCCGGAGAAGTGTTGCATATAGATGTTTACTCCACTGCCGGTAAATATTTCCTAACCTCCATCGATAGGTTTTCCAAGTTTGCGGTAGTGCAGCCTATTTGGTCTCGCGCAATTGTGGATATACGAGCTCCACTTTTGCAACTTTTGAACATGTTCCCTGAAACAAAGGCAATTTACTGCAACAACGAGAAATCCTTGAACACGCGCAGGCTTGAGTAAGACAACATTTACTTTTTAGATAGAAAGAAAAACGTTTTTATTACGATGAATGATGAAGAGAACATACATACGTACATACAGAATGCGAATAAAATAAATAAATAATAATTAAGTACTTCTAACTCATGTCAGAAAAAAAAGATTGAAAACTAAAATGTGCAGATTGAAAAAAAAGGCTCGGATTCATTCAAGCACTCTGTGGTAAACAACATTCTTTATTTTTTGGTCAGGCGCAAGAACAAATAAAGCAGCTGGTTTGCCGACATGTGAGCATGCCACGTACTATTGACAATGGGAAAATCATGCATTTTCTAGATTGAGGCCACAAATAGTCAAGGATTGTCCCTGTGATATTTTGATCGTCATGGCAAAGGCAAGACGAATCGGGAATTGAATTCGTTTAAACACAAGCGGCATATCCGTTGGGATCAACGGAATCCTTGGAATAAGAACTTCCTCATCTTTAAATTTTATTTTAAGTATCGACGCGTGAATCACATTGCTCATCAGTTTTCTTATCACCAAATGCGTTGCATTACATTGGTTTAAATTTGTAGGCATGATGACTACCGAGCTAACTTTAAGTTTTTAATTGTGCGGTGGTAAACCAGGCACACCCAAGGAGTTTAAAAATTTAGGTGGATAATTAGTGGCTTCTTCTTCGTTTGCTACACAGTCGATAGATTTGAATGAATACAGAGTTCCTACGATTTGATTTTGAATTATAAAATTGAGGTCATCTATTTGTAGCGGCCAAAATTGCTCGCTCACTTAACCATTTAGTATTTTGGTGGTTAGCAATGTTATCCGGGGATACTTTGTTGATAAGCTCGTCTTTTGATGATACGAAATTACAAAAATTTGGAGGAAATAAAATCAAACCGCTCGATTTGTCAACAGGAACACGGCCTTAATCTTAACCTTACCAACTTATTTTTTATTCATTAAATCCCGTTCCTTTTCAATGATTTAGGTTTTTACTGTAGAATAAATTTAAGGTATTATTTTCGGGAATTAATAAATAAATAATTCATTTTCGAAAATTAATGTTTAAAACAAACAAATATAACAGTGCCTGAACTTTGTAGACATTTTACAAAAAATAAATTTCTGAACGCACACATGATGTCTTCAGAAAAAATAATGTTGTAGCTTAAAGGTCACAGCACTGACAGGATTGGACAACAAATGTTTGTCATTTTCTATTGAAATGATTAAGTATTCATTACACATACCGAGTTTTCATTGTTTTTAAAATGTATTCAGCTATTCGTACGGAAACAAATCCAACAAATCAAAAGCCATGGCAATCGGTCCATCCGTTCTCGAGTTATAAGTGTTGTAACACAAACACGACTTTCTTTTATATATATACAATAGATTATTTATGTGCACAGTTGAATGGTTTTAAATTGCATCTTTGCAGAGCAGTGGCTCAGTGGATTGTGTCGCGAGCTCTAAGCCCATTGATACTAGGCCTAAATATTTATTTATTTTTTTAAAGTCAACTATGGTCAGTCAACTGTTTAAAGGTAAAAACAAAAATAATTAATTTTTGAATGAAATTTATAAAAATCAGAATTAATTAAAGGTAAAAATAAGAAACGAATTTATTTAGAATTTGTAAGATTAAAATTGGGGTAAAAAAAAGCTGATCCAACATTTGTAGTGGAAGATTGGAGAAACCCAGAAAAACCCATTAGATCAGGAGAGTTGGTGTTAGTAACAAAATTGTAATGGATAGAAATTATAATAAAACTTGTCGATCAAGAATTAACTTAAAACTCTTTATAATTAAATAAACCTAAATTAAAACTAGGACAGCATCAAAGTGTAGCAGAAATCTGTAAGGGGAAAGATAACTTCATTAATATTATGGCCTTAGAAATTTTGCATACTTACAGAGATGTCCGAGTAAGAAAATTCTGAAAAAGAAAGTAGGAGACAGTTGCATTTCTTTTGGCCACACAAAGTTGAAATCTGTCGGGTCGGGAACATAAAAGTCAAGAAGGAGAATAAATATGGCGATTCCCTAGATTTACTAGGTAATCGCAGTCTTGAATTCTCCTCCGAGACGAAGATATGATCAATATGCAAAAGGAAAAAACCCCAAAAAAAAATCTCTAAGAAAGTAGGAATGAAAAAAAAACGTAGTTTTAGATACTAGTTACTTGACTGGCCGGGATTGATACATCCTAGACCGTGATCACAGCGTTCTCTAACGTGCTGCAGCATCTGTGACAGAGCAGTGTAGACGCTGGTAACTGGATCCTAGTCTTCTTTCCGGGAGCAGCTTTTGAAAAGCTAAAAAGAGAGGAATAAAAAGCGAGGAATTCAACAAAAAAAAACTTGAATATTAAGAAAATTATACCGCCCAAAATACAAATGCCTATATACATACGTGCACCAAAACAGCCCAAAAAACCGAGAGCAACAGTCGCTACGGTGGGAAACTCTTCGTTTTACGGGGGTGGTGGGTGTGGCACGTAACATTTTAAATAACCTTTATCAGGTTATGGTATACAATAATCTTCCTGCCAAACTTGGTATCCCTAGCTTTTATAATAGCTGTGATCTGTACGTAACACTAGAAGACAGACATGCGTCAATCGACTCGGCTAGTGATCCTGAGCAAGAATATATATATACTTTATGAAGTCTCCCACGCCCCTTTCAGCCTGTTACATACATTTGCACAAAGTTAGTATATTCTTTTTTTTACAATTTTCAATGGTCGAAGGGTATTAAGAATTCATTTTAAAGTAGTGAAAAAGTGTAAATAAGGAACCGAAAAGTGAAGTAAATCGGAATCTTTGGCAACAGCGGCAGCTTTTGCAGCATGTAACTGGGAAAAGCAAAAAACAATAAAAAACCTGTCGAACGCTACAGTCAGGTGCTGACTATAGAAGGCCATGGATTACACCGGCCCACAAAAAAAAAAGTGTCATGATCTGGGTATGCGCCATATGCAGTTATATGTATATTGGGTCGCTGATTCCGAATCTACAAGGCAGTAGCTATAATCAGAAACAAAGAAAGGGGACCAGTAGATGCTGTGCTGGCCTCATTCAACACAGTGTTGCATTTCAAACCCATTATTGCTAGGTTAGATTTCACATACGCGGACAAGACACCGGTTCACGTAATCCAACAGCAACTAAGCACGCTTCAGCAGGGCAACTTGCCACTGCTACAATATTTCGACGAGGTCGAAAAAAAAACTCACGAAAAGTTTAGAAGCGACGCGCTTCACGTTTTCGTCTTAGGATTAAAAAAATCTCTGAAGCGGGCGGTGTTCCCGGCACAACCCATAAAACTCAATAAGCCTTAGCTCTAGCCCAAGAGGCCGAATCAAGCAATGAGAGAGGCATCTTCGCAGCAAATTTTGCAAAACACCATGAGAAAAAACCACAGAAACAAAATTCGCAATTCGCAGAACTGGCATCAGAACGCCCAAAGGCAAAGGAAGAAAATCCTCAAAGCAAGAATCCCTACTTCCAAAAGAATCAAAAAGACAAAAATGACCGGAGTCTAAAGCTATAATTTTTTAGCGGCAGCTCCCTGCTTCTGTGCATAAGACGAACGGTTGCAGGGCGAATTATCAGACTTCTGATAGACACAGGAGCTTCAAAAAATTATATAAAACCCCTTCCCGAACTTGCACATTGGGTGTTAGTTGACAGCCCTTTTCAAGTCAAATCAATTCATGGGCACACTAAGATCGAGCAGAAATGCCCTATCTACCTTTTCGACGTAAAGTCCTACTTTTTCATACTAGAGTCACTTAATTGGCTTAATTGACTTGGATGTCATAATTGTTCTGGACCTGTTAAAACAGATGAATGCTCAAATAGATCTAACAAACAACGTCATTAAACACGACCACGGGATAGAAAAAAATCGAGTTCACTAAATGTCAACAGGTGAACCTTATTCGGATTAATGACACAGATGTCCTTCCTGCTGCCAGATCCACTTTTGATAGTATGATCAACAAAATGGTAAAGGCATTTGCGGACGTTAACGATTCCCTACCGTACAACATAAATACGGTTGCCACCATACCAAAGGGCGTGTCTGACTTTGTCAACGCAGAGGTTAAACAACTTCTAGCGAATGGCAGAATTCGACCGTCAAAGTCCCCTTATAATAACACGATATGGGTCGTCGACAAAAAAACCATCGACGAAGCGGGTCACAAACAAAAGCGTCTGGTTATTGATTTTAGGAAACTAAATCACGTGTACCATTGAAGCCAAAGACAAACCGGTGAATTGCTTCCGGAACCAAATTATTCTGGAAGAAGGAACTATTCCCCAACAGAATACGCTTATTTTGTTAAAGACAAAAACTCGTCACATAATATATTTTTCTGATCGCAGTAAATTATTGCAAAGCATTAAAGATGCAGTAAATGCTGACGTATCCAACGTGATTCATTGGAAGCTACCCATACTGTCTTTCATCCAACACGGACTGGTTGAGGCATTCCCTTCTACGACCTTTAGATATTGCAACGGAACAGAGCGAAATTGCGACAGCCGAACATAATCACGCGCACAGAGCAGCGCAAGAATATTCGAAACAAATACAATACTTAGGGACTACTTTTTTCCAAAAATAGGTCACTTAACTTCAGAAATAGCTGCAAACTGTAGAATTTGTGCTATGAGTAAACATGATTGGCACCCAAAAAAATAGGAAATAGGGAAAACCACGATACCATCGTTTGCCGGAGAAGTGTTGCATATAGATGTTTACTCCACTGCCGGTAAATATTTCCTAACCTCCATCGATAGGTTTTCCAAGTTTGCGGTAGTGCAGCCTATTTGGTCTCGCGCAATTGTGGATATACGAGCTCCACTTTTGCAACTTTTGAACATGTTCCCTGAAACAAAGGCAATTTACTGCAACAACGAGAAATCCTTGAACACGCGCAGGCTTGAGTAAGACAACATTTACTTTTTAGATAGAAAGAAAAACGTTTTTATTACGATGAATGATGAAGAGAACATACATACGTACATACAGAATGCGAATAAAATAAATAAATAATAATTAAGTACTTCTAACTCATGTCAGAAAAAAAAGATTGAAAACTAAAATGTGCAGATTGGGAAAAAAAGACTCGGATTCATTCAAGCACTCTGTGGTAAACAACATTCTTTATTTTTTGGTCAGGCGCAAGAACAAATAAAGCGGCTGGTTTGCCGACATGTGAGCATGCCACGTACTATTGACAATGGGAAAATCATGCATTTTCTAGATTGAGGCCACAAATAGTCAAGGATTGTCCCTGTGATATTTTGATCGTCATGGCAAAGGCAAGACGAATCGGGAATTGAATTCGTTTAAACACAAGCGGCATATCCGTTGGGATCATCGGAATCCTTGGAATAAGAACTTCCTCATCTTTAAATTTTATTTTAAGTATCGACGCGTGAATCACATTGCTCATCAGTTTTCTTATCACCAAATGCGTTGCATTACATTGGTTTAAATTTGTAGGCATGATGACTACCGAGCTAACTTTAAGTTTTTAATTGTGCGGTGGTAAACCAGGCACACCCAAGGAGTTTAAAAATTTAGGTGGATAATTAGTGGCTTCTTCTTCGTTTGCTACACAGTCGATAGATTTGAATGAATACAGAGTTCCTACGATTTGATTTTGAATTATAAAATTGAGGTCATCTATTTGTAGCGGCCAAAATTGCTCGCTCACTTAACCATTTAGTATTTTGGTGGTTAGCAATGTTATCCGGGGATACTTTGTTGATAAGCTCGTCTTTTGATGATACGAAATTACAAAAATTTGGAGGAAATAAAATCAAACCGCTCGATTTGTCAACAGGAACACGGCCTTAATCTTAACCTTACCAACTTATTTTTTATTCATTAAATCCCGTTCCTTTTCAATGATTTAGGTTTTTACTGTAGAATAAATTTAAGGTATTATTTTCGGGAATTAATAAATAAATAATTCATTTTCGAAAATTAATGTTTAAAACAAACAAATATAACAGTGCCTGAACTTTGTAGACATTTTACAAAAAAATAAATTTCTGAACGCACACATGATGTCTTCAGAAAAAATAATGTTGTAGCTTAAAGGTCACAGCACTGACAGGATTGGACAACAAATGTTTGTCATTTTCTATTGAAATGATTAAGTATTCATTACACATACCGAGTTTTCATTGTTTTTAAAATGTATTCAGCTATTCGTACGGAAACAAATCCAACAAATCAAAAGCCATGGCAATCGGTCCATCCGTTCTCGAGTTATAAGTGTTGTAACACAAACACGACTTTCTTTTATATATATACAATAGATTATTTATGTGCACAGTTGAATGGTTTTAAATTGCATCTTTGCAGAGCAGTGGCTCAGTGGATTGTGTCGCGAGCTCTAAGCCCATTGATACTAGGCCTAAATATTTATTTATTTTTTTAAAGTCAACTATGGTCAGTCAACTGTTTAAAGGTAAAAACAAAAATAATTAATTTTTGAATGAAATTTATAAAAATCAGAATTAATTAAAGGTAAAAATAAGAAACGAATTTATTTAGAATTTGTAAGATTAAAATTGGGGTAAAAAAAAAGCTGATCCAACATTTGTAGTGGAAGATTGGAGAAACCCAGAAAAACCCATTAGATCAGGAGAGTTGGTGTTAGTAACAAAATTGTAATGGATAGAAATTATAATAAAACTTGTCGATCAAGAATTAACTTAAAACTCTTTATAATTAAATAAACCTAAATTAAAACTAGGACAGCATCAAAGTGTAGCAGGAATCTGTAAGGGGAAAGATAACTTCATTAATATTATGGCCTTAGAAATTTTGCATACTTACAGAGATGTCCGAGTAAGAAAATTCTGAAAAAGAAAGTAGGAGACAGTTGCATTTCTTTTGGCCACACAAAGTTGAAATCTGTCGGGTCGGGAACATAAAAGTCAAGATGGAGAATAAATATGGCGATTCCCTAGATTTACTAGGTAATCGCAGTCTTGAATTCTCCTCCTAGGCGACTAGATATGGGCTTAGAAAAAATGGAAAAGTGTAAGATATGATCAATATGCAAAAGGAAAAAACCCCAAAAAATAATCTCTAAGAAAGTAGGAATGAAAAAAAAAAACGTAGTTTTAGATACTAGTTACTTGTCTGGCCGGGATTGATACATCCTAGACCGTGATCACAGCGTTCTCTAACGTGCTGCAGCATCTGTGACAGAGCAGTGTAGACGCTGGTAACTGGATCCTAGTCTTCTTTCCGGGAGCAGCTTTTGAAAAGCTAAAAAGAGAGGAATAAAAAGCGAGGAATTCAACAAAAAAAAACTTGAATATTAAGAAAATTATACCGCCCAAAATACAAATGCCTATATACGTGCACCAAAACAGCCCAAAAAACCGAGAGCAACAGTCGCTACGGTGGGAAACTCTTCGTTTTACGGGGGTGGTGGGTGTGGCACGTAACATTTTAAATAACCTTTATCAGGTTATGGTATACAATAATCTTCCTGCCAAATTTGGTATCCCTAGCTTTTATAATAGCTGTGATCTGTACGTAACACTAGAAGACAGACATGCGTCAATCGACTCGGCTAGTGATCCTGAGCAAGAATATATATATACTTTATGAAGTCTCCCACGCCCCTTTCAGCCTGTTACATACATTTGCACAAAGTTAGTATATTCTTTTTTTTTACAATTTTCAATGGTCGAAGGGTATTAAGAATTCATTTTAAAGTAGTGAAAAAGTGTAAATAAGGAACCGAAAAGTGAAGTAAATCGGAATCTTTGGCAACAGCGGCAGCTTTTGCAGCATGTAACTGGGAAAAGCAAAAAACAATAAAAAACCTGTCGAACGCTACAGTCAGGTGCTGACTATAGAAGGCCATGGATTACACAGGCCCACAAAAAAAAAAGTGTCATGATCTGGGTATGCGCCATATGCAGTTATATGTATGTATATTGGGTCGCTGATTCCGAATCCGGCGTCAGAAATTCTCCATCACGTCTGGATTTCGACATAACCTCAAAAAACTGAAAAACCTTAAAATATCCCCCAAAAGATATAGAATCCTGATCTGGGCATGCGATATATGCTTAAATATGTATTTTGACCTTCTTAGTCCGAATCCGAAGTCAAAAATTACAAAATTAGACGTCTTAGTTTCGATTTAACCTCAAAAAACTTGAAAAATTTTTGAAGCCCTAAAAAATAATGGGTGGTCATGATCGGGTTGTGTGACATTAGTTTATATATGTTTTTTGACATTCCAAATCCGAATCAAAAGTCAAAACGTGTCTATCACTTTAGAATTTCAACCTAACCTAAAAATTTTATGAAAAACTTCCAATATTTAAAAGCATTTAAAAATTTGAATTTTATACTCTTATTATTTAATTCGAACGACACGCACAAATTCAATTGACCGACAGAAGAAGAAAAATGCATAAACAATGCAAAAGCGAATAGACAAGAATTATAAGCATTAGGTAGGGCAAGAGGGCAATAAGTTGGTGTATGCACTTTGCGCTAATGCCAAATAGAAGTGGCGGCAGCGGAAGTTATACAGTAGCTTAGCGGAGTGTGTGCCGGATTCGGAGACCAATGATGTTGAAACTGTGACAGTGTTCGGGTTCGATTGCTGCCGCGATCAATGTGTGACATGGTTTCCTTTTTTTTCTTTCTTTTCTATTAAATAATTTAAAAGCTTAACAAACAATAATTTTTAAATATTTTGGTACTCAACATATTTAATTACAACACTTTTATAAACTTTGGCGAATGTTGCACAAATCTGACAGTTGCGTATGTGTGCCGAATACGGTAATTGATGTGTGTTAGAGCGGGAGCCGAAACATAAATGTGCAAATGCAGACATGCATGTATCGGCGTCCCGATCTACCATTCGTGTACATTGATTGTCTTAAATATTGCATAAAAATATTAAATTTATTTTGGGAAAATAATTTTATTGATATTTAATTAAATAATTTAGGATTTAGGTATCGGGTGTTGTGTAACTTTTAGTTTAAAGGAATAAAAAAACAAAAAAAAAGTAATTAAAATAAAAAGTTGCACCAGCCGCGCATAGGACTCGAACTCACGCACTCACAAACGAATTCCCTAAGAATTGCCGTCCGCCACACAAACCACTAAGCCTCTGCCTCATTTGTTGTTCGATCGGCAAAGTTGCATTCTGAGCTGCCAATTCTGTTATCATTATATGCAAATAAAAAGTTTTGTAAAATGCTGAACTTCGGTATGCTTGCGTAAATTAGGTCTGTTTGAGTATAAATGGTACGTTCAAATTGAGTTTAATTCGTATCATATCTCACTTATTTTTACTCCGATTTAAATTAAATTTTCAGAAAACACCCGTGGCAAGATATTTATCATGTGAGATGTACAACTATGGTTGTTGGGCTTATATTGTGAATTTTAAATAGTTATTACTGATTTTCAGAGGCGGGAAGTGGTGTGGCCGAATTTCAAAAAAACTTTTAAACACTGCAACATACACGGATGTTGTCACAAAATTTGAAGACTCTAGCTCTTATAGTTTCTGAAATCCAGATGTTCATACAGACAGAAGGACAGACAGACATGGCTCAATCGACTCGGCTGTTGATACTGATTCAGAATATATTTATGGGGTTTGAGATGCCTCCTCCTGCCTGTTACGCACATTTGTATTCCGACAAACACAGTAGACCATGAATTTTTTAAAAATCCATGGCCTAAAAAAGAGCAGAAAATTTTATCTACATAATACTATCTAGAGGTAATTGCAACGGAAAACCGTGGAATTTCTTATTTATTCAATCTAAATTTGTCTCATGTGTATGTATGTATGTATATATGCAATGAAAATATGTCTAACTTATTTAAACCAACGATCGATTGGACCCAAAGCAGGACTAGGGTAAGTGCACTTATATTTATTTTAAGTACAATAGTAAAAATTTAAGAGCAATTATGAACTACCTACAAAAAATAACAAACCCAACTCAATTTATCCATGCAGGCAAACATGAACACAGAACTGGTGATCATATGTCACAAGTGATCGCTGCAGTCTAGGTCAATTTTCCGATTTCCTTTTTGTTATTTAATCACTTACCTGCTAAATACACACTTCCATTATAATATATGTCACTTACGCCACACTCGCGCAATAAAACGAAATTATAAAAAAAATATATATATAATTGCCCGAAATGTTCAACAGTAACGCCATAACATATTCGAGATGGTAGTTTGTCGATATTTTTAATCGAATAGTTGGTAACGGCGCACCTTTGCATTCGAATTCGAATCATATAAAAGATGCTATAATAATTAATAAACATATATTTTCAATAGGATCATTCATATATACATTATATTTTTTAATAAGCGTGGCTTACGACTTGCATTTGATAATAACATTTTAGCTGACTCAAGGCAGTTTCATCTCCACACTTTTAACTAAGTGCAACAGCAATCAGGAATTCTCGCAGATGAATTCAATGCAGTATTAAGTCCAAACACAACAAAGAGACAAGCTTGATTTATTGAATTGGTGTCCCCCTCGGCACCACTAGATTTCCCAACGAGTTCTAGCAGTGCGGAGATGAAACTGTCGTCGATCACCAAGTTAGTCAGCGATGAATTCTGATGATAGAAGTTGGTTTTTTCAATCCTAGGCCCCATACACTTCGGCTGCACGCTCGGCTGAGAACTTCGATGTTCGGCTGCGAACTTCGATGTTCGTCTCTCAGTACAAACAGCGCATAGGATCAAAACTGCTTCAGTCGCACAACGACAGCGGAACGATAAGCACGCGCGTACTTCTTTGCGCTGTGCGATCGTTTCAATGTGTGTATGTATGCACATGCTGGCATATGAATGTATGCGTTGCTAGTGAAGTTTGACAACAGGCAAATGCTTCGGCCGGCGCGCTGGCAGCCTGAAGTCAATTTTGTGTTTCGCCGTCGAGAGCGAAACGACTGAAGCATAGGGCCGTAGCAAGGGTTTTGTCGGGGCCGCTGGTTTAATTACTTTACTTAATGAATTTATTTGTGTTTACTAAGGGAATTGAATTATCCAAATATATTTACATTAAAAACGTATCTATGTTTGGTAGCCGACATCCCTGTCAGCTGGAGGCCCTTGTGCATTACAGGCCCGGTACACACTTAGTTGGCCAGCGTGAAATCATGTGTGTGTTTTGTTTTTGTTTTTCCATCGAAAGCCATGAGACCGAATTACAGTGAGCCAAAATGGTTTTTTGGTGGCAATAACTTGGAAAATTTGGAACCATGTGTATTTATAATATATTGAGTAGTTTGAATTAATACTATATTATTATATATAATTATATTATATTTTGTAATGCAATTTTATAATATCAAAAAAAAGTTACGGGACTACTTTTTTTTTTGGTTCATGTGTCTAATATTATTGACAAAATCTGCGAATCAAAACAAAATGTTGTGAATACACGAATATTCATTTACTAAAAAAAATTATTCTCATGTAAATTTTCTCCGCAAGATAACCACCTTTTCCCACTGCTCTTAGTCTCTTTGCTCTAGACGCCGAAACACAAAATTGACTTCAGGCTGCCAGCGCGCCGGCCAAAGCATTTGCCTGTTGTCAAACTTCACTAGCAACGCATACATTCACATGCCAGCATGTGTATACATACACGCACACATTAAAACGATCGCACAGCGCAAAGAAGTACGCGCGTGCTTATCGTATCGCTGTCGTTGTGCGACTGAAGCAGTTTTGATCCTATGCGCTGTTTGTACTGAGAGCCGAACATCGAAGTTCGCAGCCGAACATCGAAGTTCTCAGCCGAGCGTGCAGCCGAAGTGTATGGGGCCTAGGATTGAAAAAACCAGTGATAACACTTTTACCCCCTGTTTGAGGTCTCTATGTGTTCAATGCTTAGTGTTATGATGCAGGAATCGAACCGATATTGACCTTGAGTCAGCTAAAATGTAATTATATTTTTTCTTATATTATAAAAATAGACCATAGAAATTATAAGGTATTTTTAAATGAATTGTTTGTATTATATTATAATGTGATATATTTTTACTAGGAAATGATCGATTAGAAGAAAACATTTTTTAATTCTTTCGAAAGGTTGAGGAAAGGATAATGTTGGGTGAGGGAGTTCTAAACATAGAGCACAAAGAACTCATAGGTAGGATGGGTATAATTTATTATAGTCCGAACGCAATACTTTGAAAGTGGAAGTATTAGTGGAAGAAAATCAGAGGTGATTCTACTAGGGACCAAAAAGCTTAGCCCGTTAAGCAAGTCGTTCCCTGTAATAAGGTTTTAATAAATACAACACCAAGCATGGTTCAATGATTGGCTAGAGAAGGCAGGAGGAAGCTTTTTAGGATAGGATAGAAGTCTTGAAATTACGTTTCAGTGAAAGCCTCGGAGGCAAAAATGAAAAATTTTTCTTTACGGATTCATTGCTTTTCTTGTAAAAAATGTACTGTGGACTCCATACACCTTATCCGTACTCAACAATTGGACGAACAAGTGAGGTAAAGTGAGTCTTTGTTAGATAAGGATCATCAAACTCTTTAGACTATCTCCTAATAAAGCTAGCACACCCATAGCTTTATAAACAATTTCTGATATACAGTACAGTCGGAAAGTATTAGAACACGATAATAAAAGTTGTTTTTTTCAGTTTATCGTATAATTTTTCAAAATATATTAACATATTCGCAGTAGTTTTGTACATTTAAGGTAGCCTTATGGTTTGAAAACATTTTCAAAGTATTTAACCGAAATTTAAATTAAAATTTATCAGCAAACAGTGACTATGTTACTTTAAGCGATTTTCTTGAAAATGGCCACCTTTCGTTTTAATGACTGCAGCGCACAACTTCGGCATTCTTTCGATGAGTTTTTGTGGAATATTAGTTTGTAGTGTTTGATGTGGAATATTATTCCACGCTTCGTTCAAACAATTCCAGAGACCAGAAAGGCTTGTTGGCTTTAGATCTCTCACACGTCGGTCCAATTCTTCCCACAATAGCTCGATAGGATTTAAATCGGAGGATTGTGGTGGCCATTCCATTACATCAAGGTCACCTGCGACTTTTTTTCGTTCCAAATAAAAAGCACAAAGTTTTGATGTATGTTTCGGATCGTTATCTTGTTAGAAAATGAATCCACGACCAATTAAATTGATGCCAGATGGTATTGCGTGGCGTTGAAGTATACTTTGATACTGTTCTTTTTTCATTATTCCTTCAACTTTTTTTAGTTGACCAACGCCAGCGTGGCTAAAACAGCCCCAAAACATCACTGAGCCACCACCATGTTTTACAGTTGGTACAATACACTCTGGTTTGTATCTTTCATTGACTTTTCTGCGAACGTATTGACGCCGATGGCTACCGAAAAGTTCGAATTTTGATTCGTCTGACCATAAAACTGATCTCCACTGATCAATCGTCCAGTCAACATGTTCTTGAGCAAACTTCAGTCTTTTTTGTTTATTTACTGGTCGAAGAAGTGGCTTTCTGACAGCAACCCGTCCAATCATACCTAACTGACAAAAACAACTTTTATTATCGTGTTCTAATACTTTCCGACTGTACTGTATGTTCACCAAATTTAAATCTGCAATCCAAACGGACACCTATGGTAGATCATCAACTATGGAAATTCTTTCCAATGTACAACCACAAAATGAGTATGTTACGTACTTTGGACAGTCTCGTAAGAATGTCATCAGTTGCATTTGGAACTGTCCAGATTAGGAAAATTTGCACGACACCATAAATAGAAACTATCTATGTCAGATTGAAGGAGATAATGACAGGAGTCGTCTCTAAGTTGAGAAGAGAACTTGAGATCATCCGCATAAATGAAAGTACGGGAGTAAAGTATGACCGATGAAAGGTCATTGAGCAAAGGCTTAAAAAAAAAGAGACCTAAATGAGTAGCCTGAGTAACACCAAATGTAACATGTAATAAAGATTATCTTTATTGAGGACCCAAATGACTTATAATCCAACTAAGAATTTTTGGCGACAAGGGAATGGTTAACTGAGTCAAATGCCTTACTGAAATCAGTATAAATTACATCAGTTTGAACATGTTTCTGAAAACCTTTTATAATAAATGATGTCAGCTCAACCTATTTGATCTGTGGACTTCAACAGTGACAAACGTGTTTAAACCGAGCTCCGCAAAAATCGATCAATTTGCCAGTGCACATTGGGCCAGCGAGCCGATTTTTCGACGAAAATTCAAATTGTTCATAGAAAGTAAACCTGTTTTAATAATAAAATTTGAATAGTATATACTTCGACTAAAATGAATCAAAAGATTTTAGTTGTTTTGATGCATCCCTGAAATTTTGGCAGCCCTTCTAAGTCAGCTGTTTGATTGCATGCGTGCGAAACTAAAAAGTGCAGGAAAAATTTTGTTAACGCTCGCGTCAAATTTTTGGTGGTTTAACAAATTTTCACAAAAATTATGGAAAAGAAGGACTAAGGTATGTAGAATATTTGTATTAAAAAAATTTCGTTCATGTTTATTAATGTGGTTTTTGTGTGCGTTTATTCGTGTTGTCCAAAAGTAGAAAAAAGCTAACCTGCTAACCCGTCTTCTGTGGAGTATAACTAATTTTGTGCCAATTTGTGCCAAAAAGTAATTATGTGTCTTTATAGTGCAAAGTGTATATAAACTAATTTTAAAAAACTTTTTTGCTCTTTTTTGCTTCGATGTGTATAATCCTTATATAAACTATCCCTACCAGCAGACGTAATCGAACTTTTGAAATCACCAAACTTTCTAAATTTTGTTAACATGAATGAACTAACTAACAATGTTCCCGATTTTGATGCTAACAATAGTGATAGTGATTTAGATTCTGACTCTGAAAATCCATTTTCAATAGATATTGATGTAGAACACGATTTTCATGAACATTTTTAAATGTAAAATACTTATTTATAGCCATTTTGATTGCATTGTTATTTTTTAGTTATTAATATTAAGATTATGTTTTAAAAAAAATTAATTAAAAACATTTGCTGAATTTAACGAGTACATGTAAGAATAAGAGGAAACCCATCTCATATGGGCGGCTAGGGAAGGCGTGGTCAGATCGTTCTGAAACTTAGATATGTTTTTATATGAATCGATACTATTCTATGTACGAAATTTAAAGAACCTAGCTTTAAAACTTTCGTTGAAAAATCAGCTCGCTGGCCCAATGTGCAGTGTAGCGAAATTGACGCTAAGTGCGATCAAAGCACTAATATAGTTTGTGTTTCCTAATTACTCCCAAATAATTATTATAGATAACTATATATATAATAGAAATGCAGTGCGCGTCTTTTCTTCCTCTTCAGCGTCCATTTTATGCAGCACAGCAAGTGGCCTGGTTGTTGTTCACTTGTTCGTTCTCACCAGACCAATAACTTGACCGTCGCTCTCTCTATGCCCTTCTTTTATTGCACAACATCACATACACACACAAATTATGCTTTCTCAATAACAAAACGCTCGCTGTTTATTCTTAACATAACATAATAAGGACATATGTAGCTTCGGTTACATTTAAAACTAGTACGTTAGATCTATTCAAGTTCCCACTCGGCGCTCCTGACATGCACACGCCCTCGTGCGTTGTTTCGCATTATATAGTTCTTCACAATGAACATTTTCTTTATTCATTCATTTTATTTTAGTTTTTAACTTAACATAATATTTCATCAATATCCAATATATTTTATCAAAACAACATATAGGCATACCGTGCCTTGCTCAAGCTCTTTGCAAATTACATTGTAATTCTTTAGGATGTTTGCAGTTGCTAAACAAGTTGCATACATCTGATATGCAACCGCTAGTGTATCTTTCTCTAGTCAGGGGGGACCCTGGATGCGGCTAGTTATCATTCGGTTGGTGTGGTTCGATGACTAGAAAAGGTGTTAATATATGTAGAGAACAATTGGTAGCTTTACAAAAAAATTTTTAGTCCCGTTGCCTTTTTCAGATCGATGATGGAAATTATAAATTTACGGACGTCATTCAAATGATGACGAGGCTGCTGTTGGTGCAGCCCGCCTTCTTTACCCGCCCTACCATGATTTCCTTTCGGCGAAGTTTATAGGAAATTATTGGACGTTGAATACAATGACTGTATTATCAAGTGGTCTAACGACACCAAGCCAATGCTTGTTGCGCGCGGAACCCAAACGAAGTCCACCTCCCGCCTAACCGACCGAGAGGCACCGTCGCATAACGGGCGACACGGAAACGCGGAAGAAACGCGAATAGAAACGCGAGGAGAAATTAACGCGAAATGGAAAGAAACTAAAATGAAAAGAAGAGGCGATAGAACGCGGCATGCAAATAGGACAATATAAGAAAAAAACATAGATCGAGGAAGATTAATACTAATTACGTGCTAGATAGGAAAGAATTAAGGACTTCATAGCAGCGATAGTGTTAGTGCTAGCTATGACGTGTTGGAGCTTATTGTAGTCCGAACATAATACCCTGAAAGGATCATGCAGTGCATAGTTCGATCTACAATAAGGAAGTGTTAGTGGAAGGAAAAAGCGAGTACTTCTGCAAGGAACAGAGAAGTGTAGCTGCCTTACCAAGGCCTCACTGTCAATGCAACCTTGCATAAGGTTGTTAATAAATAAGACCCCTAGCATGGTTCTGCGGTTAGTTAGGGAAGGCAGATTTAGTAGCAAAAGTCTACTATTATAGAAAGGCAGTCTCAAATTTTCATCCCAGTTAAGGCCGCGTAAGGCAAAAAGTAAGAAATTCCTCTGTACAGATTCGATGCGTTCCTTATGAATAGTCTACTGGGGACACCATACGCATGAATTGTATTCGAGAATAGGACGAACAAGTGAAACGTAAAGGGTCTTTGTAATATAAGGATCGTCGAACTCCTTAGACCATCTCTTGATAAAGTCTAGGACACCCATGGCTTTATTGACCATATTAGTTATATGACTTGAAAACTTTAGTTTTCGGTCCAAACGAACGCCAGATCATCAACTAAGGTGATTCTTTCCAAGGCAGTCTTCGGACTGGGTCGAGAGAATGTCACCAGCTTGCATTTAGAGCTGTTCAGGTTTAAGATATTGGCACAACACCAAGAATTGAAACTATTTAGGTCGGTTTGTGAATTTGAGTGACAGTGGTCGTCTTTAAATTGGTAGCAAAGCTTAACATCATCCGCATACATAAGAGTACGGGAGTTACGTATGACTAGGGGAAGGTCATTGATGAAAAGCGTAAAAAGGAGGGGACCAAGATGACTTCCTTGAGGAACACCAGATGTGGCATGAATTGGGTTTGAAAGGGTGGTTTTAAAGAGGACTCTTTGAGTTCTGTCAGCCAAATAGCTTACAATCCAACTAAGTAGTTTTGGTGAAAAACCTAGAAGGTCAAGCTTATGTGCCAGAAGGGAATGATTCACTGAGTCAAACGCTTTACTGAAATCAGTATAAATAACATCAGTCTGAAGATCCCTAAACAAATCGGCTGATTTGCAAGCTCAGCCCATTTTCATCCAAAGAAACATATTTTTGAATTTAATAAAACATTATAAAATAATTCATTTGTTTACAAATATGCTAAGTAGAGGTAATTGTTTAAGCATGATGCTATGAGAGGGTAGTGCAATAGTCTCGTAAAAATGTCATCAGTTGCATTTGGAACTGTCCAGATTAGGAAAATTTGCACGACACCATAAATAGATACTATCTATGTCAGATTGAAGGAAATAATGACAGGAGTCGTCTCTAAGTTGAGAAGAGAACTTGAGATCATCCGCATAAATGAAAGTACGGGAGTAAAGTATGACCGATGAAAGGTCATTGAGCAAAGGCTTAAAAAAAAAAGAGACCTAAATGAGTAGCCTGAGTAACACCAAATGTAACATGTAATAAAGATTATCTTTATTGAGGACCCAAATGACTTATAATCCAACTAAGAATTTTTGGCGACAAGGGAATGGTTAACTGAGTCAAATGCCTTACTGAAATCAGTATAAATTACATCAGTTTGAACATGTTTCTGAAAACCTTTTATAATAAATGATGTCAGCTCAACCTATTTGATCTGTGGACTTCAACAGGGACAAACGTGTTTAAACCGAGCTCCGCAAAAATCGATCAATTTGCCAGTGCACATTGGGCCAGCGAGCCGATTTTTCGACGAAAATTCAAATTGTTCATAGAAAGTAAACCTGTTTTAATAATAAAATTTGAATAGTATATACTTCGACTAAAATGAATCAAAAGATTTTAGTTGTTTTGATGCATCCCTGAAATTTTGGCAGCCCTTCTAAGTCAGCTGTTTGATTGCATGCGTGCGAAACTAAAAGGAAAAATTTTGTTAACGCTCGCGTCAAAATTTTTGTGGGTTAACAAATTTTCACAAAAATTATGGAAAAGAAGGACTAAGGTATGTAGAATATTTGTATTAAAAAAAATTTCGTTCATGTTTATTAATGTGGTTTTTGTGTGCGTTTATTCGTGTTGTCCAAAAGTAGAAAAAAGCTAACCTGCTAACCCGTCTTCTGTGGAGTATAACTAATTTTGTGCCAATTTGTGCCAAAAAGTAATTATGTGTCTTTATAGTGCAAAGTGTATATAAACTAATTTTAAAAAACTTTTTTGCTCCTTTTTGCTCCGATGTGTATAATCCTTATATAAACTATCCCTACCAGCAGACGTAATCGAACTTTTGAAATCACCAAACTTTCTAAATTTTGTTAACATGAATGAACTAACTAACAATGTTCCCGATTTTGATGCTAACAATAGTGATAGTGATTTAGATTCTGACTCTAAAAATCCATTTTCAATAGATATTGATGTAGAACACGATTTTCATGAACATTTTTAAATGTAAAATACTTATTTATAGCCATTTTGATTGCATTGTTATTTTTTAGTTATTAATATTAAGATTATGTTTTAAAAAAAAATTAATTAAAAACATTTGCTGAATTTAACGAGTACATGTAAGAATAAGAGGAAACCCATCTCATATGGGCGGCTAGGGAAGGCGTGGTCAGATCGTTCTGAAACTTGGATATGTTTTTATATGAATCGATACTATTCTATGTACGAAATTGAAAGAACCTAGCTTTAAAACTTTCGTTGAAAAATCAGCTCGCTGGCCCAATGTGCAGTGTAGCGAAATTGACGCTAAGTGCGATCAAAGCACTAATTTAGTTTGTGTTTCCTAATTACTCCCAAATAATTATTATAGATAACTATATATATAATGGAAATGCATGCGCATCTTTTCTTCCTCTTCAGCGTCTATTTTATGCACCACAGCAAGTGGCCTGTTTGTTGTTCACTTGTTCGTTCTCACCAGAGCAATAACTTGACCGTCGCTCTCTCTACGCCCTTCTTTTATTGCACAACATCACATACACACACAAATTATGCTTTCTCAATAACAAAACGCTCGCTGTTTATTCTTAACATAACATAATAAGGACATATGTAGTTTCGGTTACATTTAAAACTCGTACGTTAGATCTATTCAAGTTCCCACTCGGCGCTCCTGACATGCACACGCCCTCGTGCGTTGTTTCGCATTATATAGTTCTTCACAATGAACATTTTCTTTATTCATTCATTTTATTTTAGTTTTTAACTTAACATAATATTTCATCAATATCCAATATATTTTATCAAAACAACATATAGGCATACCGTGCCTTGCTCAAGCTCTTTGCAATTTACATTGTAATTCTTTAGGATGTTTGCAGTTGCTAAACAAGTTGCATACATCTGATATGCAACCGCTAGTGTATCTTTCTCTAGTCAGGGGGGACCCTGGATGCGGCTAGTTATCATTCGGTTGGTATGGTTCGATGACTAGAAAAGGTGTTAATATATGTAGAGAACAATTGGTAGCTTTACAAAAAATTTTTTAGTCCCGTTGCCTTTTTCAGATCGATGATGGAAATTATAAATTTACGGACGTCATTCAAATGATGACGAGGCTGCTGTTGGTGCAGCCCGCCTTCTTTGCCCGCCCTACCATGATTTCCTTACGGCGAAGTTTATAGGAAATTATTGGACGTTGAATACAATGACTGTATTATCAAGTGGTCCAACGACACCAAGCCGATGCTTGTTGCGCGCGGAACCCAAACGAAGTCCACCTCCCGCCTAACCGACCGAGAGGCACCGTCGCATAACGGACGACACGCGAGGAGAAATTAACGCGAAATGGAAAGAAACTAAAATGAAAAGAAGAGGCGATAGAACGCGGCATGCAAATAGGACAATATAAGAAAAAAACATAGATCGAGGAAGATTAATACTAATTACGTGCTAGATAGGAAAGAATTAAGGACTTCATAGCAGCGCTAGTGTTAGTGCTAGCTATGACGTGTTGGAGCTTTTGTAGTCCGAACATAATACCCTGAGAGTGGAAGGAAATAGCGAGTACTTCTGCAAGGAACAGTGAAGTGTAGCTGCCTTACCAAGGCCTCACTGTCAATGTCATCTTGCATAAGGTTGTTAATAAATAAGACCCCTAGCATGGTTCTGCGGTTAGTTAGGGAAGGCAGATTTAGTAGCAGAAGTCTACTATTATAGAAAGGCAGTCTCAAATTTTCATCCCAGTTAAGGCCGCGTAAGGCAAAAAGTAAGAAATTCCTCTGTACAGATTCGATGCGTTCCTTATGAATAGTGTACTGGGGACACCATACGCATGAACCGTATTCGAGAATAGGACGAACAAGTGAAACGTAAAGGGTCTTTGTAATATAAGGATCGTCGAACTCCTTAGACCATCTCTTGATAAAGCCTAGGACACCCATGGCTTTATTGACCATATTAGTTATATGACTTGAAAACTTTAGTTTTCGGTCCAAACGAACGCCAGATCATCAACTAAGGTGATTCTTTCCAAGGCAGTCTTCGGACTGGGTCGAGAGAATGTCACCAGCTTGCATTTAGAGCTGTTCAGGTTTAAGATATTGGCACAACACCAAGAATTGAAACTATTTAGGTCGGTTTGTGAATTTGAGTGACAGTGGTCGTCTTTAAACAAATCGGCTGATTTGTAAGCTCAGCCCATTTTCATCCAAAGAAACATATTTTTAAATTTAATAAAACATTTTAAAATAATTCATTTGTTTACAAATATGCTAAGAAGATGTAATTGTTTAAGCATGATGCTATGAGAGGGTAGTGCAATAGTCTCGTAAAAATGTCATCAGTTGCATTTGGAACTGTCCATATTAGGAAAATTGCACGACACCATATATAGAAACTATCTATGTCAGATTAAAGGGGATAATGACAGGAGTCGTCTCTAAGTTGAAAAGAGAACTTGACATCATCCGCGATTTGCAACAAACTATTTTTCTTTCTTAATTAAACTTAGATTTATGAAATTTCCTAAATTTCTTTTTCTTATTTTTAAATATATAAAGTTTCAGTAGGGCAATAAATTTATAATATGGCATTTTCTTTTCATTGGTTTTTCTTTTCTTTTAGTTTTACGATTTAATCTCTCTCCCCTTTTTTTTTTTTCTTTTATTCTTTTTTGAAAATATTTAAGTCCTTAAAGTTTGGGCTAGTGAATTGATTAATTAATTTAGCAAATCATGTCGCGTGCACTTACCCCGACAAAATCCTTGGGACCAAATTGATTTACGGTGTTTGTTGCTTTTTTTTTTTAATAGTAATATGTATGGCACACCCATAACTAACAATTCACTGTGAAGGAGCTTATATATATTCTTTTTCTATTTTTATAATTCTTTTGGCGTGATCAGTTAAGCAGACTGCCTTGATCGAATTGACTACGAAGGTATTTGAGTAAATTTATATCAATGAAGAAGAAAAACAACTTATTCAACCGATTTTCAAAATTTATCTTAAGATCTTTAAGTATCCATATGTAATGTTTAAACCAAATTTAATTCCTTTTAGTACTCATATAAAATTTAATTTGTAATTTTCAAGCACTCACATTACTTTTAATTTCTAATTATTAATTTTTTTTTCTTTTGTTTTGTTTTAAGAATTTATAATAAATTCAATTTTCCTTTCTTTTTGTTTTTAATTATCCATATTAAATTTAATTTTCCTTTCTTTAAGTATTCAATAAGGATGCATGAATGAATTTAATAATTTTTTTTTTTGGTAGCGTGAGTGTGAGGTGTTTGTGTGTGTGTGAAACAACAGTGAATTTATAATGTTTTAAATTGAGATCACTGTGTGTATTATCATGTATGTGTTGCAAATGTGTGTGTGCGTGACTGACGTTTACATGATTTGATGTGTGTGTGTCATGTGATTATATTTTTTAAAACTTAATTGTCACTATTTACTATCACTATTCCACGCTCCAAAGGTGTCGATGTCGTTAAAGATGATGGATTGTTGAATGTTAAAGATGAGTGTCATTTCAGCTGGCCAACAATGTACGCTTGTGTGTACTTGCAGAAATAAACCAATTTTAATTCCGCCAAGGGGGACAACGCTTACTAATCAATACCCGCTTAACAAGGAGGTTATGTGTATGTGTGGCGCGCTTGCACACCTCGCGCAGTGTGCAGCGTCAGCGTACACAAAATATATATAACTGAGTATAACAAACTTTATCCAATTGATGTCGCAGGCCGCCTAGCCTGACTCAAGCACGCGCTGTTTTGAGCCAGTGGCAGCGTTTAAAATATAGTCGAAATGTCGCTAGGGTGCTTCGCATGGCTATTCAAAAAAGTGCTTTTCACTAAAACCAGCAATACTTGTTTAATTCCCGTGTATGATGGCCTCAAAAAGTTAAGAATATTAATTTTCTCACTTTGAAGTGTGTAGAGGCAGGACACGATGGCTTGGCGTCAGACAAGAAAAAGCGATGGACCAAGGGCTTGGATATGGTCAAGCTCAACTCTTTCTTTAATCGATATTAATTGTTCGGTACTTGGTCGATAGAGGGCTAACCTAGTCACTAATGACTTGATCAACACTAATATCGATATCTTAATGAAAGACCAGGGATGTTCACTACAGCCACAAGTTATTTCAAAGCTTCCTTGAAGCCAGGGAAATGACTTGAAGAAGATTCAAAGAGGACATCCCGACGCTTTTACTGCTTTAGATCCTTTGCGTGACATGTACCTTTCTCTCTTCCCTGCTGATCTTCCAATAAATAATAAGCTTAACCAAATTTCGCTTTTATCCTGGATTTGATCCACTGAGGATTCAACTTAGCATTAATTTGCTTAGCGAAATTGCTTTGCGCGAAATTTCTTCGGAAGATTTCCTGCCCCACACGGTAGGACACTTCGCGTGAGCGCAAGTTATACTGCCTTTCATTAATTTCGAACGCTTTAAATACATTTGTTTTAAATGCTACAAGCTGATCTTCTCTCTCCCAAAAGATGAAACTTATTGAGGAGTTTATAGGAGCTGCCATGTTAAAGCCATATAGCTCGTAATACGGAGAGCAATCTATGCTTTTGTGGTGCGCATTTCTCAGTGCGCAACCAATCGCGGGGAAATGTCTATCCCACTCAGTGTGATCCTCTGATAGAAACGCACGAATACCCGCAATCAAGGAGCGATTGACGCGCTCGGATGCATTCGATTGCGGTGAATATACAGCCGTGTACATGTAACGAACACCCAAGGACGTTAGCCAAGCGTTAAAGTCTTTGCTTTTGAATTGAACGCTATTGTCACTAACAATGCATGAATGAATGCCATAAGTCAAAAAGATTTGATTCTGGAGAATTTCCTGTATAGGTGCAGTAGTGAACTTTTTAAGAGGACACAGCCAATGGAACTTTGAAAAATGGTCCAAGACTATATGAAGGCCTATGTTTCCATTTTTACTGGGTGGATACGGGCCGAGGATGTCGATGTATAAGCGCTCGAAAGGCCTATGCGACGTGGCAGCTTTACCCATCGGAGGTCTCAAAGTGACATTGGGAGCTTTTGTGGCCTTGCACACGTCGCAATTGCGTACGTAATCCCTTACCTGAGTGACCATTCCGGGCCAAAAGAAATTACGCCTAATGAGCTCCAGAGTTTTAGCCATGCCGCTATGAGCACTGGTCACCGTGTTATGCAAACTATTGATCACAGACTCAGTTAACGCTTGCGAAACCCAAAGTTTCCATGCAAGCTGCTCACCAAGCGCTGTGCCGTCGGTGTGTTGTGTACGTATGTACAAATATTGGTCCTTGACTTTCAAGTGAGGATAATTGCCATTAGGGCTTAAAGCCTCTTCGCGTAATTGACGTTACCCCGAATTCTCAAAATGGGAAGAATCTAAGTCGATGACTGGCTTGAGCACTTCTAATGCTTCTACCTCATCTTGGTAAATTCGGGAGAGTGCATCAGGTACTACGTTATCCTTCCCTCTACGATGACTAAGACTGAATTTGAAACCTTGCATGCGCACGGCTCACCTGGCTAATCTTCCCTTGAGGTTTGGTTGACGCATCAGCCAGAGGAGACTCGCATGGTCTGTAATTATCTCCAACTCCTGCAGCTCGAGATAACAACAAAATTTTTCGATGGCCAGCACCACAGCCAAACATTCACGATCCGAGTTGAGCTTTTTTGACATGAAGGCAACAGGGCGCTCTTCAATTTCACCTGACAACTAAACCAATACTGCTCCCACGCCACAATCGCTAGCGTCGCAATGAACATAAAATTTCTTTTCAAAGTCAGGATTTTGTAGAACGGGTGCTGACGTAATAACTTCCCTCAAGTTTGTAAAAGCGACTTGAGCTGCATCCGTCCACACAAACTTTCTTTTTGAAGATAGAAGCTCTGTTATCGGAAATACCAGCTCAGCAAAGTTCTTGATAAATACAAGACCTAGAAAACTTCGAGCCTGCTTCAGCGTATTTGGGGATGGCCAGGAGTTGATGGCTTCCACTTTATTTGGATCTGTGGCGATGCCGCCATGACCTATCAAATATCCCAAGTACCCCACCTGTGTTACGCAGAAGTGACTCTTCGAAAAGTTCAACGTTAAATTAGCTCGGCGAAATTCGTCAGACAAACGAATCAGAACTGATAAATGGGTATCGAAGTCTTCAGAGACTATGCAAATATAGTCTAAATATCCGAAAACGCACGTCTTGAGATCCGGTAGAATCAATTGATCCACTAATCGACACATCGTTTGAGGCGCGTTGCACAAACCGAAAGGCATAACGGTAAATTGATACAACTACCAGGGACGGTAAATGCTGTGATAGCTTTGGCTTCCTCTGTGAGAGGTATCTGCCGAAAAGCATCCTTAAGGTCTTACTTGGCTCTGTGACGGTTCAATGACACCATCTGCCAGCATTCTTTCGATATCTTGATACATAAGCTTCTCTACTCCAGGTGAAACTGGATAAAAACGCTGTTTGATGGGCTTTGAAGTGCCGACATCAATGTCATGACTCAAAAGTGACGTTTTTCCCAGCCCTTGCTCAGCATAACAAATTGATGACTGCAGCAAAACGAGCTTTTTAAGAGGGTCAAAGGGTATTGCTTCTCCTCTTCCTTATTAACCTCGCTTAATAAGCTCGGATGACCAATGGCAGAAATAACTCCGTGAGCAAGGTTGAAAATTCTCCAGAAGTCCATGCCTAAAATAACACGTTTACTAATGGATGGAATGACATAAAAATCTATCTTTTTACAAATGCCGTTGTAGTTCACATCAACGCAGAGAACGCCTGTAACTGAATGGCTTTTTCCGTCTGCGGTTTTAACGTGCGAAACAATTGGTGTGAAGTATTGACAGTCTGTCCAACTCATCACAGCCAAATCAGCTCCGATACAGCTGATGTTAGCACCAGTGTCAAGAAGTCCTATTTCCGTCGGGTCTAAGAATGAAACAGCAACATACAGGCGACCATCAGTCTGGTCGTTGACTATGGCTGCAATCCGTTGTCGTGACTTTTTGACAATGGAACAGAAATCACGCATACGCAACGTGCTGCGTTTAACTTTGCGACAAATAGAGGATATATCTCCGAAAATCCGGGAACGAACCCGCTCATAATGAGCTAGCCGCTCATGATAAGGACGAAACGGGCTCAGAGTTTTTAAGTCTGGTAAGTTATGCGTCAGTGTCTTTTCTGAAAGAGCAGACAAACGCTCGGGACAATCTGCCTCGACAGATTTCCCTATGACAGCGGGCTTTATAAACGGGCCCTTCGTCGGCTGTCGACAACGAGACCCACTTTCGGGTTTTCCGCCCTTTTAATGCAGGTCGGACACTGGGGCTTATAAAGGTCCTTGGCTCCGCACCCATAGCAAAATATGCAGCGCTCTGCTAAACACCTATCCCATGTGTGACCTGTTCTGTTGCAATTCCAACAAGTCAAAGGTTTTCTTGCCAACTGTACTGCTCACCAGATGCATTCACTTGTGATCACCCTATTTTCTTTACGATAGCGCCAGTACCAGTCTGTGACCTTTCCAGTGAGAAGGACGCGCAAATTTTTGCCCAGCATCGGAAAATATTCGCATAAGACAATCCTCAGTGAGAGCGCTAATTCGATATAGAAACTCTTGAACTGATGGACCCGTAAGTTCTCCATCATATTTCAATCCCCACCCTTGGATAAGTTAAATTACCCACTCAGGACTCAGACTCGTAATAGAGCGCGTTTCGCATTACGAGAATGAGTTTGCTTGAGGCGAGCGGGACTGAACAGCATTGTTCGAAACCCTGAGTGGTCTTACATTAGCTTGAGGATGCACATTAGATAATTCGGCTTGAATGATCCTTTCCATTCTTTCAAAAATTCTATCGTAATCGATTTCTACTTGTGGCTTTGATTGTGTATCTGTCATTTGAGAATATTGTACATTATTTTGAGTTCGTGCTGTACCTCCCCTTCCTCGTCTACCTCGAGTAAGACGCCTGGTTGGCTGAGTGTCAGGATTGGATAAATTGTCTTCACTTGAAGCATTTGACTTGTTCAGTTGTGTAGATCTAGAATGAAACACAGGCCTACGCCTCTAAACCTAGTATCATGCACTCTTGCCTCCCCAGCTACGACTGTTGCTGAAGGACCTAGCATTTCGTCTAAAATCAATTGTATACCTCCCGTGGATTCACAATTAGGACACTTCGGGGTATATCTAAGATAATTGTGTAAGCAATCCCGATGAAACACATGTTTTCAGTTTTTACAGCATTTGAGGATCCTGTCAAGTGTTCATCCCAAAGAAGAAGGGAGACTTTTTTTCCCTGGGGTTTTTCCCCAAAAAAAAGTTTTTTGGGGGTTGGGAAAAGGGTTTTTTTTTTTAAAAACAAAAAAAAAAAAAAAAAAAAAAAAAAAAACACACAAAAAAAAAAAAAAAACCCCCCCCCAAACAAATATAAAAAAAAAAAAAAAAAATTTTTTTTTTTTTTTTTTTTTTTTTTTTTTTTGACGCCGCATGAAGCAGCGCACATTATCATAACGTTATTATTTTTTATAAATAAATATAAGTTACTTTAAGTCATATATACCCCACAATCTTCTTATTACAACATAAGCATAGGCAAAGAACACAGACATAAGCATAGGCAAAGAACACAGACATAAGCATAGGCAAAGAACACAGGCAGAAATCATAGGCAGAAGCACAGGCAGAAATCATAGGCAGCGAGACAGACAGGGGCGGGGGCAAAGACGAGGAAAAGGGTACGCAGTATACGCAAACCCTCCAGCATTCGGCGCCCGGCGTATCACACAAAAATAGCACGCACACAAGTAACGGTGCCTCGGTACCCAGAGCTTGTGCACAACTCGAGCCAAATAGCACGCGCACAAGTAACGGTGCCTGGGCACCCAGAACTCGCGCATAGACTGCAGCTGCACACAGGCAACGGGATCGCGACGATTTTTAAGCGACGGCGCCAGCCTGGCAGCGGCGCTAGGCGAGCAGCAGAGCTGAGCAGCAGAGCCGAACAGCAGAGCCGAGCAGCGAAGTGCGAGCAGAGCGACGGCCGCAAGGCACGATCGGCCGAAGGCAGCGGCGTTCTGCAGGCAGCGGCGACAAATTTGGGCAGCGACGCTAGGCCGGCAGCGAGACGCGGGCAGCGTAATGCGGGCTGCATAATTAGGGCAGAGGACAGTCTTTGAACAGCAGCAAAACCAGCCGGGCGAAAAAGCTCCCGAGAATAAAAAGTGAAAAGTGAACAAAGTGCAAGTGCAAGTCGAAGCGTGTGTGCCAGCAAGGACCCGCCCCCCTCTCGTAGGAAACATGGATCCTGTCAAAGGACATAGCAGGTGAGCTGTAGAAGAGATATTGAGAGCGCAGTTATGCGCTACGTATGGTGCGGAGTAGGCAGGAAGGCAGGGACAATTAGGAAATAAGGAAAACAAGCATAGTGAGCAAAGCATAGGAAAATAATAACGAGACCGCGTGTATAATAAAAATCTAAAAGAATGGAAAGAAATCAACAGTGAATTATTTAAATAAAAATCAAAATCCCTCCCTAGTGTGTAACAGTGTGTCGTGTACGTGTGTGCCGTGTGCGTGTGTATTAACAGAGCCGTGCTTCTGACATGCCGGTGCTCCGCTGATCAGTGAGCGACTCTGGGCGTACACACACTCGCCGTCCGTGCCGTGAGTGAGCGCTAGTCGACAAGTGGGTGTGTGAGCGTGTGCCCTAATAGGTTGCGGTGGTGGAGTACACCAACTGAGCGACTAGTGGGGGCATAGGCGCAAGCACCTGCGGTCACGGGCGTTCTGCGCGGCCAACGGCCGATCGTAAGAAGTGCTGTGAGTGAAACGATGCTAGTAACCCCCTTTACTAAAAGTCTTGGTAGTCTCAGTATTTACAAATTTTCTGTAAAGACCCTGGCGAGACTGAGATATGTACCCCAGCCTTAAGAAAACGTCCTTACAGATGGCGCCCGAGCAGGGACTACTAAGGCTAGACATTTAGTTTAGGGAATTTACCACCTTTTAGTGGATTAAAGACCCACAATTAAATTTTTACAGGGTATAGTAGAGAAGTTCAAGATTTACAAGGCAAGCTAGTTCCCCAGTAGCAAAGGATAAAATATATGTATATCAACGCAAGCATAAAAGTTATCAAATATATATATACCCTCTAAATATATATCGACGTAGACATGAAATTAAGCCATAGAATTCTCGTAGCTAGTGTAAAGAACAAGATTCATAGGAAAGTTTGTCCCCTTGTCTACGACTACTGCGCATACTGACGCATGAGCGAACTTTGACCTTTCTGGTCTCTTTTATATTGCTTTACCTTGTCCTGGCGTCGGCACAGCCGGCGCGGACTACCTATAAGACTCGGTGTCGAATACCGAGGGGAGTCAGTCGTGATCGGGCATGCGAACTGACAACATCGGGAACAAATATAAGACTCGGTGTCAAATATTAAACGAGTAATTCAAGATCGAGCAGGCAAGGAGTGAACATCGTGACACTCCTCAAGCACTAGACCACGTGTTCATAAAATCTCGCCGGAGATATTAACATTTTATAAAAAAAAAACCCTCGTGCCAAGAAATCTCGCCGGAGATTTGAAACATTTTCCTCGTCTACGAGTCAAGAAATCTCGCCGGAGATTTAAATTATTTAAACTAGACCACGGGTCCATAAAATCTCGCCGGAGATTTAGAACATTTTTCCGCGATCACGTGTCCATAAAATCTCGCCGGAGATTTAGAACATTCAAAACTAGCCCACGTTTTTTAGAAATCTCGTAGCAGATTTCAGACTCATTTTCAACCAGTGCAAGAAACACGTGGCCATAAAATCTCGCCGGAGATTTTAAACAATTTGATAGAAAAGATCAACGCCCAGCAGGAATTCACCATCGCCGCGCCTACTTTGCTCAACGAAGCTAACCGCGCATCAAATTTAACAAAAAAAAAAAAAGAAAGCATGGGAACACGCTGGATTGCTTTCCGTCGGAAGAGCGAACTGCAGCTCATCCTAAAGGAGTTCGGACTGGACACCAACGGCACAGTGGAGGAAATGCGGAGTCGCCTGGTAGCATTTGCCGGCCAAGGAGACTTGTCCAAGGACCAGTTGCAGCGACTGCTGGAACTTGAGACAAGTCTAGGCAACGCGGTCACGCCGGATCCCAAACAAACTGGGACGCGCTCACGTGACGCATCGCCGGCACCGATGGAAGATGACTCCGAGGGTGTTATCCCTATCCCGAGTCTCGAGGCCCGACGAGCAGCGAGTCCCGCGAGGAGCGCTGTCAGTCGACACACATTGCCCGTCCCGGCGCCAAACGCCACGTTTTCGGTCAACGTTGGAAGCAGCGGACCGGGCCACAAATGGATAGCCCCGTACGAGTTGGCCGACCGTGTCCGGAAATGGGGCGTAGCCTTTAATGGCGACGCGACCGATCCTTGGGGATTCATCGAGCAGCTAGAGGAGAAAGCGGCGCTGTACAGCATCGACGTGCAACAACTACCACACGCAGTTGCAAACGTGCTGACGGGCCAGGCGGAGGATTGGTTTAGAGTCAACACTCTCTACCAAGTCACATGGGAAGAATTCAAACAAGAATTCATGGACTTCTTTCTTCCCCCGCGCTACTTTCAACGGCTCGAAGACGACATCAGAAGCCGAACCCAACGCCGAGGTGAACGCTTCCGCGACTACGCGCTGGCGCTGCGGTTGATGATGCGACGCGCGAAGTACACCAAGGAACAGGAGCTGGACAGGATCTACGACAACATGATGCCGGAGTACCAGCTGTTCACGCGTCGTCACGAGTTTGGAACGCTGGCACAGCTGGACAAACTCGTGATCACCTACGAGACGACCAAGGAGTTGCAGCGACAAGGGACAAACCATCCGGCCCAACGAAGAGAAGAACCGAAGTCCCCGAATCCGCCAACAACACGGAACACAACGACGACAACACCAGCAACAATGCCAACTCCCCCACAAACGACACCACTAGGAGCCACCAGGAGCGACGCACAGCGAGTGTGCCATAACTGCGCGCAACCCGGGCACTTGCAGGCGGACTGCCGAAATAACCGCGTACTGTTCTGCTGGGATTGCGGACGACATGGTGTGCGCACAGTGGACTGCTGTCGACGGACTACTTCGGGAAATGCTGCGCGTCTTCATCCGAGAGGGAACAGTTTGGAGACGCCGCACCGCAGTTCCCAGGAATAGCACCTCTCAGGTGCAGCAACGGTCGTGTCGTCGCACATGTCAGGATCGAGGACCTGATGACGGATGCCACGATCGACACGGGGGCCACCCGCAGCTTCATCAGCGAGCGTATGGCCGCAAGGCTGAGTACTCCGGAGAACGAGCGAGCAGCCCTGATCCGCATCAAACTAGCGGATGGATCAGCGAGAGACGTGACACGAGCCCTACGAGTGAGGATTCAACTCGGGCAGAAGGAGACGACAGTGCCAATGCTGGTATTGCCCGTCATTCTGGACGAGGTAATCCTAGGAATGGATTTCCTGTGCGGCATCGAAGCGACCCTAGAGTGTGGCCAAGCAAAACTACGCTTGCAGAACACACTCGAGGAGGCAGCATCGACGCCCGGGACATCCCGACGAGCAGCAGAGGACCCAGTGGCCCAGGACAACCACAGGAGCGCGGTTTTACCACCGGCTTGCCCCATGGCACGTCGGAAGAACCCCTTCAGGCGAACCGGGGCCCAGGACGATGCACACACACAGGGCACGGAGACACGACCAGACGGGCGAGGCGAGATTGACCAGCAGCAAGGAGCACCACGTGAGAGACCCGAGAAACCACCCAGGACACGAGAGGCATACCAGCAGGAACCAGAGCAACTAGCCAGGACACGAAGAACACAGCAGCAGGAATCAACGAGACCACCGAGCGAACGAGGCGAGGTGCGTCAGCAAGGATCTACGGGGTCACCGAGCGAACGAGGCGAGGTACACCATCAAGGATCAACGGAACAACCGGAGCAACGAGACAGTGCAAATGATCAAATCGACGTGGGAGGCCCGACCAAGCGGCGACGCCGTAGGAGACGGACCACAACTAGCCACGCCGCCTTGCGGGGCGTCGTGACACAAGGAGCAACCGGGGCTACAGACGAAGAACAGGTGGAGGCCTTTCTACAGTCTGAGCTAGCCCAGTTCGATGGTTTGATGGGGGTGTCATCCATCGCGGAGCACACCATCACCATGCGGGATGAGTACCCTATCAAGCAGAGGTACTACCCGAAAAATCCGGCCATGCAGAAAATCATCAATGAGCAAGTTGATGAACTTCTGCGAGATGGGAGAATCGAGCCATCCAGGAGCCCATACAGTGCACCCATTGTACTTGTTGGGAAAAAGACGGGAGAGATGCGCATGTGTGTGGATTACCGCCAGCTCAATGCGAAATCCATCCCAGACGCCTACCCGTTACCACGGATCAACCACATCTTGGAGAAGCTCAAGGACGCGAAATACATATCCACGCTGGACTTAAAGAGCGGGTATTGGCAAATACCTATGGCCCGGAGCAGCAGAGAGTACACTGCGTTTACTGTGCCAGGCAGAGGCCTTTTTCACTGGAAGGTGATGCCATTTGGATTGCACTCGGCCCCGGCTACGTTTCAACGCGCACTGGATGGAGTCATCGGGCCGGATATGGAACCACACGCGTTCGCATATCTCGATGATATCATCGTGGTGGGGCGTTCCCTGCAGGAGCATATGGACAACCTTCGAGAGGTGTTCCGGCGGCTTCGGAACGCGAACTTGCGCCTGAATAAGGCCAAATGCAGTTTCTTCAAGAAGAGTATCATCTACCTCGGGCATCAGGTCAGTGAAGGTGGCATACACACCGATCCCGGCAAGATCGCCGCGATCAAGGAGCTCCAGCCACCAACAACCGTCAGAGAACTACGGAGATGTCTAGGTATCGCGTCCTGGTACCGGCGATTTGTGCCAAATTTCGCCACCCTGGTACAACCGATGTCAACATTGCTGAAGAAGGGCCGCAAATGGGTGTGGAGCGAGGACCAGCAGCGAGCGTTCGAGGCGTTGAAGACGAGTCTCACGCAAGCGCCAGTCCTAGCCTGCCCAGACTTTGCCGAACGTTTCACCCTCCAGACGGATGCGAGCGACATCGGACTGGGAGCCGTGCTGACACAACAAATCCAGGGAACCGAACGAGTCATCGCATACGCAAGCCGACGCCTCTCAGTAGCCGAAAGCCGCTATTCGACCACGGAGAAGGAGTGCCTGGCCATTGTGTGGGCGATAAGAAAGCTGCGATGTTACCTCGAGGGCTACGAGTTCGACGTAGTCACGGATCACTTAGCATTGAAGTGGCTAAACAGCATCGAGAACCCGACGGGAAGGATTGCGCGCTGGGCGTTAGAGCTTCAACAGTTCCGCTTCAACGTGCATTACCGCCGCGGGGACCAGAACATCGTGGCCGACGCTTTGTCCAGACAGCCTCTGGAATCGCTGCAACAAGTCACCCAGGAGAGCCCACCCTGTGCGTGGACAACTCGGATGCTGGACCTTATCAAGAGGGAACCCGAGAAATACCCGGAATATCTGCGAGAGAACGACCAACTTTACCGACGGGGAGGATTCAGACCAGACGACGAGGACTACACACCTTGGAAATTGTGTGTGCCGAAGCCACAACGCCAACGTGTACTCGACGAGTGCCACGACCAGCCCACAGCAGGACACCAGGGAGTGCGGAAAACACTCAACCGGATTCGTCAGCGATATTTCTGGCCGGGTCTCTTCCGGGACGTAGCACGATACGTACGGAAGTGCGAGACCTGCCAGAAATTTAAGGTCAGCCAACTCAAGCCACCGGGACAGATGCACACGAGGCAGGTACACGCCCCATTCGACGTACTCTGTGCGGACTTCGTTGGACCACTCCCACGCTCCACTCACGGGAATACCATGCTACTGGTATTCTTCGACGCCTTCTCAAAGTGGGTAGAGTTGGTACCTTTGCGCAAGGCAACGGCCGCCCACCTGATGCGCTCGTTCCGCGAGCGAATCCTGGCCAGGTTTGGAGTACCGAAGATGCTGGTCTGCGACAATGGAACGCAGTTCACGAGCCGAGCTTTCGCCGCATTCTGTGGACAACTGGGCATGTCTCTTCAACACACCGCGCCGTACACCCCGCAGCAGAACCCCACGGAGAGGGTCAACCGGACTGTGAAGATAATGGTGGCACAGTACCTGGACGACCAGCAGCGGACATGGGACGAGCGCCTCCCAGAGATCAGCCTGGCGATCAATACGAGCGCCTCGGACACCACCGGATTTAGCCCCGCGTATCTTATACAAGGACGTGAGCCTCGTTTGCCGGGAGCCTTGTATGAAGAGGTGACCCCGGTCATACGAGTGGAACCAAGGACACCGGAGGAGAAGGAACGACACCTGCAGGACGTGTTCAAGACCGTCGCTGAGAACGCACAACAGGCCAGTGCAGACCAAGGAAAATATTATAATTTACGCCGCCGAGAATGGAAGCCGACCATCGGCGACCTCGTACTCCTGAAGCAGCATCACTTGTCAAAAGCAGCCGACGGATTTGCTGCCAAACTAGCACCTCGCTATGACGGCCCCTACCGGGTCATAAAATACATCTCACCCACGATCCTTCGGCTCCAAAACGTTGGGACGAAGCAGCGACGCAGCGCAGGACTAGCCGACCTCAAGGCATTCCACGAAGAAGACTCGACCAGCAAAGATCGACAGGTATCGGGGGCGGCAGGCTCCCACTAACCACGTTAACCAATTATACCATGATATTCCATTGTAACTTTTGTATTTAAGCATAAGATATTAGCCAGTCAGGGTTTTCAAGCTTCGCACCATACTAGGGCCCGATAGGAAAATAGTATTTCTTAAGTACCCTTTTCTTAAGTATTATTTAAGTAACTTCTTTGAAATTATAGCCCCGAGTCGGATCGCGACTGGCAAATGCCTGACCAGCGGTCGGCGGGGGACGACACAATCGAATTGATGATTGAGGAGTGGGCTTTCGCCGACCTGCCCCCCTTGACGCAGAGCGAAGAGGCCCTTATGTTTCCACCTGAATTGGCGATCCCGGAGGCCGATGACTGGACGATTGAGGACCTGGTCTCGACGCGACGATTCCCGGGCCATTGCCTCGCGGGCACTCCGGCGGCACCACCCGCCACCCAGGATCCGGAGCAGACAGGTCACTATAGCCCGATCAGCGAGGACGACAAGTCCACCCCTCTGGCACCATCACCGTCATCCCCGGGTCGACATAGCCCCGCCAAGGAGGGTCATCAGGCGTTCCCGTCGATGCCGCTGCTAAATCGAGAGCCATCACCGACGGCAGGCCAGACCTGCACGACGGGAGACGGGCCGGTCTTCCCACATACGCGCACTTGGCGTATCCTCACACCGCCCCCCCTGAAGAGCATTCTGAAGGGGGAAAGCGTGTACCTGAAGGTACGGGCCGGTCCGTTTCCCTCGTCCTCTGAGGAGGAGTCGGAGGACGACGGACCCCGGGCACCCGCGCGCCCCATCGTCGACTACAGAATGGAGTTCGGGGAGGCACTCCTGGCGATGATCCGGACCGAGGAGGCAACCGGCGGAGACGACCGCGGACCCGACCGCGTTGGCTACCCCACAGACCCCAGGACGACCGCAGCCGGAGCAGTGGGCACCAGCACCCAGTGAGTGGAGGGTCCCCACCTATGACCACTGGTTACCGCGCAAGGTAATTGATCGGGTCGAGGCCCATCTCGAGCGGCACCCCCGCAAGGCAGCGTGCTTGCTCTTGGAGGGAGCCGGGACGCGGTTCCGAGTCCGCATCACTACCGGCGGGGCTGTCAATATCCTCGAACGGCGTTAGGGAGTCAACGCCAACTGAAGTTAAGACCAAGGAGGGGACGAGATGGAGAAGCGCCCCAGTAACGCTGTTATTTTATTAGTTTTTATCGTTTTTTTCACCTAACCCCGGCGAAGTAAAGGGGGGGTGTGACGCCGCATGAAGCAGCGCACATTATTATAACGTTATTATTTTTTATAAATAAATATAAGTTACTTTAAGTCATATATACCCCACAATCTTCTTATTACAACATAAGCATAGGCAAAGAACACAGACATAAGCATAGGCAAAGAACACAGGCAGAAATCATAGGCAGAAGCACAGGCAGAAATCATAGGCAGCGAGACAGACAGGGGCGGGGGCAAAGACGAGGAAAAGGGTACGCAGTATACGCAAACCCTCCAGCATTCGGCGCCCGGCGTATCACACAAAAATAGCACGCACACAAGTAACGGTGCCTCGGTACCCAGAGCTTGTGCACAACTCGAGCCAAATAGCACGCGCACAAGTAACGGTGCCTGGGCACCCAGAACTCGCGCATAGACTGCAGCTGCACACAGGCAACGGGATCGCGACGATTTTTAAGCGACGGCGCCAGCCTGGCAGCGGCGCTAGGCGAGCAGCAGAGCTGAGCAGCAGAGCCGAACAGCAGAGCCGAGCAGCGAAGTGCGAGCAGAGCGACGGCCGCAAGGCACGATCGGCCGAAGGCAGCGGCGTTCTGCAGGCAGCGGCGACAAATTTGGGCAGCGACGCTAGGCCGGCAGCGAGACGCGGGCAGCGTAATGCGGGCTGCATAATTAGGGCAGAGGACAGTCTTGGAACAGCAGCAAAACCAGCCGGGCGGAAAAGCTCCCGAGAATAAAAGTGAAAAAGTGAACAAAGTGCAAGTGCAAGTCGAAGCGTGTGTGCCAGCAAGGACCCCCCCCCCTCGTAGTATCATGGATCCTGTCCAAGGACATAGCAGGTGAGCTGTAGGAGAGATATCGAGAGCGCAGTTATGCGCTGCGTATGGTGCGGAGTAGGCAGGAAGGCAGGGACAATTAGGAAATAAGGAAAACAAGCATAGTGAGCAAAGCATAGGAAAATAATAACGAGACCGCGTGTATAATAAAAATCTAAAAGAATGGAAAGAAATCAACAGTGAATTATTTAAATAAAAATCAAAATCCCTCCCTAGTGTGTAACAGTGTGTCGTGTACGTGTGTGCCGTGTGCGTGTGTATTAACAGAGCCGTGCTTCTGACATGCCGGTGCTCCGCTGATCAGTGAGCGACTCTGGGCGTACACACACTCGCCGTCCGTGCCGTGAGTGAGCGCTAGTCGACAAGTGGGTGTGTGAGCGTGTGCCCTAATAGGTTGCGGTGGTGGAGTACACCAATTGAGCGACTAGTGGGGGCATAGGCGCAAGCACCTGCGGTCACGGGCGTTCTGCGCGGCCAACGGCCGATCGTGAAGAAGTGTCGTGAGCGAAACGCTAGTTGGCGAGCGGGTACGTGAGCGTGTGCTTTAACGAGTTGCGGTGGTGGAATACACCATTAAAGCGATTTGTGGGAGCACAGGCGCCAGTACCTGTGGTCACGGGCGTTCTGCGCGGCCAACGATCGACCGTGAGCGGCATCGTGAGCGGACGATAGCCTTCACCGATTCCAGCTTTTCTCGTTCGCATGAGGGATGAGTGCTGGCTATTTAATTTTTTTCCCAAAACTCATTTTCCACTCAGATTCCTTAAATTGAGACATCGGCTGCCTGCGATGGACTTCTCCAAACTCGGCTATAAGGGATTAATATAACAACAACAATATAGATTCTATGTGTTATTACTTATAAGACGTACGAGGATCTTTTAATATTGTTATATTTCTCCTGACTCCTCCTTTGAGTCGTTTTGTAGTGGATCCAAGCTTATCACACAATAGAATCGAATATGCTTTATGATTCGTCAAATTCACTCACGAATTGAAAGACTTCTGATGGATGACTGAAAGCTCATTTCGTCTACAGCCATATTCCAATCAGAGATCCTCACAACTCGTGTGAAAGTCACAGACCGAAGCCTGCATATATCGCTGTCACTCAGAGTATTTTTAAGCTCAGATTAAGCCGTTTCGCCACTGATGGAATTATTGCGAAGATCGACGTCTCTAAACCTTCTGTTGCTATTTTGTAATAAAATATACGAGTAATTGCATGCGCAATTAAAGATGTTATGTTTTTACACGCAAAGCGGCCCCACGCACAGTTGTCGAAATGGCCAATTTAGCGTCGTTTAATTGAAATTTCAAATCGCTAAAATGTAAAAAATGTTTTCCTTAATCGGTTACTTATGTCTCACTGAGTATTTCGATAGTCTTTTTTCTTTAATATTGTGGATTTAATCAGCTGTGAGCTTCCAAAGTCAACATATGTTTCAGAGTGCAGCTGACTGAGATTTCCTGTCTTTTTGCAGCGTGTCGTAGAAATTGCACCAAAATTTTATTTTGTTAACAAAAATTTAAAAAAAGTGGTTTTTAATAAATATTAAGGTTTGTAATTTTTTAAAATTAGAATGATGTCTTGTAATCGTGAAATGTCAAATATTTTTGTCTACTTTTGTCAACTTTTAACAATAGTATGCTTTTTAGGTACCATGTCTGTACAGAAGCGGCTACTCTTACATAGATGGCATAGTGAGCACTTGTCTATTGACTAATTAAGGCCGTTGAAAGTTATGTTTAATAATAATAATTAATAATATTATTGATTTCATTATAATTATATAATGAAGTACAGGTGATTGCCATAATAAAAAAAAAATGGGCAATTCTGTAGCAAAATTGATTCAAAAATGGAAGCAGAGCAGAAGTATTACGAACAAATTTGAAACCAAAAATATGGTATACACTGGTGGAATGCAGCGCTTTTACTTATTGATACGCCATCGACTCCTGGGAGACCTGAAAACCCATTTACAGAATGTTCCACGAAAACAAAATTAGGAAAAGTTTCGGACATTATTGACCAAACGTCGTATGAAAAAAAATACAATGGAAGACTTCGTTCATGGACTGTCATATTCCTCCGATCCATTAATAGCATCCCTGCGTTCTATTCAAAATAGTTCGAGCCAAGAAAATAGAGAAAATAACGTTGTTGAAGACTTTTGCAAACTTGTGTCAGATAAAAATTCCATTTGAAAAAAATTACTGAATATTTTAATTTTTTTATATTATAAGATCTTAATCTTTAACTGGGCGGATCAAATGAAATTATTGACATTTCTTATGTTTAATTTAGTAAATTGTCATACTTTCTCAATCATGTACTTAATATATAACTTATATAAACACCCAAAAAATATTGATTTAAAAAAATTTTTGAAATCAAATATATATAGTAAAATATTGCTTTTACTACGAGTAATTTGTGAGTCCAACAAACTACCCGTCAATAGACTGAGGTAGACCCTGGATAATTCAAATAAAAAAATGCGACACAATTTCTTGGCCTGTTGTTTTATTGAGCTCCAGTTTAAGACTAAAATGTACAATACAATTTCTTAGCTTGGTACCCTGAATCGGATTGGATTTTATGTTTACATTATTTGAGTGTGTGATGCGCTGGTGGCCGTTTACATATGTTTATAAGTGGTTATTTGAGTGTGTGATGCGCTGGTGGCCGTTTTGTTTATAAGTGGTTATTTGAGTGCGCGATGCGCTGGTGGTCGTTTTGTTTATAAGTGGTTATTTGAGTGCGCGATGCGCTGGCGACAGTTTTGTGTTTAGAAATATTTTGATGCTGTGAACTGTTCTTGGCTTTGGCCATTTGTTTAACTTATCTTAAGTGCAGGAATATTTTGTTTATGCTTATGTGCGGGGTTCATACTGTATAGTTTATGTGTTTATACTAATGTGAGTATTTAATACGTTTCTTCCCTTCCCTTAAAAGGAAGCCTATGGTTAGGCTGAGACTGCTGGATATAATGTGGGCAATGGGTTTTGTGTCGTTTCAATATTGACTGTAGAATTTTCTGGGGTCGAAGTATGATTTCCATTTTTTTGTTTTCTTATTTTTAAGTATAGCATCGTAATTGGGTTTTTTGTTACATATTTTGAATACAAGTATAGTATAATGAGAATAAAAATTATAATTATTATAATCATGTAAAATTATTTTGTGATATAAGTTTAACAATGTCATTATGCTGTATATTTTTGATTTTAGTTATTTCAAGTGGTGGATATAATGGTGTTAGGTCTATTTCAGGTTTTAAATAATTTTTGCTTAGAATAATGTTTCCAATTTCAAGTTTACACTGGATTATTCTTATAATTTTATTTCCACTAATTTTTATATTGCTATTTGATTTTTGACAATTTTGTGTGATAATTGTTTCGGTTAGGTTCCAAGTTAAAATTATATTAGGTTCGATATATGTTGTAAGAGTTTGTGTCGTATCATAAAATATAAAGACACAACGTAGTGGTACGGTCGAACGTTTATTCAGAACTAAAGGATAAAGAGTAATACAAAAACTGATGCTTCATACAATGTTGCCAGATTATTCAGTAACGGCTTAACAGTGTTGCCTGATTATATGTTAGCTTACTTTAAATGTTAACGGCTGTTACATATTCAATACTTCTTCTTAAGCTACATATTATATAATTCAAATCATGCCAAGATTCTTTACAAAGCCGTTGTGCTTATTTTTATTAAGACATTTTGTTAGTACATCGGCAACATTATCGTTTGTTCTTACATACTCTAATACAATATCATTTGAGTCTACTTTTTCACGTATAAAGTGATATTTTATGTCAATGTGTTTTGTGCGCTTATGATGCACAGGATTCTGCGCTATGTGTTGCGCACTTATGTTGTCGCCAAATATGGTCATCGGCTCCGGTTGCTCAAACCACCCAATCTCATGAAGAAGTCTTCTCAAGTAGATAGCTTCTTTGGCAGCCATGGATAACGCGATGTACTCCGCTTCTGTGCTGCTTAACGCGACAACGCTTTGCTTCGTTGAAGACCAAGAGAACGCACTTCCTGCCATGAAAAATGCGTAGCCACTGTAAGATTTTCTGTCCTTTTCGTTAGCCCAATCAGCGTCAACGAAGCCTTTGACTGATTCGCCAGCCTTGCGGTATATGATACTCAGGTTTATAGTACCCGCAAGATACCTCAGAATGTGTTTCGCTGCAATCTCGTGTTCTTCGTGTGGATCAGTATTTCTTTGCGACAATTTGCTGACAGCGTGCAAAATGTCTGGTCGACTCAGGACTGCTAAATACATAAGCGAACCAATTAGTGACTGGAACTCTTTAATATTCACCTGGACACAGCTTTCACTCGTGCATCCCACTTGATATCCTGGGTCTAACGGTGTGCTTACTGGACGACAGCTGTTCATACCATATGTTTCCAATAGCCCTTTTATGTACGTTTTCTGGCACATCTTGATAGATCCTCTCTCACCATCTCGCTCTATTTCCATGCCAAGGAAATAGTTGATGGCTCCGCCATCATGCATCTTAAAGCTTGATGCAATCTTCTTCTTAATCTCAGTTATGTCATTTTCGCTCGGACACAAAATGATTAAGTCATCGACGTAGACTGCTATATAGCTGAATTTCCGTTGTTCTTGCTTAAAGTATAAGCAAGCCTCGTTCCTGCATCTTTTGAACCCCATATTCTTTAAGACGTCATCAAGTGTGTTGTTCCACACTCTTCCTGATTGTTTAAGCCCGTAGAGAGCCTTTTGTAGCTTAAGAACCTTGTTCGGATGATGCTTGTCAATTAAATTCGGCGGCTGCTTCATGTACACAATTTCATGAAGCTTGCTGTTCAGGTATGCGTTTGCGATGTCGACTTGGTGCACAAACAATTGTTTTTCAGCAGCGATTGCAAACAGCATACGAATCGTCTCATACCGGATAACAGGTGAGAACGTTTCCCAATAATCTACGCCAAACTGTTGCCCACAGCCTTGAGCAACCAATCGTGATTTGAAGCTTTCAATATCTCCGTCTTTGTTTCTCTTGATTCGATATACCCATTTCGAACCGATAGCCTTGTGTCCTGGAGGTAGCTCACATAACGTCCATGTCTCGTTTGCTTGAAGAGCGTCAAATTCATTTTGCATTGACTTTTGCCAATCATGCGAATGTTGACCCTGCAATGCATCTGCAGCGGATTTCGGTATCTCAATATCATCCATATAGTTCAGACTATTGAGCACCTGGTATTCCTTCCTCGGCCGGCCTGGTTGCCCTGTACGTACTAGTCTGGGCCTTCCTGGTCCTCGTCTGGTTGTGGTATCATCCTGCTGAGGTTCGCTTCTACCATTTCCTTCATCGCTGCCTTCATTATCGCTTGCGCTCACAAACTCCTCCTCCTCTTTGCCTGAGTCACTGCGCAGGTCTTTTATTTCTTCTTCATGCTCAATCTGCTCGTTTTCTGGAGTATAAGTGCATGACTCAAGGCGAATGATGTTTGTCATAAAGTCATTATTTTGTTCAGAAGGGTCACAGTTTTTGATCGTTTTTGCGCAAAACTCACCTTCAACAAATCGAACGTCTCGCCTTTCAATTATAGATCGTTTCTCTCTATCATACAAGCGATATGCTTTTGCTTCAAAGGAATAGCCAACGAAGATGTATTCCTTTCCCTTTGCTTTAAACTTGCCTTTTGTGCATTTATCAAGGGCAAACGCACGAGATCCAAACACTCTCATGTGCTTAACTGACGGCTTGTGGCCCTTCCAAGCCTCAAAAGGTGTACCTCCTGCCAGTGCTCTTGTAGGACATCGGTTCCTCAAAAAGACTGCCGTAGTTACAGCCTCTGCCCATAGGAACTCCTCTAGCCCTGCGTGAATTAAGAGACACTTCGCCATCTCCACAATTGTACGATTCGCGCGTTCTGCTACACCGTTCTGCTGCGGGGTGTAGGGAACCGTCAACTGCCGTTTGATGCCACATTTTTCCAAGTGATTTGTGAACTCCTTGTTAACATATTCCGTTCCGTTGTCACTTCTTAGCGACTTGATTTTGTGTCCGGTTTGGCATTCCACGTAGCTTTGAAACTTTTTAAATTTCTCAAACACTTGACTTTTGGTTTGCAAGAAGTAAACATAGATTTTGCGTGAGTAATCATCAATAAACGTGAGAAAGTATCTATTTCCAGCGATTGACTTCACATTCATCGGTCCACATACATCTGTATGTACCAATTCGAGCACTTCCTTTGTGACTCGATTTGACTTTTGTGGGAACGGTAATGCACACAGTTTTGCTTGATTGCACGTGTCACAATTAATTTTCTCTTCTATGTTTCCGATGTGCATCCCATGTACTAGTTGCTTCTCGCTAAGCAACTCTAGATCTTTAAAATTAAGATGACCAAATCTATTATGCCAATTTACTGCAGGTGGCAAACTCTTTATTGTAAAAACAGCACTTTTTTCTGAGTATACGTACAAATTGTTTTCTTGTACTGCCTTTAACACAACTTTACCGTATTTGTTTTTTACCAGCGCTTCTTTTCCATTAAATGTAGTGCAAATATCATATCTTGCTGCTACGCTTACTGAGTAAAAATTCATATGCAACTCCGGGACAAATAAAACATTTTGCAGCAGTAATACAGTGTTTTCGTACTGTAATTTCACAATACCGACGCCTTGGGACTCAACGAATTTGTTTGCTGCCAACATGACTGAAGTCTTCCTCTTCTCGTCAATTGTTTCGAACATGTTGCGATCGCAACACATGTGACATGTTGCACCACTATCGACACACCAAATGCTTTCGCGCCTTTTGTCAACATAGTTGTGCAGTGCACAACTTGCTTGATGCCCTTTAGCGCTGTCCGTCGCGCTCTTTTTCTTATTCCGACATTCGCTAGCTCGGTGCCCTGGTTTTTCGCAGATAAAACATTTTCCGTTAAATTTTTGCTTTTCGCTTGTTCTTTCGTTTCTCTTAGTGTTGCTGTTTTCTCCTTTGTCTCTGTTGCCTTTAGGTTGCGTGTGTGTGTACACTGCCTGTGACGTCGCATTGCCTTCGCGTTCTGCTCTTTCTTTCTTTCGAGCTCCTTCTTCTAACAGTTTTACTTTGACGATTTCAAATGTGGGCAACTCATCGCGAGTTTCAATAGCGACTACGAAGTTTTCCCATGTATCAGGCAAACTGCTCAACAACATTATGACCTTCAATTCTTCGTTTATTTTGATGTCCATTTCAGCTAATCTCTCAATTGTCTTCACAAATGAGTTTACATGTGCTCCGACATTTTCGTCTTGCTGCATGTTGAAACGCAATAGTTTCTGATATAGCTGTACTTTCCTAATAGGCCCAACTTGTGTATGTAGTTGCTGTAGTTTCTTCCAAGCTGCTTCTGCCGTTGTGCACGCCTTAATGTGCATCAACTGAGTTGGTTTTACGTTTCACACCATATACGCCAGTGCCTTTTGATCTAGCGTATCCCATCTTTCTGCTTCTGATGCATTCCCGTCATCTCTCACATATCTTCCACACACAACTTTCCATAAGTCTGCTGTTACGAGGAGACTTTTCATGGCCATGTGCCATATTTCATAGTTTTCGTCACCAAGTTTTTCGATTTGAAGCGACATATTCATTTTTGCTTATTTTACCGGGTTAATTCGCGCACGACATTAACTTATAGCAATCAACGAGTTACTGTAACGAACATTTGATTTCTAGACCGACACGCACTCTTCTGGGCCCATAACCTGTTGTAAGAGTTTGTGTCGTATCATAAAATATAAAGACACAACGTAGTGGTACGGTCGAACGTTTATTCAGAACTAAAGGATAAAGAGTAATACAAAAACTGATGCTTCATACAATGTTGCCAGATTATTCAGTAACGGCTTAACAGTGTTGCCTGATTATATGTTAGCTTACTTTAAATGTTAACGGCTGTTACATATTTAATAATATACTTAATCATTTCTTTTGTATATATGGGGGTAAAATTACAGATCGGGTTTTTACTTTTAATTATACTTGTAATACATTCGTTGTGTACTTCTTCATGTTCTTCGTTGTAGATTTTATTTTTGTTTTCATAATAGGACTTAGTATCAGTGTAGTCTAATTGATAACCATTGTGGTCAGGGTAGGGAGTAATTTTAACTGTATTTTTTCTTCATGTGCAATAGGTATGTGGGATATAATAAGTAAATGGTTGTCTTTATGATTAATCCAAGTGGATGTTTTAATAAGTAGTATATTTTGGCTGTTGACATTTTCTAATTTGTCATAGTTTAATAGTTTTGGGTTAAAAAGTCCGAGTCGGGAAAGTTGCATTCCCATTTCAATGTCTTCAATAAATTCAATGAATTGCATGAGTTCGTATGTAAGTGTGTCAATACTGTTGCGATTATCTTCATATTGTTTGAGTTTTTCTAATCCACTATTTGCTAATTGTATTACGTCATTTAATTCGTGGACTTTGACTGAATTTTGAGCAACGGTTTCTAGATTATTTTGAATTTCTACTCTATCGTTTTCGTCGAGTGTTCCAAAAGATATTTGTATGCGGTGCCTACTATGTTAAGTAATCCTCGTTTTTGTCTATTTTCTTGATGAATTGTTATCCCATTTAATTCTTTGAGTAGTTTATTGTATAAAAATGTATTTCTGGTTGGTGCTAAGGTATTGAGTATTTTGTTACCGAATGACTCAGTTATTGTGTTAATTTCTGTTAAATTTATTCTTAAACAATGATGTTCAACTGCTGATGGCAATTGGATTGGTTTACTAGAAGAGTAGGTAACCATGATCTGTATCGATGTTACTTATTTGAATTTGTTGAGTGTGACCTGGGGTAATAAGTAAAAGGAGTGTCATCACTGTGATCCAGTGACCTGCGGAATTGGGATGTGATTAATTTTCTTTTTTTTCTTGAACTGTGTTTTATAATAGTATGTGTCTCTATTTCTATTAGTGATTTAGTAATGGTCGGGATCAACTTGTTCTATGTTTTTATTGGATTTACCATAAATGGGTTTTCTAATTTTCCTTTAAAAAAAAAAAAAAAAAAAAAAAAAAAAACAGAGGAAATAAAAGTTTATAAATTAAATAGGGCACTATACGGATTGACAGAGAGCCCCTACAGCATACATACATGTAGTACGAATATTTACATTAAAAAATCTCGTCAAATTAAATTTTATACGAAGGAATTACGATAATTGTTTATATGTGAAAAGAATAGATAAAGAGGAAAAATATAAATAATTTTTTTTCCATTTTAATTAAAAAACTCAGAAACTTATATCGTTGTGGTTTTATTCAACTCCAAATTGTGACTGAACAGAAAAGATCTTAAAATAGCCTAAACTAGCTTTGGGTGTTAGGCAGCGCCGCGGCAGAGCTCTGCAGATCTGGTTTGAACTGACCATGATCTGCAATGTCAGCAATTTGTCGCCAAGGGCCGAAAGTGCGCACGCAATACAAACTGTGAACGCGGTTGGTGGCATTAGCGACTTTTGAGCGGATGTTTAGATTATTGAACTCAACAGAATATTACAATGTTGCAGTTCTTCTGTTGGATCGGCGGATGTTTAGTTTTTTGAACTGAACAATGTAGCAGTATTTTTCTATTTATTATTTTAGGCAATTTTTGTTGTATGTTGTTTTGTATTTGTATTTGTAGCAGTAGAAATAATGATGATTATGATGCAAATAAGGGTGAGTATGGCTATACGATTAGCCGTGGGGGGTGTGCCCAGTTTATTTGGATGTTTTTTTTATTTTAAATAAAAAGTTTTTCATAATATTAAAGGAAAGGGATTGTAGGGGCCCGGGTTAATTTAGGAAAATTATAAAAATGGGGTTTCCAATGTTATTATTTTTTTTTTTTTTTTTTTTTAATTTTTTTTTTTTTTTAATTTTTTTGTATATAATATATGTGCTTCCTCAAAGGGAAAAAAGAAAAAAAAAAAACTGTAGGGGTGAAGGGGGGGAGGAAAAAGAGGCATTCGACAGAGTTTGGCATCCTGGACTCCTCCATAAACTCAAATCCTACCTCCCAAGCCCCCATTTTACCCTCCTTAAATCCTACACTGAGGGAAGAGCATTCCAAGTCAGATGCGGAAGTGCAATAAGCCTACCCAGACTGATCAGAGCTGGAGTTCCGCAAGGCAGTGTGCTCGGACCAATCCTCTACACCCTTTACACCGCAGACCTTCCCATAATCCCCTCCAGGAGCCTAACTATAGCGACATATGCAGACGACACGGCTTTCCTCGCCTCTTCATCCGACCCACGAGAAGCCTCCGAAACAATCCAAAGGCAAATGGACGCGCTACATCCCTGGCTCAGCAGGTGGAACATCGTAGTGAACGCGGAAAAATCTACCCAAACAACATTCGCACTAAGGAGAGGAGACTGCCCGCCGGTCACGCTAAACGGAGTCATCATTCCCAACGCGCCCGCACCCAAGTACCTAGGACTGACCCTGGACCGCAGGCTCACTTGGCGTCCCCACATTGACAGCAAACGCATACAGGCCGATGCGCGTCTGAGGCAGATGCAATGGCTTATTGGGAGAAGGTCCAAGCTAAGGCAGAACCTCAAAATCCTGGTGTACAAGGCAATTCTCAAGCCCATCTGGACCTACGGGATACAGCTGTGGGGCACGGCAAGCCACACGAATCGCCTGCGTATACAGCGGTTCCAGAATAGGTGCTTGAGAATTGCCTGTAATGCGCATCCCTACCACGAGAATGTCGCCATACATAGGGAACTTGGAATCCCACAAGTCAGTGATGAAATCTCCAGGCTCAGCGAGAGATACCTGAAAAGGCTCGAAAACCACCCCAACCACCTCGCCACCAACCTATTGGACAATAGCCAAACAAGCAGACGTCTCATGAGGAGACACCCTCTCGATCTACCACAGCAATAGGAAACTCACCCAAAACCCTCCACAAATACATGTTCAATAGTATCCCTTAAGTTAATGTTCCCCGCAAAACCATTTAATTATTGTCCTCCAGGACAGATTTTAAATAAACGCACGCTACAACAAAAAAAAAAAAAAAAAAAGTGGACCTTAAGTTTTTAGGATTTATATTATTAGGTTTTTTGGTTTTCCATTAAAATTATAAAATTGAATTATGCTCTTGTCGATCTCTTCTATTTCTTCACAATGTTCCGCGTTTCTAAAGTCCCCCCGCGATTCCTTTCCCTCCTTCTTTTTTATATTTTTTTTATTTTTATAATTAATTAATTAATATTTGGTTGTTTTTTTTAACTTTGTTTTTTTTTTTGAATTTTTTTTTTATTTCTAGGTGTACAATGGAATGATTTTTTAATACAGGGCTTGATTAAAAGGTTTTGATATGTTGTTGTTTCTAGTTCTGGGATTTACACAATAAAAATTATATGTTTTTTTTTGGGGGACGGAGCAAGTTAAGGTGGCTTTTTTTTGGAATATATTACGGACATTTGCAATTCTATTTCATTTAAAATTAATGTGTTTATAATATTTAATTTTGTTTAAATAATTTAGAATTTGTTGGTATTTTTAACATTTGTTCTTTATGTGTTTAATGGAATGTCTTTTCATTAGAGGCTTGATTTAAAGGTTTTGATATGTTGTTGTTTATAGTTCTGGGATTTTGACAATATAAATAATTGATGTTTTATTGTGGATGACCGAAATATCGACAAATTCTAACATTTCATCAACGGACAAGGAAGTTAAGTTGTCTTTATGGAATATATTACGGACTTCTGCAATTTCTATTTCATTTAAAAGTAATGTGTTTATAATATTAACTTTGCCCATTGAATGGCGTATTTAACATTTACTATTTCTTCTTTCATTAATCTAACCTAATTCTGTAAAATTTCATTATTAAAAGAATCGTCACGTTTAATTGAGTTTGCTAACATATTTGAAATTTTAGTTTAATTGTTTATCCTATTCTGTAGTTCGTTATTTATAATTATTTGATCGTTATTATTCGAAATAAGGTCGTTTACCGAAGGCAAAACCATTAAAATTAAAAGATACCTATGAAAAAAAAATTTGTGTAATTAAACAACCAAGTTTTTGGCGGGTATGGTATTTCTTTTTTAAATCGGGGTGTTAATTTTGAGCCTAGTCTGGTATTTTGTTTGACAAATATTACTTGCCCTGGTTGGTAAGTTATTATTTCCTTTCGTTCTTTATTATGGTTTTGTAAATCAGTCATTTGTTTTTGTTTAAGTTTTTCTCTGTTATTTTGTCTGCTTTTTTCATATAGCTCGGGGTCAGTGGTCAAGTATCTGCCAAAAAACACATCAATAGGTCGTTTTTTTTACGGAGTCTATCGAGAAATTATACTCATAAACGAATCTGTCTAATAGTTCTTCAAATGTTCGGTGAACCTGTTTTGATTTTAAACATCTCATGGTCTCGGCAAGGGTGGAATGGAATCTTTCTATTTGTCCGTTAACTAAGCTTTTATAGGGAGGAGCTTTGTAAATTTCGATGCCTAATTGATCTTTTAACATGAAAGTAATGCTAGCTAGGTTAAATGATTTTTCATTATCCATTACTATAAATTTGGGTACTCCGTAGTAAAATAAAATGTCCTGCAAGGGTTTTTTATATCTTCCATTGATTTTGAATTTATAATTTTTGCACAAGCTAATTTGCAAAATTTATCGATTGCTGTCAGCACTAATTTTCTTTCCGTCGAGAATATGTCAATATGAATTGTGTGACCCGGATATTCCGGAATTGGAGTTTCTGCTATTTCTGGATTAGGTGGGTGCCTATCATATTTCACTTCTTTACATATTTGACATTGTTTAACGAGAGTAGCTTTTTTTTCGTTTTTTATTCTCTTGAGCGTTTCTATGAGCTCTATTATGGGTTTGTAGTATTTTTTCGTCTTCTTCGGTTTCTGAATTTAGGTCAATTACTTTGGTTTGTGTAAATCTAACTGTAAAGGATTGGAAATGTTGTAGATATAGTTTTTGAATCCGTCCCATTATGTCTTCTGTCGTATAAATTCCATTTATAACTGTTGGGTTTAAGTATTTTTGCAGTAATTTTAGTAGGTCGTCGTCAGAAATTGTTTGTTGTGAAATTATATGTCTGTGGAATGTGGGGAATGGGAGTATAAATTTGTAGTCAGGTGGATGTTCTTTATGAATGAATATTTGGTTTTTAAATCCGTTAATCGGGACTTCGATACTAGGGATGAGATTATGGCTTGAGCTTTGAGCGCTATGTTGTGCTGAGGTGATTGAATTTATTTGATTTCGATTAGGAGCCCTGGAGAGAGCATCTAGCACTTCATTTTCCTTTCCTGGTTTATAAAGAATTTGTTTGTTATATTCTTTAAGGTATGCCTTCCATCTCCTAATTGCTATCCCTCCTTTCCAATTACAGTCGTGCGTAAGCGGTTCATGGTCTGTATAGATTTTTACCTTTGACCCTCCATACAAATAGCCTTTGTATTCTTTTACTGCCAAACATATGGCTAACATTTCTTTTTGGCTTGTTTCATAATTTTCTGCTGTTTCGAATAGGGTTCTAGATATGAATGATATTCGTCTAACGCTTTGGGAAAGTACTGATCCTATTACATAGTCTGAGGCATCTGTTGTTAGGACAAATTCTTTATTAAAGTCACGATATTGTAAAATTACATCATCGGATATTAGGGTACTTTTGATTTTTTCGAAGGCCTCTATGGCTTCACTGTAGAGTTGATTTTGTGATTTTGTGAGCGGTCTAGCTAGCGATGGGTAGCCCATTATGAATCTTCTATAGTAATTTGATAATCCAAGAAATGCTCTTAGTCCCTTAACTGTTTTTGGTTGGGGATAGTTGGCTATTGCTGCTACCTTTGTTGGATTTGTTTCATTCCTTTATCGGATATAACAAATCCCAGAAACTCTACTTTATTTTTAAAAAATTCGCATTTAACTAGTTGACGTTTTATATTAGCTGCATTAAAAGTATCAAAAATTAAGTCAAGATTTGTATAGTGTGTTTCTTCGTCCTGGCTAAAAACTATTATGTCGTCAATGTAAATGTACCAGATTTTACATATGTGTTCTCTAAGGATATCGTCGAAGGCGCGTTGGAAGTATAGAGGGTGGCGTTTTTTAGTCCAAAACGTAGTCTATTAAACTCGTATTATCCGTTATTTATGGAAAATGCTGATTTTTCTATGTCGCTCTCTTTTAACAGTATTTGGTGAAATCCACTCTTGAGGTCAAGGACGGAATAGAATTTGTTATTGCCTAGTTGTGCTAATACAGTGTTGATATCTGGGGTATTTGTCTGCTATTGTAAGGCTATTTAATTATCGGTAGCCAGAGTATCTGTGTTTGTGCGGATTTCTGATTTGACTCTAGTGGTGCAGGTCAGTTTTTCATCGGGCTCAGCAAAAAGGTTGGGGTATTTTTTTACAAGTTGGCTTAAGTCTGTTTTTTGAGATTCTGTCAAGTGTTCTGTTCTTGGGATTATTACGTTTACGGATTCAAATTTCTTTTCTTGTATTGGGATACTCATGCCATTCTTTAATAACATTAGTTTGTTTTTGATGTCGATTACAGCACCTAATTATTTAAGGCTGTCGCTTTTCAGTATAGCGTCACACGTCTTTAGTGTAGGTAGTAGGAAAAACTAAACTATAGTATTTGGGTCGTTGAATAAGTTTGCCATCTTGTAATGGGTGAGTTTAATGTTGCTTTCTACAGAGATTGCTTGAAATGGATTTTTGTTTTGTACAGGATTTGGGACGAATTTGGGCTGGATATAATTTCTATTTGAACCGGTGTCTATTAATATGTAAAGAACTTGGCCACTCCTCAGTTTACATTGGAAACATGGTAATGAGGAGTCAGTTACTCTATTCTGGGCTTTAAGTAGTAAAGTTGGAAATTGTTCGGCTGAAACTGGCTGTTCTAAGTTGAGAACGGGTGGCCTGATAAGCTTATTTTGATTAGCCACACGAGTGAAATTTGTCAGGGAACTTCTCGATGTTGGAGAATTTGCTTTAGTTTGATATTTGATTTCACTTAAACTAATACGTTTATCGAAAAAAATATAATATTTGAATTAGTGTTTAAATTTGTTCAAAATTAGAGTATGATTTCGGATTATTGGTTTATATTTGACTTAAAGTTATTATGAAAGTTTAGTGCGAAAAGGAATTTATATCAAAAAAATTGTTTTCTTTTAATATTTTGTTCAATGGTAAAGTTTGTTTAAAAATTTTGTATTTAAATTATTGAAAAGAACACAATGAAAACCAGCAGCTGGTTTCACCCTTCTACCTTGGAGGGTTCTTTGTTTAGGATTCGCAAGATTGGCTTTTACTATACCACTCGTTGAAAAGATTTTCTTTGTTTATTTAGTTGTAGGCTGAGTGGTGGAGTTTATTTCGTTATCGCTTTACGCCTTTTTATTTAATTATAGTAGAAAATTTTGTTTTAAATTTGTTATAGATTTTTTAGAAAGATTTTTTATCAAGTCATTGTTTTCTTTTAACACTCACTTTCACTTTGTTTTTTCTTAAACTATATTTTGGTTTATTTTCACTTAAAACTTTCGATTTGGTTAGTGTTTTTTTTTCTTATTCACTAGCTTACATAATTTGAATGATACGGCTACTCCTCCTGATGGTCCGGATGTTGTCCTGTTCGCTTCCTACTTGGGATCCTGCGACGCACACAAAAGGGTGTCCTGCGGGCGTACCTGACAGGACTTTTAGACCGCCGATAAATTGTCTTGCGCACGCAAGACAAACTGTGAACGCGGTTGGTGGGATTAGCGACTTTTGAGCGGATGTTTAGATTATTGAACTCAACAGAGTATTACAATGTTGCAGTTCTTCAGTTGGATCGGCGGATGTTTAGTTTATTGAACTGAACAATGTAGCAGTATTTTACTTTTTATTATTTTAGGCAATTCTTGTTAAATGTTGTTTTGTATTTGTTATTTTATTATTAATTGATTCGTTGTCTGTTTATATAATTTTGTATTAACTATAAATAACTTATATATGTCGAAGCGTTAGTTGCCTTAGTGTTCTTAGCACCTCGAGCAGCGAGCCCCGTTCCCTTCGTTGGTGCCATCGTTCCACTTGACTGCTGTCTTTTAATTATATATAAGTAAATCACATTTTTAAATATGGAAGGGGCAAAACAAAAATAAGCGAAATAGAAGACAATTTTATGAACAAATTTATAATGAAAGATTTAGGAAAAATCCGTAATTATATTGAAAAAGATAGTTACTATAGTACCCGAGAAAAAAAATTAATTTAAATCAAACCAGTCGAACGCTACAGTCAGGTGCTGACTGTAGAAGGCCATGGATTATCATGGTATACCGTGTATAATTTATTTTCCCTTATTTATAATGAAAATTTTGGTTTGTTTGAATTTAAGCATTTAAAAATATAAATTTTATCTTCTTATTATTTAATTCGAACGACACGCCAAATTCGATTGACAGGTAGAAGAAGAAGAACACATAAATAATGCAAGGACGGATAGACAAGAAGTATAAGCATTAGATCATAATGGCAAACAGGAGTCGCCGCTGCGGAAGTTGTGCAGTAGCTTAGTGGAGTGTGTGCCGGATTCGAAGACCAATGATGTTGACATTGTTCGGGTTCGATTGCTGCCGCGGTCAATGCGTGATATGTTTTCCTTTCTTTCTTTCTTTTCTATTAAATAATTTAAAAGCTTAACAAACACTAATTAAATTTTTGGTACGCAACATATTTAATTAGAACACTTTTATAAACTTTGCCCTATGTTGCACAAATCTGACAGTTGCGTATGTGTGCAGAATACGGCAATTGATGCGTGTAAGAGCGGGATGCCGACACATAAATGTGCAAATGCAGACATGCATGTATCGGCATCCCGATCTAACATTCGTGTACATTGATTGTCTTAACTATTGCATAAAAATATGAAATTTATTTTGATTGCTATTTAGTTAAATAATTTAGAATTAAGGTAGAGGTTGTAGTTTTCGGCTGTTGTTTTCCTTTTTAGTTTATATAAATAAAAAAAACCAAAAAAAGTAATTAAAATAAAAAATTGCACTAGCCTCCGCTAGGACTCGAACTCGCTCACGCACGAACATACGAACTCTCTAAGAAGTGCCGTCCGCCACTCTAACCACTAAGCCACAACCCCATTTATTTTCCGATCGGCAAAGTTGCATTCTGAGCTGGCAATTCTGTTACCATTCTATGCAAATAAAATGTTTTGTTTTATGCTGTGTGTCCGAAGCTAGATTCGAACTTCGGTATGATGCGTAAATTAGGTCTTAATATGCGCATAAGTATACGTTCAAATTGAGTTTAATTCGGATCATATCTCACTTATTTTTAGTCCGATTGAAGTGAAATTTTCAGGAAACACCCGTGGAAAGGTATTTTTCATGTGAGATGTACAACTTTTGTTGTGGTGTGTATATTGTGTATATTAAACTGTTATTACTGATTTACAGAGGCGGGGAGAGGCGTGGCCAAATTTCAAAAAAAACTTTGAGACACCTGAATACAAACGTATGTTGTCACAAAATTTGAAGACTCTAGCTCTTATAGTTTCTGAGATCCAGGTGTTCATACAGACAGACAGACGGACAGACGGACAGACAGACATGGCTCAATCGACTCGGCTGTTGATACTGATTCAGAATATATATAGTTTATGGGGTCGGAGATGCCTCCTTCTGCCTGTTACGCACATTTGCGTTCCGACAAACACAGTAGACCATGAATTTTTTTAAAATCCATGGCCTAAAAAGATTTATTGAATCATAAGCATTTACTTATAATCTCGAACATGGTTAGCTATACAAAACTCCACTGGAAGCAAACTTAAAATAAGAGCAAGCAACTGAATGTGATGAGAAAATTAGATACAAAACTTAATAGGTGAATTATCATTTATAAGGCAAGGTACAAGACCAGATATATCGTATTTCTTTAATTACTTATGTAAATATCAAAGTTGTAATTCAACACACTATATATGAGAGATCCGACAAGAGATCAAAATTTAACATTTGAAGAGAATGAAAGTAATTATATAGTTAATTGTATGGTAGACTCAAACTATGCAGGTGATAATATTGATAGAAAATCTAGAACAAACATGAGTAATTATTCTCATAAACGGATCTGTCTAATAGTTCTTCAAATGTTCGGTGAACCTGTTTTGCTTTTAAAAATCTCATGGTTTCCGCAAGGAGGAGCTTTGTAAATTTCGATGCCTAATTGATCTTTTAACATGAAAGTAATGCTAGCTGAGTAAAATGATTTGTCTTTATCCATTACTATAAATTTGGATGCGGTGTATTAAAACAAAATGTCGTGCAATGGTTTTTATACCCTTCGACCAATGAAAATGGTCAAAAAAGGGTATACTAACTTTGTGCAAATGTATGTAACAGGCAGAAGGAGGCGTGGGAGACCCCACAAAGTATATATATTCTTGCTCAGGATCACTAACCAAGTCGATTAAGCCATGTCTGTCTGTCTGTCCGGATGTCTGGATGTCTGTATGTCCAGATGAACACAAAGATCTCAGCTATAATAAAAGCTAGAGACACCAAATTTGGCATGAAGGTTTCTGTTGATCCGGGACAGGTGAAGTTTATTTCAAATGTTGGGTGCCACGCCCCTCGCCCACGCAAATCAATAATTTTATCTTTTAAGCTGCTTTGCGAGCGACATATTAAAGATACAACATCCGCATGTCTGGATGTCTGGCTGTCTGGATGTCCGGATGTCTGTATGTCCAGATGAACACACAGATCTCAGCTATTATAAAAGCTAGAGACACCAAATTTTCCATGAAGGTTTCTGTTGATCCGGGACAGGTGAAGTTTATTTCAAATGTTGGGTGCCCGCCCACGCAAATCAATAATTTCATCATTTAAGCTGATTTGCGAGCGACATATAATAGATACAACATTCTGAGTAAGACCATACTTAGCTAATTATAATACCAACATAACGTCAAAATTCAATCCGATCAGACGACAAACACAGAAGTTATTAAACAAAAACCTTGTTCACTTTGATTTTTAATACAGACCAGCAAGCAGTGACGTCATTGCAATGCTCATGTAGGAAAGAAAAGGAAAGAGAATGCGTGCGCGTAGCGGCATCAGTTGTTCTTCTCTTCTTTTCTACGCATGCGCACTTTTTGCATTCAAACGCACACACACACATATGTACTAAATTTGTGCTTGACTAATGAAATGATACACGCATATACACATATTCATACACAGACGCATATAAAGGCTTACGTTACGATATTTCTATTAAGTACAAGTATTGTACAAATATTGACTCTTTACGTTTCAAAAAGGTCGAAGGGTATCCCACTATAGTGTGTTTCTTCGTCCTGGCTAAAAACTATTATGTCGTCAATGTAAATGTACCAGATTTTACATATGTGTTCTCTAAGGATATCGTCGAAGGCGCGTTGGAATATAGAGGGTGCGTTTTTTAGTCCAAAAGGTAGTCTATTAAACTCGTATTATCCGTTATTTATGGAAAATGCTGATTTTTCTATGTCGCTCTCTTTTAACAGTATTTGGTGAAATCCACTCTTGAGGTCAAGGACGGAATAGAATTTGTTATTGCCTAGTTGTGCTAATACAGTGTTGATATCTGGGGTATTTGTCTGCTATTGTAAGGCTATTTAATTATCGGTAGCCAGAGTATCTGTGTTTGTGCGGATTTCTGATTTGACTCTAGTGGTGCAGGTCAGTTTTTCATCGGGCTCAGCAAAAAGGTTGGGGTATTTTTTTTACAAGTTGGCTTAAGTCTGTTTTTTTGAGATTCTGTCAAGTGTTCTGTTCTTGGGTTTATTACGTTCACGGATTCAAATTTCTTTTCTTGTATTGGGATACTCATGCCATTCTTTAGTAACATTAGTTTGTTTTTGATGTCGATTACAGCACCTAATTATTTAAGGCTGTCGCTTTTCAGTATAGCGTCACACGTCTTTAGTGTAGGTAGTAGGAAAAACTTAACTATAGTATTTGGGTCGTTGAATAAGTTTGCCATCTTGTAATGGGTGAGTTTAATGTTGCTTTCTACAGAGATTGCTTGAAATGGATTTTTGTTTTGTACTGGATTTGGGACGAATTTGGGCTGGATATAATTTCTATTTGAACCGGTGTCTATTAATATGTAAAGAACTTGGCCACTCCTCAGTTTACATTGGAAACATGGTAATGAGGAGTCAGTTACTCTATTCTGGGCTTTAAGTAGTAAAGTTGGAAATTGTTCGGCTGAAACTGGCTGTTCTAAGTTGAGAACGGGTGGCCTGATAAGCTTATTTTGATTAGCCACACGAGTGAAATTTGTCAGGGAACTTCTCGATGTTGGAGAATTTGCTTTAGTTTGATATTTGATTTCACTTAAACTAATACGTTTATCGAAAAAAATATAATATTTGAATTAGTGTTTAAATTTGTTCAAAATTAGAGTATGATTTCGGATTATTGGTTTATATTTGACTTAAAGTTATTATGAAAGTTTAGTGCGAAAAGGAATTTATATCAAAAAAAATTGTTTTCTTTTAATATTTTGTTCAATGGTAAAGTTTGTTTAAAAATTTTGTATTTAAATTATTGAAAAGAACACAATGAAAACCAGCAGCTGGTTTCACCCTTCTACCTTGGAGGGTTCTTTGTTTAGGATTCGCAAGATTGGCTTTTACTATACCACTCGTTGAAAAGATTTTCTTTGTTTATTTAGTTGTAGGCTGAGTGGTGGAGTTTATTTCGTTATCGCTTTACGCCTTTTTATTTAATTATAGTAGAAAATTTTGTTTTAAATTTGTTATAGATTTTAGAAAGATTTTTTATCAAGTCATTGTTTTCTTTTAACACTCACTTTCACTTTGTTTTTTCTTAAACTATATTTTGGTTTATTTTCACTTAAAACTTTCGATTTGGTTAGTTGTTTTTTTTTCTTATTCACTAGCTTACATAATTTGAATGATACGGCTACTCCTCCTGATGGTCCGGATGTTGTCCTGTTCGCTTCCTACTTGGGATCCTGCGACGCACACAAAGGGTGTCCTGCGGGCGTACCTGACAGGACTTTTAGACCGCCGATAAATTGTCTTGCGCACGCAAGACAAACTGTGAACGCGGTTGGTGGGATTAGCGACTTTTGAGCGGATGTTTAGATTATTGAACTCAACAGAGTATTACAATGTTGCAGTTCTTCAGTTGGATCGGCGGATGTTTAGTTTATTGAACTGAACAATGTAGCAGTATTTTACTTTTTATTATTTTAGGCAATTCTTGTTAAATGTTGTTTTGTATTTGTTATTTTATTATTAATTGATTCGTTGTCTGTTTATATAATTTTGTATTAACTATAAATAACTTATATATGTCGAAGCGTTAGTTGCCTTAGTGTTCTTAGCACCTCGAGCAGCGAGCCCCGTTCCCTTCGTTGGTGCCATCGTTCCACTTGACTGCTGTCTTTTAATTATATATAAGTAAATCACATTTTTAAATATGGAAGGGGCAAAACAAAAATAAGCGAAATAGAAGACAATTTTATGAACAAATTTATAATGAAAGATTTAGGAAAAATCCGTAATTATATTGAAAAAGATAGTTACTATAGTACCGAGAACAAAAAAATTAATTTAAATCAAACCAGTCGAACGCTACAGTCAGGTGCTGACTGTAGAAGGCCATGGATTATCATGGTATACCGTGTATAATTTATTTTCCTTATTTATAATGAAAATTTTGGTTTGTTTGAATTTAAGCATTTAAAAATATAAATTTTATCTTCTTATTATTTAATTCGAACGACACGCCAAATTCGATTGACAGGTAGAAGAAGAAGAACACATAAATAATGCAAGGACGGATAGACAAGAAGTATAAGCATTAGATCATAATGGCAAACAGGAGTCGCCGCTGCGGAAGTTGTGCAGTAGCTTAGTGGAGTGTGTGCCGGATTCGAAGACCAATGATGTTGACATTGTTCGGGTTCGATTGCTGCCGCGGTCAATGCGTGATATGTTTTCCTTTCTTTCTTTCTTTTCTATTAAATAATTTAAAAGCTTAACAAACACTAATTAAATTTTTGGTACGCAACATATTTAATTAGAACACTTTTATAAACTTTGCCCTATGTTGCACAAATCTGACAGTTGCGTATGTGTGCAGAATACGGCAATTGATGTGTAAGAGCGGGATGCCGACACATAAATGTGCAAATGCAGACATGCATGTATCGGCATCCCGCTCTAACATTCGTGTACATTGATTGTCTTAACTATTGCATAAAAATATGAAATTTATTTTGATTGCTATTTAGTTAAATAATTTAGAATTAAGGTAGAGGTTGTAGTTTTCGGCTGTTGTTTTCCTTTTAGTTTGTATAAATAAAAAAAACCAAAAAAAAGTAATTAAAATAAAAATTGCACTAGCCTCCGCTAGGACTCGAACTCGCTCACGCACGAACATACGAACTCTCTAAGAAGTGCCGTCCGCCACTCTAACCACTAAGCCACAACCCCATTTATTTTCCGATCGGCAAAGTTGCATTCTGAGCTGGCAATTCTGTTACCATTCTATGCAAATAAAATGTTTTGTTTTATGCTGTGTGTCCGAAGCTAGATTCGAACTTCGGTATGATGCGTAAATTAGGTCTTAATATGCGCATAAGTATACGTTCAAATTGAGTTTAATTCGGATCATATCTCACTTATTTTTAGTCCGATTGAAATGAAATTTTCAGGAAACACCCGTGGAAAGGTATTTTTCATGTGAGATGTACAACTTTTGTTGTGGTGTGTATATTGTGTATATTAAACTGTTATTACTGATTTACAGAGGCGGGGAGAGGCGTGGCCAAATTTCAAAAAAACTTTGAGACACCTGAATACAAACGTATGTTGTCACAAAATTTGAAGACTCTAGCTCTTATAGTTTCTGGAGATCCAGGTGTTCATACAGACAGACAGACGGACAGACGGACAGACAGACATGGCTCAATCGACTCGGCTGTTGATACTGATTCAGAATATATATAGTTTATGGGGTCGGAGATGCCTCCTTCTGCCTGTTACGCACATTTGCGTTCCGACAAACACAGTAGACCATGAATTTTTTTAAAATCCATGGCCTAAAAAGATTTATTGAATCATAAGTATTTACTTATAATCTCGAACATGGTTAGCTATACAAAACTCCACTGGAAGCAAACTTAAAATAAGAGCAAGCAACTGAATGTGATGAGAAAATTAGATACAAAACTTAATAGGTGAATTATCATTTATAAGGCAAGGTACAAGACCAGATATATCGTATTTCTTTAATTACTTATGTAAATATCAAAGTTGTAATTCAACACACTTTATATGAGAGATCCGACAAGAGATCAAAATTTAACATTTGAAGAGAATGAAAGTAATTATATAGTTAATTGTATGGTAGACTCAAACTATGCAGGTGATAATATTGATAGAAAATCTAGAACAAACATGAGTAATTATTCTCATAAACGGATCTGTCTAATAGTTCTTCAAATGTTCGGTGAACCTGTTTTGCTTTTAAAAATCTCATGGTTTCCGCAAGGAGGAGCTTTGTAAATTTCGATGCCTAATTGATCTTTTAACATGAAAGTAATGCTAGCTGAGTAAAATGATTTGTCTTTATCCATTACTATAAATTTGGATGCGGTGTATTAAAACAAAATGTCGTGCAATGGTTTTTTATACCCTTCGACCAATGAAAATGGTCAAAAAAAGGGTATACTAACTTTGTGCAAATGTATGTAACAGGCAGAAGGAGGCGTGGGAGACCCCACAAAGTATATATATTCTTGCTCAGGATCACTAACCAAGTCGATTAAGCCATGTCTGTCTGTCTGTCCGGATGTCTGGATGTCTGTATGTCCAGATGAACACAAAGATCTCAGCTATAATAAAAGCTAGAGACACCAAATTTGGCATGAAGGTTTCTGTTGATCCGGGACAGGTGAAGTTTATTTCAAATGTTGGGTGCCACGCCCCCCGCCCACGCAAATCAATAATTTCATCTTTTAAGCTGATTTGCGAGCGACATATTAAAGATACAACATCCGCATGTCTGGATGTCTGGCTGTCTGGATGTCCGGATGTCTGTATGTCCAGATGAACACACAGATCTCAGCTATTATAAAAGCTAGAGACACCAAATTTTCCATGAAGGTTTCTGTTGATCCGGGACAGGTGAAGTTTATTTCAAATGTTGGGTGCCACGCCCCCCGCCCACGCAAATCAATAATTTCATCATTTAAGCTGATTTGCGAGCGACATATAATAGATACAACATTCTGAGTAAGACCATACTTAGCTAATTATAATACCAACATAACGTCAAAATTCAATCCGATCAGACGACAAACACAGAAGTTATTAAACAAAAACCTTGTTCACTTTGATTTTTAATACAGACCAGCAAGCAGTGACGTCATTGCAATGCTCATGTAGGAAAGAAAAGGAAAGAGAATGCGTGCGCGTAGCGGCATCAGTTGTTCTTCTCTTCTTTTCTACGCATGCGCACTTTTTGCATTCAAACGCACACACACACATATGTACTAAATTTGTGCTTGACTAATGAAATGATACACGCATATACACATATTCATACACAGACGCATATAAAGGCTTACGTTACGATATTTCTATTAAGTACAAGTATTGTACAAATATTGACTCTTTACGTTTCAAAAAGGTCGAAGGGTATCCCACTGTCGCGTGCCGCTCGACTGTTGCTTTTCTTACTTGTTTTATATCATCTATTGATTCTGAAGTTATGATTTTTGCACAAGCTAATTTGGAAAATTTATCGATTGCTGTCAGGAGTAATTTTCTTTCCGTCGAGAATATGTCAATATGAATTGTGTGACCCGGATATTCCGAAATTGTAGTTTCTGCTATTTCTGGATTAGGTGGGTGCCTATCATATTTCACTTCTTTGCATACTTGACATTGTTTTACGAGAGAAGCTCTTTTTTGTTTAATTTTAGGGAAATAATATTTTTGGGCCATTTGAAGTTTATTCTCCTAAGCGTTTCTGTGAGCTCTATCATGGATTTGTAGTATTTTTTTCGTCTTGTTCCGGTTCTGAATTTAGGTCAATTACTTTCGTTTGTGTGATTGTTATTCTTATGGATTGGAAATGTTGTGGATATAATTTTTTAATCTGTCCCATTATATCTTCTGTCGTATAAATTTTATTTAGAACTTTTGGGTTTAAGTATTTTTGCAGTATATTTAGTAGGTCGTCGTCGGAAAATATTTGTTGTGAAATTATATGTCTGTGGAATGTGGGGAATGGGAGTATTAATTTGTAGGCGGGTGGATGTTCTTTATAAATGAATATTTGATTTTTAAATTCGTTAATCGGGACCGCCATACTAGGGATGAGATTATGGCTTGAGCTTTGAGTGCTATGTTGTGCTGAGGTGATTGAATTTATTTGATTTCTATTAGGAGCCCTGGAGAGAGCATCTGCCACTACATTTCCTGGTTTATAACGAATTTGTTTGTTATATTATTCAAGGTATGCCTTTCATCTCCTAATTGCTATACCTCCTTTCCAATTACAGTCGTGCGTAAGCGGTTCATGGTCTGTATAGATTTTCACCTTTGACCCTCCATACAAATAGCCTTTGAATGCTTTTACTGCCCAACATATGGCTAACATTTCTTTTTTGGCTGTTTCATAATTTTCTTCTGTTTCGAATAGGGTTCTAGATATGAATGATATTGGTCTATCGCTTTGGGAAAGTACTGCTCCTATTGCATAGTCTGAGGCATCTGTTGTTAGGACAAATTCTTTATTAAAGTCAGGATATTGTAAAATTACATCATCGGATATTAGGGTACTTTTGATTTTTTCGAAGGCCTCTATGGCTTCACTGTTGAGTTGATTTTGTTTTCTAGCTGAAGCTGATTTAGAAATACGACCGTCTTCTCCTCCTCGCCTGTTTATGTGTTCTTCTGTCTGTCAATTGAATTTGTGCGTGTCGTTCGAATTAAATAATATTTTAAATGCTTAATAATAATTTAATCAAACCAAAATTATCATTATAAATAAGAGAAAATAAATTATACACGGTATACCATGATAATCCATGCCCTTCTACAGTCACCATATGACTGTAGCGTTCGACCGGTTATTTAAATGCGATGAATAGCAATGAAAAAAAGGAATGACTCAAAGCAAAGAACACAGAAATGTAATGCTTAAAAACAATTATACGTGGCAAACTGGCAAAAATTATATATGTTAAATGGGTGTAGTGATGGGACATACAAATCTAGACTAGTAGACAAAGAGAACGACTAGAAAATGTGTATTCACCGGTACAAAAGATGCAAACATTAAAGATACTTATATTATATTGTTGTAAAAATCGTCTGTTTATAAATCAGATGTATTCGAAACAGGGTATGACCGTCAGAAGTCTATGTGAATGAACCCAAAAGTTACGAAACAGAGGAAATAAAAGTTTATAAATTAAATAGGGCACTATACGGATTGACAGAGAGCCCTACAGCATACATACATGTAGTACGAATATTTACATTAAAAAATCTCGTCAAATTAAATTTTATACGAAGGAATTACGATAATTGTTTATATGTGAAAAGAATAGATAAAGATGAAATATATAAATTACTTATTTTCCGATTTAATTAAAAACTCAGAAACTTATATCGTTGTGGTTTTATTCAACTCCAAATTGTGACTGAACAGAAAAGATCTTAAAATAGCCTAAACTAGCTTTGGGTGTTAGGCAGCGCCGCGGCAGAGCTCTGCAGATCTGGTTTGAACTGACCATGATCTGCAATGTCAGCAATTTGTCGCCAAGGGCCGAAAGTGCGCACGCAATACAAACTGTGAACGCGGTTGGTGGCATTAGCGACTTTTGAGCGGATGTTTAGATTATTGAACTCAACAGAATATTACAATGTTGCAGTTCTTCAGTTGGATCGGCGGATGTTTAGTTTATTGAACTGAACAATGTAGCAGTATTTTTCTATTTATTATTTTAGGCAATTTTTGTTGTATGTTGTTTTGTATTTGTATTTGTAGCAGTAGAAATAATGATGATTATGATGCAAATAAGGGTGAGTATGGCTATGCGATTAGCCGTAGAGTGCGTTGCCAATTCGTTTAGATGCTTTGTATTTTTAATATGAAGAGTTTCTAATGCTTTTAAGGATAGGACTTGTAGTCGCTCGGCTAATTTTGGAGTAATTTATAATAGTGGTATTCCCGGTTTCATAATTGTTGTTTCTTTATTATTAAATTCTTTGCCTTTTATGTACTTTTTGTCAGTACCATATGTGCCCATTAGATGTTGAGTTATATTATTATTGGTTATATTGCCATTAAAATTATAAAATTGAATTATGCTCTTGTCGATCTCTTCTATTTCTTCAACATGTTCCGCGTTACTAAAGTCACACAGCGATTCCTTTCCTTCTGTCCTTTATTACAAATTTTTAGATTATTAGATAATTTACAATTTGTTGGTATTTTTAACATTTGTTCTTTATTTTGAAATATTTCGTTAGTTTCTAGGTGTACAATGGAATGATTTTTAATTACAGGCTTGATTACAAGGTTTTGATATGTTGTTGTTTCTAGTTCTGGGATTTCGACAATATAAATAATTTGTGTTTTATTGTGGAGTACCGAGACAAGTTAAGTTGCCTTTATGGAATATATTACGGACATTGCAATTTCTATTTCATTTAAATTTTTCATTTGAGGCTTGATTTAAAGGTTTTGATATGTTGTTGTTTATAGTTCTGGGATTTTGACAATATAAATAATTGATGTTTTATTGTGGATGACCGAGATATCGACAAATTCTAACATTTCATCAACGGACAAGGAAGTTAAGTTGCCTTTATGGAATATATTACGGACTTCTGCAATTTCTTTTTCATTTAAAAGTAATGTATTTATAATATTAACTTTGCCCATTGAATGGCGTATTTAACTTTTACTATTTCTTCTTTCATTAATCTAACCTGAATCTGTAAACTAGTCGCTATTTCATTATTAAAAGAATCGTCACGTTTTATTGAGTTTGCCAACATATTGGAAATTTTAGTTAAATTAATTATCCTATTCTGTAGTTCGTTATTTATAATTATTTGATCGTTATTATTCGAAATAAGGTCGTTTACCGAGGGCAAAACCATTAAAATTAAAAGATACCTATGAAAGAAAAATTTTTGTAATTAAACAACCAAGTTTTTTGGCGGGTATGGGCCGATCCCTTCATGATCGGATTGATACCCGCAGTCGGACGACAGCTGGTAAATGTGACTAGATTTAATATTTTTTTTATTTTTTATTATTTTTATTTATATTTTTTTTCAGACTAGGAGTTTAACGGACCTTTTTTTTTCAGACTCGCCGCCCAAAAGTAGGCAGCATATCGACGTAAACAGTGCGAGAGTCACCAAGGGCTCTCGCGCTCTTTTATCCATTAGTATGTTAAGTTAGGGCTTAAGTATATGAATTAATGTAAAAAAAGAATCAGTATGAAAGTATAAAGTGAAGTAAATGCCACGCGCCCCGAATTGTCTTTTTTCGACTTGTTTTTGCGTCGGTCTACATTCGTTCAGCAACAGGATATTTTCCCCCAAAGCTACGATCCCCCCTTAGAAGGAAGACTTTCATTGCCGCCGCCACAAACATTGGTCCTTCGAGCCGGATAGGAAATATTGTACTTACGTCGCTGGATTATCATCCCCCCACTTTGCTCGAACCCAAGGAAAACGGCATCTCGTCAAGATCCCCCAACAGATAAGTACTACATTTTTTACTTATCTTACCTAAGCAGAGGGCTGTGTGTAATTTTTCCTGTGAAAAGAGAGATCTCCTCTCTTTCTAACCTCGCATTTGCGACCGGCATCTCTGTATGTTCATATGTGCTGCATTTGTATGCACATACCTACTTACAGACGACTGCCATCTTCCAAGTTTTTTCACAAATATATATGTTTGAAAAGACAAATTACACACATTATCCATTGTATTTTTTATTTGCAAACCTCTGCACATATATGTATGTACCTTCTCCTACCCCTT
>JAECXB010001182.1:0-54436 GCA_018151435.1 Zaprionus africanus
TGTCCGATAGGATGAAATTTTGACGTTTTGGTTTTATTATAATTAGCTAAGTATGGTCTTACTCAGAATGTTGTATCTTTTATTTGTCGCTCACAAATCAGCTTAAAAGATTAAATTATTGATTTGCGGGGGGCGGTTGGCGTGGAACCCAACATTTGAAATAAACTTCATTTACGGTACACAGAAACCTTCATGCCAAATTTGATGTCTCTAGCTTTTATAATAGCTGAGATCTGTGTGTTCATCTGGACAGCCGGACATCCGGACAGACAGACAGTCGTGGGTTAATCGACTTGGCTAGTGATACTGAGCAAGAATATATATACCTTGTGGGATCTCCCACGCCTGTTCATATATTTGCATAAAGTTAATTTACTTTTTTTTGACCATTTTCAATGGTTGAAGGGTATAAAAAGAGTGGCTTTTGCCACCACCACCAGCAGCTTGCGAGCCGGCATTCTGGGACAACCCATATTGAGCATGACCCTATCCAGTGAAACAGATACGAGCCTTCCTGCTAGCATAGATTGCGAGATCCTTAAAAGCCTGTGGTCTATAAGGACACCAAGGTACTTCAGTAATCCCGCTGAAGTGACATGGATCTCATTAACGGTGACCTGCAGAGTCTCCACGGATTTCCTGCTGCTCAACAGGACAGCCTCGGTTTTGTGCTCCGCAATTTAAAGGCCGACATTCTTCAAGAAGCCGATAGTTTAACTAATCGTCGAATTGCACTTTGCGTGTAGCTCGGACAGTGTCTTGGCGACCGTTGTTATTGCCACATCATCTGCATGGCTGTGCAACTCAGATCCTTTGGGGTGTGTTTAGTACTTGAATGTATTGCATTACAATATGTTAGGAACGTTTCAGACATCACGTTTTCGTGAGTGATAGTCTGCTTGCGTTTTTTTATGTCGATTAGCATGCGGTATATTTCAGTTAACGTTGAGTTTAAGCGTACTACAGGTGAGTTGCTAGACGACTGTTGAAATGATGTTACACCAAGGAATTTCATACACTGATGCAATTTCTGTTTGAAAGAGGATATGCATATGCAAATTTTAAATTTATAGATAAGAGTGAAGTTATAGTCATTGTTGTCTGTATGGACAACATCCATTGGTATGGATGGGGGTTCTGGTGCTTGAAAGGGAGATTTTTGTGGTTGTTTGTAATACTTAAGGGCTAAACAAACTTGGTAGTTTTTTAAGGTTTAAGCTATTTTATAATTCATACATAGAAAGTAAACGAATCTTTTAAGGTGAAAGAATGTTTCGTCAATGCCACGATGATTGTGCTTTTTGTGATGGTCATTAATGGCTTATTGTTCGGTAGGATCCACAACATCACTTAAAACAAGTAAGAAAAGCAAAAGTCGTGCGGCACGCGACTGTCGGATACCCTTCGACCTTTTCGAAACGTAAAGAGTCAATAATTGTACAATACTTCTACTTAATAGAAATATCGTAACGTAAGCCTTTATATGCGTCTGTGTATGAATACGTGTATATGCGTGTATCACTTCATCGGTCAAGCACAAATGGATGTTTATGTGTGTGTGCGTTTGAATGCAAAAAATGCGTAAGCATAGAAAAGAAGAGAAGAACAACAGATGGCGCTACGCTCTCGCATTCTCTTTCCTTTTCTTTCCTACATGCGCATTATAATGACGTCACAGCTTGCTGGTCTGTATACAAAATCAAAGCGAACTATGTTTTTGTTTAATAACTTTTGTGTTTGTTGTCCGATCGGAATGGAATTTTGACGTTATGTTTGTATTATAATAAGCTAAGTATAGTCTTACTCAGAATGTTTTATCTTTTATATGTCGCTCGCAAATCAGATTAAAAGATGAAACTTTTGATTTACGTGGGCGGGGGGCGTGGCACCCAACATTTTAAATAAACTTCACCTGTCCCGGATCAACAGAAACATTCATGCCAAATTTGGTGTCTCTAGCTCTTATAATAGCTGAGATCCGTGTGTTCATCTGGACATACAGACATCCAGACATCCAGACATCCGGACAGACAGACAGACATGGCTTAATCGACTTGGCGAGTGTTCCTGAGCAAGAATATATATACTTTGTGGGGTCTCCCACGCCTCCTTCTGCCTGTTACATACATTTGCACAAAGTTAGTATACCCTTTTTTGACCATTTTCAATGGTCGAAGGGTATAAAAATAGAGAGCTTACCATTGATATTTAATCAATAATAATCAATTTAAGGTCGATTAGCCTTGAATGAAGAGTATAAACTGAATCATGGCTTAAGGCCCTTAGAGGTGCGGAGCGAGATTGATTAACAGGAAGTGAAAACATGGAATGCAGTGTCGATCCACTGATTCCGAATGCTGCTTTTCCTGTTGGTGCACATAAGAGGATTTTAATAGACGTCGGAACGGCTCCTGTTACACTGTTATAAATTACAGACAACGATTGAAAAATTGCTGAAATAAGTCGGCTCTTTCCGACTCCGGCACCGCTTCCAACAATTTCATGATAGACTGACTTGTTTTGGCATTGTGCAAGACATGGGTGAAATATAGCTTCTGCTTTAAATTAGGGGATCTAACTATATTAGCTAAGCTCTCTTGTGAAACTAAAGGTGGAAGCTTGATTAAACGGACATTACTATCTTCCTCATTCGACTCAATATTTCCATCCACATTTAAAACTTTCAGTTGTGGATCTGTTTCAGGCAATCCTAAAACTCTGAAGCCATCATCTACTGCTTCTTGTTCTGCTACCTCATTTTCAGCTTCTTCCCTTAAGTGGCTCAGATCATCTTCAAGTTCCCTTTCATCTAGTAGATTATATTTCTTGCGATTTTTCTCTGCTAACTCCTGATTCTGCCTACAGAACAATTCACAGTCATGTGTGACTAAATCTAAATGCTCATCTCGCCATGGGGCGTAAAGCGTTTTAGTCATTTGTTTCTGTGTTGATATTAAATCTCCTATACCTAACAATACACGCTGTGAGCCTCTTTCTAATGAAGCCATTGTTATCTCGACGAGCGTAAACTAATGATTCGGAAACCCTGGGAACAACGTCGTCAATTTCATCAGTGTTTTCTTGGCGAGTTCCACGTTCCGATTTGCTATAGCTATAAAAAGCTGCAAATTTGGCTAGGCATAAGCCCTTTAAAGCTTCTGGACGCTGAATATAGTGATCTATAATATAGTGATCTATCTCATTTATTGCCTCACGCATCAGCAGTGAGATGCCTCTCTGGGAATTGTTAATATAATTAATATAGCCCTCATAACTAAGGTTAAGTTGATCGTGGGATAAAAAGTTTTGAAAATCGCTAAGGGTAACTACGCTTTCACGATCAAAAGGGAAGTCGAGGAGACTTTGAATTTTTTTCGAAATTCCTACGATGCTCGGGAAGATTTGGAGCATTTTCGTCTAATGCGAGAAGAATTTTTGTTTGAGGCATGGGTGGGTATGGAAATCCGAATCTACAAATTTCTTTTGATCTAACTTCTCGTCTAAAAGAGTGCCCGTGCCTATGAAGTTGATACTCCAAATATGGAGCAACGTCTGGGCAACTAGAATCAGTTGTGATAAACTGATCAATAAAGGTTCAAATGTAGACTCATTCTTTAAGTCGAGCTTGGGGGCATCTTTCAGCCAGAACATGGAACATGGCTGGGGTCGGCTCAATCGCGCCAGGGCTACCATTACAAGAAAATTTGTAATTGTGCTGGACGAGGGGGTGTAAATATTTGGGTCGAAGGGGAGGGGGAAGGCAAAGGCTTTCAAGCGGCGAGGCCGACTTGAGGGGTGAGGGGCAGAGTGGGGTGATCTGTAAGTTGCCGAAGGCGGAGAAAGTGATGTCTACCTGGTGTCCCCTCCGCAGTTAAGTCTCAGGAAACCGGGATTTGACCGTCAGCTCCTGAGACCAGCGTGACCGCACCAGAAGCTTCACTATATGCAACGGGATTTGACCGTCGTCACACCAGTGAAACCCCGGCACCGTCGGAACACCCTGTATGTACCACTCTTCCGCCTGGCTATACAAGTTCACGGTTAGGAACCTCCTAAAAAAAAAGGCACCCTGTTTGCGAGTGCCTCCAGTTTGATTGGTTTTTGCCTCCCACAACTGGGGCTCTCGCACTAAGTACCGTGGTACCTCTCACTCGTTTATGGATAACCACTGCACTTTCATTTCACTGGCTGTTTTATTTTGCACAAATTTCTTAATAATTATTCCTACTGCCCTATGTCCCTGCCTGGCACCGTGCACTGTTTTCTCTTATTCCTAAGGTTCACGATTCCCTGCCTTGCACCACGGTATCGCTCGCTCACCTCACTTGTCTTGTGCATTTCTCTGAACTCGGTTATTCTCGTTGCTTGGCTCGTCCATCGATCTCCTGTGTCCTCGTCCAATGATCCTGCGGGGTCGCCCTGGTGTCCTTGGTCATTTTCTCGAGCTTTATTTCCGAAATAATTCCTCAAACTCGGTTTTAAACACGGACAGAGAATAGTCTGGACTTTTATATATTACTAGGAAACTTGTGGCGTTGTAAATATGCCAAACTAAAACACAAGTGAACCAATAGTTTTTCTACCGCTAAAAGTATGGGAAACTCTACCTACAAGCTCATTCTTTATGTATACTATAATACCTGTTAAAGATCTCATAGATTTAAGTTGCACTGCAATTTTGAACCCAGGTATCTCAACATTTTCGTTTGAAAAGGAAGTCTCCACGAAGCATAATATCGATGACTGAAGCATCAACGTGTCCGTTCGAATATCTTTGAGATGCGAAATCAGGCTCTCAGTATTATGGAAGAAAATGTTGAGGGCAGAACTGTGTACTTAATAATCGTAATGAGTACGTAATAGTTTTTCAGTCCGCAATTTCTCTAATTGAGCTTTTACTTTATCATTACTCTGAGGAGGCTTAGGAGGAACAAAGTTCTCAATGATGAACAACCCTGAAGCAGTAGTTGCTCTACTGCAAGCCACGTATAATGCAGCACGCTGCATTCTGGAATTAGCATGAACTACCATTTTGCTATACGTAGCTCCCTGAATCTTGTGAACAGTGATGCCTTCAGCAGGCACAATGGGAAACTGCCTGCGGTCAATATTAACTTGTGCGTTAGTTAAATATTGAAAACTGCGAACAATTTTCTGAATTGGAGTACACAAAGGTTCTGTACGATGTGTACACTTTGAACGCGCAATTTCTCCTAAACTTGGTTCTGAGAATTTCATCCATAAAATGTTGGGAGTGTTGGATGTATTAAAATCTATTTGCATCAACACCACTGATGCTCCGTTTACTAACTCATCCCCTATGTCTACATTGACCGTCACCATGTACTTGGCAGTAGTTTTAAGTAGGACAGACGTACAGAGTCCCTGTGTAGTGGACGTTTTAAAACCCTTAACTTCTTCTAATATCCATTGTTTCCTAGCTGGACCAGCCTTTACATAATTTTCAACGGTAGAGAAAAATTGTTCAGTTGCAATTGAGTTAAGTTTGGTAATATTAAATTTATCTACCTCATTATTACTGCTAAAAGATGAATTGAATCATCGGGCAGTGCCGATGGTTCGCATATTCGTGAACGGAAAAGGGAAATATCATCGGCTGTCATGCAACCCGACGCCATATTATTTATAGTAGAAGCAAAAACTTGATCATCACTTTGGCGCATTATCTCTGTCAGCTCAAAATACATAAAAAAGATCCCAGAGATAAGTACCAAAAATTTCATAGTAAGGGTCACCGGTGTTTGGATCGAAAATCCAACTACCTCCTACAGGCTGTAACTGTCTAAGATCACCAAATACGATGACAGAAACGCCCCAAATGGAAATGTATTTTTAAAAATTTGCTTTAAACGGGAGTCTAAATAAAAAAAACAAGAGCAACAGTCGAGCGGCACGCGACAGTGGGATACCCTTCGACCTTTTCGAAACGTAAAGAGTCAATAATTGTACAATACTTCTACTTAATAGAAATATCGTAACGTAAGCCTTTATATGCGTCTGTGTATGAATACGTGTATATGCGTGTATCATTTCATTGGTCAAGCACAAATGTATGTATGCGTGTGTGTGCGTTTAAATGCAAAAAATGCATTTGCATAGAAAAGAAGAGATTCTCTTTCCTTTTCTTTCCTACATGAGCATGCAATGACGTGACAGCTGGCTGGTCTGTATACAAAATCAAAGCGAACAATGTTTTTGTTTTTCACTTTCGGGGGATCATCTGCTTGTTTCGCAACATCGGCACTCTAGCAACCCTGGGAACATCGTCGTCCAATTTCATCAGTGTTTTTCTTGGCGAGTTCCACGTTCCGATTTGCTATAGCTATAAAGCAGCAAATTCGGCTGGGCATAAATTCTCTAGAGCGTCTGGACGCTGAATATAGTGATCTAGAAGGCCTAAGTGAAAGAATTTCCCTAGAGTCATCGGGCAGATTTTGAAGTTGCTGTCTAGATCTCAGCATTCTGACCCGTTTTTCTGGAACATGCGTGTTGATATACACACTGGCACTACTGCTGGCGGACAAATTCATACCTAAACAACAGTAGACGGCTTCCTGAGCGGATATCTCAGTGCCAAAAATAAATTTGTTGCCTAAGTGCTGTAACTTTTGCTTAATAGTTACATTATTATTATCTTTTATCTCATTTATTGCCTCACGCATCAGCATTGAGATGCCTCTCTGGGACTTGTTAATATAATTAACGACGTAGCTGCAGCAAGCATAGGGGTCTAAAATAAACTGAATATCTATATTTGCTCGCTACAACAATAAGAGGTGCTTATTGTAAGCGTTAAGCGATCGGTGAAAAAGAGCGCTTCAAAAAAAAACTTTTGGTTTCTTTATGCTTGATCTTATAGCATTAATATAGCCCTCATAACTAAGGTTAAGTTGATCGCGGGATAAAAAGTTTTGAAAATCGCTAAGGGTAACTACGCTTTCACGATCAAATAAAAAGTCGAGGAGACTTTGAATTTTTTCGAAATACCTACGATGCTGGGGTAGATTTGGAGCATTTTCGTCTAATGGGAGAAGAATTTCTGTTTGAGGCATGGGTGGGTATGGAATACCGAATACAAATTTGTTTTGATCTAACTTCTCGTCTGCAAGAGTGCCCGTGACTATGAAGTTGATACTCCGAATATGGAGCAACGTCTGGGCAACTAGAATCAGTTGTGATAAACTGATCAATAAAGGACTTGACGGGTTCAAATGTGGACTCATTCTTTAAGTCGAGCTTGGGGGCATCTTTCAGCCAGAACATGCCATGTATATGTGGAGAGCCTCTTTGCTGAAACTCCACCCGCCAATAAAATTTGAGAACCTTGTGACATCCAAAGACACCGCCTTCCTTTTTCATTAGTTTTAAGACCTGTCTAAATCGAAAATCGAAGTAACTAGCACAGGTCACTGGGTCTGCTCTAATGAGACGAGCTTTCTCATTAAAACCCAAATTTAACGCTTCTTCTTCAGATACTTCTAGCTTGTCTACATTTTTGCATAGCAAGACTAAAAGTTCCAGCCACCTAGTTTCCGCTGCGGAAAAGGTAATAAAAAAAGTTGGAAGCCCTACCTGCCTAATCATAGCCATCACTTTCTTTTTCTCGTCTTCCCAATGAGCAGGAGACGTGCGAATACCCTTTAAGAGCCTATAGCCATCGTCATGAAGTATTAACCTATTTAATGTTTCTTCATTTTGCACATCAGCAGCTGAAATGCCTTGAGTGGCGGAGTGCTTACGTAAGCAAATTGATGTGCTGCTCCTAATGCTAATCATTTCTAACTTTTTAAAGTTGTGAAATAACTTGTCAGTTCTACAACCTCCTCTATCAAAATTCCTAAGCTCTGACCTAACTATGCTTGTAAAACTTTCCTGACATTTCCGTTTAATGCCTGCAAATATTGTAGGAAAAGCCAGCTCCTCTGAATCATAATCGGTTATCATGTCCAGAGGTCGCTGCCCCTCCCCTGGTGCTATGGCAATTCTCGGAATATCCAAGTTTTCAACAGGGACATTCTCCATGAAGGTTTCTTGACCTCCTGGATTTAACTCTACCTCATCTTCTAAACTATTATGCTCATTAGCGTAAGCAGCTCTCTCTAACATTTGTGACACAATGTCCCTGTCGTCTGCTGACGCAACAAAAGGTACAGTCTCAGCAGAGTAAGAAGACAACCACTGTTCATTGACAGTTACTTGGTGCTTCCTATAGAGCTCAGTGTTGACTAAATACCGAATTGCATCAACAACTTTTGAGGGCCTAATGGTTTCAGCCTTAAAATTATGGTTATACTCCATCTTACGCTTAAGATAAATCTGCACTACTTCGGCTTCATTAAATGCCCTTGGAAGGGAAGTTACAACATTTGCAACTGGAATTGGCACATTGATCACAGCTCCTTTAATGGCACTTTGGCGTCCATATCCAAGCGACTTATGATCATGAAAGGAAGACGGGGAGATATCAACCTTTCTTCTAAAAGCGTTAAGCCTTTTAAGCATTCTGAAAGCTTCGGAAAATCTTGGCCATTTGTAATGGAAGCCTTTGGTTTTTTTCCTGACTTGATACTGCGGCTGCAGGTTTTGCAAAAGCTAAACTTATTGCTGTGAGATGGAAATAAAGAGGAAAGATACAAAATATCTGAACTGTCTGCCTCACTACACTTTTCCTCTATTTTCTCACGGGAGATTTTGTCCACTTGATGTGGAAACTACAAGCCCTTGCAACATATGCAAACCTGATCGGGTCCCTGTTTGACTGTCGTGTTGAAACTGGCTATTAGGCAATCTAAAGTCGTTCTAACCTGTGATTCTGTATCTTCAGAAAAGGTATTCGCACGTCCTACTCTATTCCTCGACGCATTTCTCCTATTTTCTGCTGTTCTGTTACTGCTATCACTTCTATATTGGCTTACTCTTTGCGACAAACTTCTGTTGGCATCAAAGGCAGCCTGTCTCGCTCTAATGCGAGCACTTCTTCTTGCAGCTGTATCTCTAGCCTGTTCAATAATCCTCCGAACTGGATTATCCCTAATCTGAGATCGCCGAGTCCTATCTCTTGCCCTCTCTAAAATTCTGGACTCTATGTCTTCGCGTTGACTAGCCCGCCTAATATTGCCTTGTTCACGTTCGTTTGCCCTGTAGAGAGGGTCTTGTCGGCGTCTTGAACGATGCGAAGTATTTCCAATTTGCTTCTTGTGTCTAAAAGTATAATTCCTGGCGCGAGAAGAGCGTCGAGCATTGAACTGTTCACGCTCGTTTTTCCTATAAACAGGGTCCTGTCTGCGCCTCGATGGACGCGAAGTATCTTCTTTTTGTTCTTCTTCTCTAAACGCCGAGTTTCTTCGACGAGAAGAGCGTCGAGCATTGAACTGTTCACGCTCGTTTTCCCTATAAACAGGGTCCTGTCTGCGCCTCGATCGACGCGAAGTATCTTCTATTTGTTCTTCCTCTCTAAAATCCGGGTTTCTTCGGCGGGAAGAGCGTTGAGCATTAAAAAAGACTCGTTCGTTTTCCCTGTTAGCAGGGTCTGCTCTACGAAGTTGTTTACGCAGTCGGTCTGCTGCCCTGTCAGTTTCTGATCTATCAGCATGCAGTCTTCGCTGCCTTTGTGAAGCTCGCTCCTGTTCAACATACTCTAAATTTGACCTATTAACCTGGTTTTGAATTCTACGTCTCTGAGACCTACTTGTAACTGTGCTCCTATTGAGCCTTGGCATTTTGTAAAAATGATAAAATCTAAATAAAATATGATTTAATGTGATAAAATTATAAATTTAATGTTAATAAATGAATAATAAAATATCTGTGTTAAAAATTAATAATAAAATATATATGTTAATAAATTAAAGAAAAGAAACTTAATGTGTAACTTGCGTAATATAAATCCGTTGCAGCAAACGATTAATTAAACCGAAATCGCAAACCGGTAATTATAAAGAAACGACCACTCTGTGAAAGAGTCATGAATGCAAAATTACGTACAGCCACAATGTAACGTATTTTGCCCAAATTGTGCACGGCGTGCAGCGCCGAACACTAACACAAGCACAAAGTTCCTATTAACACAAACACACGCGGTTAAAATACTTATAAAAATATAACAAGCAAAATCAACAATAAATTTGACTTGTATTATTCACTTAAAGTGTATTACTGTACACTTTAACTTATAAGCTTTGAAATAAAACGTTATAATTAATATAAATCGACAATCGGGAATCGACGACGTAGCAATAACACCGACTACGCCAATTGCAAGCTGCAAACTGATTATTTGCATGTCAGAGCTGTCCACTTATTGCAAAATAATGATAATTGAACAAGTCGAACGCTACAGTCAGGTGCTGACTGTAGAAGGCCATGGATTATCATGGTATACCGTGTATAATTTATTTTCCCTTATTTATAATAACAATTTTGGTTTCTTTGAATTATTATTAAGCATTTCAAATATTATTTAATTCGAACGACACGCACAAATTCAATTGACAGACAGAAGAAGATGAACGCATAAACAATGTAAAAGCGAATAGACAAGAATTATAAGCATTAGGTGAGAGGGCAATAAGTTGCGGTATGCACTTTTCGGTAATGCCAAAAAGAAGTAGCTGCAGCGGAAGTTGTACAATAGCTTAGCGGAGTGTGTGCTGGATTCGAAGACCAATATTGTTGACTGACGACAGTGTTCGCGTTCGATTGCTGCCGCGATCAATGAGTGGACATGGTTTCCTTTTTCTTTCTTTTCTATTAAATAATTTAAAAGCTAAACAAGCAATAATTTTTAAATTTGTTGGTAATCAATATATTTAATTAGAACACTTTTATCAACTTTGTCGAATGTTGCACAAATCTGACAGTTACGTATGTATGTGTGCCGAATACGGGACGCCGAGACATAAATGTGCAAATGCAGACATGCACGTACCGGCATCCCGCTCTAACATTCGTTTACATTGATTGCCTTGCATAAAAATATGAAATTTATTTTGGGAAAATAATTTTATTGATATGTAATTAAATAATTTAGGATTTAGGTAGCGGGTGTAGTTTTACCTTTAGTTTATAAGAATAAAAAAAACCAAAAAAAAAGTAATTGAAATAAAAATTGCACCAGCCGCGCATAGGACTCGAACTCACGCACTCACACACGAATTCCCCAAAATTGCCATCTGCCACTCTAACCACTAAACCACTGCCTCATTTGTTGTTCGATCGGCAAAGTTGCATTCTGAGCTAATTCTGTTACCATTATATGCAAATAAAAAGTTTTGTTAAATGCTGTGTGTCCGGCGATTCCAACTTCGGTATGATGCGTAAATTAGGTCTTAATATGCGCATAAGTATACGTTCAAATTGAGTTTAATTCGGATCATATCTCACTTATTTTTAGTCTGATTTGAATGAAATTTTCAGAAAACACCCGTGAAAAGGTATTTGTCATGTGAGATGTACAACTTTTGTTGTTGGGTGTATATTGTGTATATTAAATAGTTATTACTGATTTACAGAGGCGGGAAGAGGCGTGGCCAAATTTCAAAAAAACTTTGAAACACTGCAACATACACGGATGTTGTCACAAAATTTGAAGACTCTAGCTCTTATAGTTTCTGAGATCCAGATGTTCATACAGACGGACAGACGGACAGACAGACAGACAGACAGACAGACGGACAGACAGACATGGCTCAATCGACTCGGCTGTTGATACTGATTCAGAATATATATAGTTTATGGGGTCGGAGATGCCTCCTTCTGCCTGTTACGCACATTTGCGTTCCGATAAACACAGTAGACCATGAATTTTTTTAAAATCCATGGCCTAAAAATCGTATTTTTATCGAGCGCAAAAATTTTTTTATTTAAATACAAAATTTTCTTCCGTTTTATTAATCCAATTTCTAATTAAAAGTTGCAAACGATGATAAATTGTTAGTAAATGCTTTTTCCAAAAATTGATTTAATAATTGTGAGCAACTGCGACATTGGTATTTGCAGTTTATCAAAGTTTGTGACGCAATGATGCGATTTGGTGTTTTGTGATGTCATGCGTTTCGGTCGAAACACTTTTTACTTTAAGCATGCACTCATTTTTCCCAAACTACGCGCGCATTCTTGCGTATGCAATGCATTCCTGTCTTTGCATATGTTTCGTATCCCTGTTGGTTAAATTTTCATGCATTGAAGTAATATATACAAATCTGTTTTTACACCCGTTACAAATAGAGAAGTTGGGTATTATATCTTCATGCCAACCGGTTATATCTTTATATATATATGTATACTTTAGTCTTTATATATATTATACTATATATACTATTTACAGCCGAAAAGATATATGTACATACGTATGTACATATGTAGTGCAAAGTTGCTTGCAAATTGTAACAATTTTATAATTAAGCTTAGTGGTTTTTATTTAAATTAAAGTGAAATGCGTCGCAGTCTCTTTGGCGACTTGTGGGGAGTTCGAATGACGGCGCGGTCGAAATCCATTACTTTGTTCATAAAATAAGTAAAAGTTAAAAGATTTTAATATTATTTAGCATACTCTAATTTTTTTATCCGCAATATATTAAGAACGCTATCATAAATTTTTATCAAAGTGATGTGCTTATGGCTTCGTCACAATCGGCAATAGAAAGATAATAGGCAAAGCGGCAATACGGAAGAATGCACTAACGACCGTTTGTTTAGAATAGGAAGATAAGGAAAACGCTTACTAGCGGCTGTATGTTTAGAAAAAGAAGATGGACAATAGCGTTGAGTACTTCACTTCTTATATATGTATCTTTTTTCGTTCGTAAACAACAGCAATGGCAATTGGAGTGTATGTTAGAGGGGGACGCCCATACATGCATCAGTTGGCCCTACGCGCTCGCATTCTCTTTCCTTTTCTTTCCTACATGAGCATTGCAATGACGTCACAGCTTGCTGGTCTGTATACAAAATCAAAGCGAACAAGGTTTTTGTTTAATAACTTCTGTATTTGTTGTCCGATCGGATTAAAAGATGAAATTATTGATTTGCGTGGGCGGGGGCGTGGCAGCCATTATTTGAAATAAACTTCACCTGTCCCGGATCAACAGAAACCTTCATGCCAAATTTGGTGTCTCTAGCTTTTATAATAGGTGATATCTGTGTGTTCATCTGGACATACAGACATCCAGACATACAGACATCCGGACAGACAGACAGACATGGCTTAATCGACTTGGCTAGTGGTCCTGAGCAAGGCTATATATACTTTGTGGGGTCTCCCACGCCTCCTTCTGCCTGTTACATACATTTGCACAAAGTTAGTATACCCTTTTTTGACCATTTTCAATGGTCGAAGGGTATAATTATGCTCCGACACGGCCATCCTGACTATTACACGACCTCGTGAAATATTACCAACAATGCTTTGTTCTTTATAACTTTAATGCAACAAAACCATTTTCAAATCACACTTACATTAAATTTCACATTTCAATATCATTCTTAGAGTAATACAAACTTTTTAACATAATTCAAACATTACATTACAACATATAATGCGCCACACGCCCTGATCAAAACAATTGTTTTGCACTTGTGCTTGCATTATTATTATAAATTTCATTATAAGCCCTTCAGGCCTCTGTAGTGTCACTTGCTACAGCTTATATTTAAATCATTTCATTACTGTCTCTTTCAACAGCTTCATTTTCCATTTTCATATCACTGTGTCTTTCAACAGTTTTATTTTCCATCTCTTCATTACTGTCAACTTACAACTTACAACAGTTTCCATTTCAACCATTTCATTTCAAATTCTTTTTACATTTTTCTAATTCTTCTTGTACTTGCCAATCTGGCATTTTTCTTATGTCATTGTGAGCATATTTATATTTTCTATTGTTCGTCAACGACCTGAGCATATATCTATCCCCATCCAACAATTCAGTTATTTCAAAAGGCCCTCTAAACTTCGGACTTAACTTTGTTTGATGCCTTGCTTCATGTTTTAACAACACCAAATCTCCAACTTGACATCCAACAACTTTGGATTTTCCTTTATCAAATTGGGCCCTGTTATATGCTGCTGCAGCTGAAATATTGCGAACTGCCTGTGATCTTACTTCTGCCAAATCAATCTCATTTACCGTATCGCAAGGTGGAAGCAACCCCAACGGGCGAGCGACTTTTCCAATAAACAGTTCTAAGGGATTAACGCTAATTGAACCTCTCCCAATGCATATTGCCAAGAGCGGCTGCTAGTCTCAACTGCAGTCAATAAGTTTTTTAAGGTGCTCATAATGCGTTCGACTTGCCCATTAGCTCTACTTGCACCAGTCGCAATCAAATGCAAATTTATTTTCTGTGGATCACAAAACTCACTAAATCTACTGCTGGCAAAACACCTACCCTGATCTGCTATAATGCGATTTGGCACTCCAAACAAAGATATAGCCGACGATACAGCCTTTACGCAATTCTCAGCGTCAATCTTAATAGTGTGGGTTAGATAAACGAATTTAGTAAAGGCATCTACTTGGACGATTATATACTCTTTCTGATCAGACTTGCCACTTAACTTCCAGTAATATCAATATGAACGGTGTGCCAAGGTATATTTACTTTTGGTATTGGATGAAGGCTAGCTTGAATTTTGCCGGAAGAAGTCTTTAACATTTTACAAGTAATGCAGTTTTCAACGAACTTTCGAATATATTTAGACATGTTCTCAAACCAGTGAAAGTCATACGCCTTATCTAATGTCTTCTCCCAACCCAGGTGCATAATTGCCTCATAAATTCGGTTTATAACAGACCATTTTAATGATCTTGGAACAATTGATAAGGAACGACTTCTACCGTTTCGCTGAATTTTCCGATATAATATTTCTCCTCTCAATTCATAAGTTTTTGCAACATCCGGAGGAAGAGAATAATCTTTCAATTTATTTACGATATCAACTATTTCGGAATCCTGACGCTGTTCAGCCAAAAGCCAATTACTGGATATTACTGCTAGATCAACTCTTTTTCAGGAATCTTGCACTTTGTAGCAATTACATTAGCTGAAGTCAAATTTCTCGAAAAGAAGTCAACATGTGCCATTCGTTTACCTTCTCTATATGGCAAGTCAAATGTAAACGACTGTAAATAAGCCCACCATCTTTGTACCCTGGGAGATAGGTCAAGTTTGGTCCTTGATGCTTTAAGAGAGTTACAAACAGTAAAGACAACAAAATTTCTATCCAGTAAATAATGCCGAAAATGTTTTACAGCCAGAACAACGGCAAGAGTCTCCAATTCATAAGAATGGTATCGTGACTCAACAAGTGAAGCAGCCTTACTAAAATATTCGAGTAAGTTTTTTAGAACAATTTTGATGTAGACTTATAGAGTCTTTGACTATTGGTTTTATCTTGGAAAAGCTTTTTTTTTGCATATTTTGCTATAATATTTAGTCTTTTGTTTCTGTCTCGTTTCTTTATTGTACATTGATTGCCCCGTGCCCCGCCGACACAAATTATCAAAAAAAAACCGTTGCACCATAAAAAGTGCACCATTGTGTATTATATAAATGCCCATTTGATGTCATAATATATACTTTTATTTAAGTATTTTATTTAATAAAAAGAATTTTTTTAGTGCTTCTGCGCTGAGGTTATAGCGAAGGTCGGTTAAAACCTGTGTGCCAGGAACAGGATGTACCAACATCGCCAGTTTATACAAATATGGGTACTTGTACTTTTCTACCTCCCAATATTCCATTATATCACTATCAAGATCCACCGGCTTGGGACAGTATCCTTCAATTTCGCGATAAGCATCTTTAATTTGTTCCCCCCGGGTTTCCATCGGTGTCTTCATCTCCGGATGAAACTTCTATTGAATTAAGATATTCCCTTAACAGTGAGCTTGAGCCTGAAAGCGAATTGCTGTTAATTGTTGAAGGTACAGCTGCCTGTAAATTTTCAGAGCACGGATTTGCAATCTAAGGGTTCGTTAATGATTTAGCTTTTAAAAAATAATTTCTATTGTATTTTATGAATTTCTTACGTTCTGCTCCATATTGAGTTGTTGAACTATTAAAAGTTTTTGTTGTGATTTAGCTTGTAATAAATAAGGTATATTTTTCAAAAACACTCTTCTGACTCGAGGGTCTAAGAAAAGACCGCAGATCCATCAGCGCTTTCTCACGTTTTTCAATGCATTTTTTGAAAATTTCGCCATTTTTATTTTTACAGTCCCAGTAGTCAATTTTAGCTCCAGCCAAAGTTTATAAAAATCGCCCATGTAGAGTTGGGAGCTCTGTAACTTTTGTGTGGCTATAAAAGCTGGCTCTTAAACTTGCACTAGACTTTTAAGTTGATTCCACTCGCTCACAGTCAGCTTTAAACCTTGTTCACACTGCTCTTCGCATAATTTCTCAAAGCATAATAATTTTTTGATCATTACAAATGTTGAATTCCATCAAGTAGGCACATCAAGTTGTGGTTGTGGTAAAAGAGTTATTAATTGTCTGAAAGCTGGCGTTCTCAAATATCTTTAACCCTTCGCGCCTTAAGAATAATTTCAAAAGAATCCAAAATTAAGAAATAATCCTTCACCGCAAGTTGCAATGTATGCGCAGCACATATTACCCCTTCAATGGCATGAATTTTTAGGCCTTTAAGAAGGTGCTCATCATCTAAAAATCATCACCATCCTCGCCTTCGACTTCGTCATCTTCCTGATTATTAGACGACTCACTTAAGAGCTCAACAGCTTTTACCATGTTACGTCCGTTGTCAGTTGTTATTGTAAAAATTGTTGTTTATCAATGTCGAAATCATTTAGAATATTAGTTATTTCATTGCACAAGTTTTGGCCAGTATGCTTTTTTGTTGAGTTCGATCATACCCAAAGTGCATATGAAAAGTCCTTTTCCATTACAAAATTGGGCATTTACTCCCAGGACACCCCGATTGCATCTTGTGGCTGTATCAATTTTAAGGCAAATCATTATATTCTTTAGCGCGTTTCTAATTTTGTTCTTGACTTTCAAATATTTTTCGGTTACATAGTCCATAATATTTCGAGATTTAATCGCCTGCATATTTACACCTGTAAAAATATGTTCGGTCAAGGTCTTGAAAGCCTTTGAGTCCAAAACTGCAAATGGCATTTTCTCTATAGTGACCAGCTCAACACATGTATTAGAATAATAATCGATTAAGTTTAAGAGTTGAACGCCAGAAGTCGAACGAGAGCGTAGTTTAATTAAGTCGTTTCAGTAAGAGTTGAAGACAAGGGGTCGAACAAGAGCGTCGTTTAATTAAGTTGATCTATAAGTCGTAAAAGGCAGAGAAGTCGGTTTGTTCTTTTAAAATAAAGTTGTCGTAGAGTCGCGAAATAAAGACGGTCAAGTTTGTAAAAGAAGAACATAAGTGAAGCGAAGAAACACATTATTTGTACTATTCCATGTACTACAATTAACTTTAGTATTAATAAATATTACATTTGGGGGCTCAACCGCTGAACAAACATCACTTAAAACTTAAATGCAGTTATACATGACATGTGAAAAAGTGAAACGGTCTGTGCAAAAAAATTTACGTCGTGGTGAAATAGCGTCAAAAACTTAAATTTCGTTTGTGTGTATGTGTTGGCGCCGCAATGCACAATTTCGAGAAAAGTAACGGTTAAAGCGAGACAAATGCCAAGTGCGTCGCGCTCGAAAGCGACTGCCAAAAAGTGTAAGAAAGAGACAATGGTAGATAACGGTGAAACACCAAAAACGTCGCGACAAATATTTACACGAAGACAAGCACAAGAAGAAGAAAGAGGAATGATGGAAAATCAAGATCAGTTGCAGCAAATTATTCAATTATTAAGTCTGAAAATTCAAGCTGATGAGGTGGCGCAAAATACGCCAAAAGTCTCAGTTGAATGTTTTGGAAATGTTGTGGAAGATTTTGACGGCGAGACGGTGCCGGTCAAAAATTGGATTGAAAATTTCGAATTGAATGCTGACGCGTATGGATTAGACGAGAGGCAAAAATATGCTCAAGCGCGGTCAAAGATGACAAAAACAGCACAGTTGTTCTTAGAATCGGAGTTGGTAGGATCGTATGATGAATTAAAAGCTGCGCTATTGAATGAATTTAAACAAGTAATGGGAAGTGCAGAAGTACATGAAAAACTGGTAAATAGGAAGAAACTACAAACCGAGAGTTTTCATGAATACGTTTTGCAAATGAAGAAAATAGCCGCACTGGGAAATGTTAAAACAAAGTGTGTAATTCGTTACATTGTTAAAGGACTGAGCATCAAAAACGAATATAAGTTCATAATGCAAGCTTGTAAAACTTATGATGAACTCAAAGAGCGATATGAATATTTTGAGAAACATAGTGGTGGCCAGCAAAATAACAACAACAATAAGAAGGCAGCTCGGTGCTTCAATTGTGGATCGCCTCAACATATGAAGTAAGATTGCAACGTTGGAGTGAAGTGCGTTAAATGTGGTGCTACTGGCCATATTTCAACGAGTTGTCCACAGTCAGTTAATTTGGTGCAAGTTGGCAAGGATGTCAAACGCTACAAATGCATTATAATAAATGGTGTTGAAGTTACGTGCCTGGTTGACACGGGTGCTGATGTTTCGATCATAAAGCATTCGGTGTTCAAGAAGCTAGTGGATGTTATGCTGAGTCCATGTCATTCTTTGTTGCGTGGCCTGGGCAATATGGGCACTGTACCGTTGGGTATGTTTACCGGAACTGTTCAAATAGACCACGTGGTGGCGGACGAAAAAATAGAAAATGATGCTTTACTTGGATATGACTTTCTCACAAAATTTAAGTTTACACTGGATGCAAATGGATTCAAGTTTGAGTCGTTGTCAGCTTGCCCGGAAATAGCTGACATAAATCATATAAGTATTCAAGACTATGGTTGTGCTGAAAGTAATGTGAATACTCCTCCGCAGTTTGCACCTATGATACGGAATCTGATAGAGAAAGATCCGCCAACATTGCCGCTCGCGGAGTCACCTGTTCAGCTACGAGCTGTACCGGATGAGATAACAGAGCTGCGTGTGCAACTAGGCAGTTGCGTTGTCAGTCAGTTGAAGGCGCTGCAGGCGAGCAAGGAATCGCTCGAGGAGGAGCTGCACAAATGCAAGCAGCGACTAACGTTGGCCGAGGGCGATGTTTCACGCCTTAAACTGCTCAATGGCAGCAGCAGCAAGGTTAAGGAGCTGGAGCAGAAGCTCAAGAGCAGCGACGAGGATAAGCTCAAGGATAAGCTCAAGAAGCAGGAGACGCAACTGAAGCAGAGTGAAGCAAACAAATCTTCGCTAGAAACGCAGAGCAAGCGTGAAAAAGAGAAGCTGACGGGACTGACGGGAGTAAAAATGAAAAATAAATCGAGTGATAGATTATTGGAGCTTTTGGAGAATGAAATGCTTGAGGAATTCGACAAAGAGAGGCAGATATTACGACAGTAGGCTAAGGAGCAAATACATAAGGCTCAAGATCTTTATAAGAAAAACTACGATCATAAGCTCAAAGGAGAAGTCATATACAAAGAAGGTGATCTGGTGGCAATAAAACGTACTCAATTTGTTGCGGGAAAGAAGTTGGCAAGCACTTTTCTTGGACCATATGGAAGGTATGAAGTTCGAAAAGCAGTCGAGGGAGAAGGTCCCAATAAAACGCATACGAGTGCTGATCATATGAAGCTATGGAAATATGCTGAGAACAACGAGGATGACTTATCGTCTGGGACAGACGATGATGAGCAGGATGGCCGAATGTAAACAATGCAGATGATGGCAGCGTGACGATACGGGTGGCAACGCTGCAAGCGCTTATCGATAGAACCTGAGTTGCAGTATTAGAATAATAATCGATTAAGTATTAAGAGTTGAACGCCAGAAGTCGAACGAGAGCGTAGTTTAATTAAGTCGTTTCAGTAAGAGTTGAAGACAAGAAGTCGAACAAGAGCGTCGTTTAATTAAGTTGATCTATAAGTCGTAAAAGGCAGACAAGTCGGTTTGTTCTTTTAAAATAAAGTTGTCGTATAGTCGCGAAATAAAGACGGTAAAAGTTTGTAAAAGAAGAACATAAGTGAAGCGAAGAAACACATTATTTGTACCATTCCATGTACTATAATTAACTTTAATATTAATAAATATTACATAAATCTTTGTGCTTTTCGTTTAATTGGCGTTCAAGGTTGCAGTTGTAATTTCCGGAATACTTCTGCTTGTAAATTTTGCATATTGAGAAGTTATTTTCCCGATCAAATTCAAAAAAACTGCGAGAACGGCAAGTACAACAGTCAGAGACTACTTGACTGTAAGGCTTACATGAGACCCAAAATCATTTGAACAAAAGTTATACGATACTTAACGATTAATATTGGATAATAACCAGTCGAACGCTACAGTCAGGTGCTGACTGTAGAAGGCCATGGATTATCATGGTATACCGTGTATAATTTATTTTCCCTTATTTATAATGAAAATGTTGGTTTGTTTGAATTTAAGCATTTAAAAATATAAATTTTATCTTCTTATTATTTAATTCGAACGACACGCCAAATTCGATTGACAGGTAGAAGAAGAAGAACACATAAATAATGCAAGGACGGATAGACAAGAAGTATAAGCATTAGATCATAATGGCAAACAGGAGTCGCGGCTGCGGAAGTTGTGCAGTAGCTTAGTGGAGTGTGTGCCGGATTCGAAGACCAATGATGTTGACATTGTTCGGGTTCGATTGCTGCCGCGGTCAATGCGTGATATGTTTTCCTTTCTTTCTTTCTTTTCTATTAAATAATTTAAAGCTTAACAAACACTAATTTAATTTTTGGTACGCAACATATTTAATTAGAACACTTTTATAAACTTTGCCCTATGTTGCACAAATCTGACAGTTGCGTATGTGTGCGGAATACGACAATTGATGCGTGTAAGAGCGGGATGCCGACACATAAATGTGCAAATGCAGACATGCATGTATCGGCATCCCGCTCTAAACATTCGTGTACATTGATTGTCTTAACTATTGCATAAAAATATGAAATTTATTTTGATTGCTATTTAGTTAAATAATTTAGAATTAAGGTAGAGGTTGTAGTTTTCGGCTGTTGTTTTCCTTCTAGTTTATATAAATAAAAAAAACCAAAAAAAAGTAATTAAAATAAAAAATTGCACTAGCTTCCGCTAGGACCTCGAACTCGCTCACGCACGAACATACGAACTCTCTAGAAAGTGCCGTCCGCCACTCTAACCACTAAGCCACAACCCCATTTATTTTCCGATCGGCAAAGTTGCATTCTGAGCTGGCAATTCTGTTACCATTCTATGCAAATAAAATGTTTTGTTTTATGCTGTGTGTCCGAAGCTAGATTCGAAGTTCGGTATGATGCGTAAATTAGGTCTTAATATGCGCATAAGTATACGTTCAAATTGAGTTTAATTCGGATCATATCTCACTTATTTTTAGTCCGATTGAAATGAAATTTTCAGGAAACACCCGTGGAAAGGTATTTTTCATGTGAGATGTACAACTTTTGTTGTGGTGTGTATATTGTGTATATTAAACTGTTATTACTGATTTACAGAGGCGGGGAGAGGCGTGGCCAAATTTCAAAAAAACTTTGAGACACCTGAATATAAACGTATGCTGTCTAGCTCTTATAGTCTCTGAGATCCTTTTGTTCATACAGACGGACAGACGGACAGACGGACATGGCTATATCGACTCGGCTGTTCATGCTGATTCAGAATATATATACTTTATGGGGTCGGAGATGTCTCCTTCTGCCTGTTACGCACATTTGCGTTCCGACAAACACAGTAGTCCATGAATTTTTTAAAATCCATGGCCTAAAAAATCAATGGTCAAAGAGTTTACCATAAAAATAATCAAAATGGATACCCCATGATCCACTTTACATTACCGCATAAAAATTTTTCTGATATCTTCTTTGGGAGGGGAATAATCGAAAAAATAACGCTCAACAAATATTCGTTATTTTGTAATCGAAATTTTTTCAATGAAAAAAAATCATTATTTTTTGAACGAAAAATAAAACTCAACATTAATTGTTGAGTTTTATGATTTTTTGAGGGATTTTTACGGTCCCTGGTAATAATATGGTACCGTATTCACGAGAACTTGCATCTGTATGCAACTCTATTGGGTGTCGCGGGTCATATATAACTAAAACTGGCTTTTGTGTAAGGATAGAGATAAACCTTTGTCTAATTTGTTCATGCTCTGCATTCCAAATAAATTCATTGCTTTCCGAAGTCAAAAGATATAGCGGCTTCATAAAGCAAGAAAATCCCTGCATAAATTGTCTAAAATAAGACGCTAATCCTATAAATTGTCGTAAAGCAGAGACCGACTGAGGGGGGTGATAAAGCAGTTAACGCTGCAATTTTTAACGAATTTGGACGAATTTCACCTGCACTCACTTCGTATCCCAAATATTGAACTGTTGACTTAAGAAAAGAACATTTTTTAAATTAAATGCAAATCCAGCATGAGTAATTTATAACCTTTCTAAGGCCTCACTTTTTGTTGAAGCAGCCACCATTACGTCATCCATATATACGACAACAAATGTATTTGCAAGATCTCCAAGTGCTTGCATCACTGTACGCTGAAAAACTGAAGTAGCATTTTTGAGCCCAAACGGCATTGCCAAAAATTCATATTGCCCATCTGGGGTGACAAAAGCTGTACACTCCACCGAATCTGCATGCAAGGGAATTTGGTAATATCCACTTGCCATGTCTAAGCATGTAAAATATTTCGCTCCATGAAGTCTAGCTATCTGATCTGATATAAGAGGCAAAGGATATCTATCTGAGACCGTATTTGAATTTAATTCTCGGTAATCAACGCACAAACGATGAGAACCATCCTTTTTGTTTACTAACATTGTGGGACTTGCATAGGGTGAGCAGTTCGGTTTTATGATCTTACACTCCAATAGCTCCTTAATTTTCTCACGCACTAATTCTCTTTCATTTGGACTAAGCCTATATGGTCTTCTTTGAACAATTCTGTTTGGGTCTACCAATTTAATTTTCATTTCTCCTGAGCTAACTCTAGACAAAGGAATTCCGTTAATAAAAGATTTTGAGTACTTTTCCATTAGACTTTTTAATTTGTCTAAATCTTCACCAACAAGATCAGTATTTAACTCACAGAGTTGTTCATCATTTGAAAAATAATTTACAGTTTTGGATCATACAATTTCAAATTGGCCAGGTGATACTACTACATTAAATCCTGAGGACAACACTTCTCGACCAATAATGATATCATTTCTTAAATGCACATCTTCCAAAACATGAACCAGTATCTCAACACAATAGTTGTTAATTTTTACGTTGCTTAGTATTTGCAATGTGCTACAAATACTACCATTGCCAATACCTTTCAACAACACTACATTGTTAATTCTTTTACCAACTAACTTATAACTTAGCTTTTGTTTAATTAACGAACATTCCGCTCCATAGTCAAAAGTTATTGGGAATGTCTCGCACTGATGAACCATCTCGCCCTTGGGTTCAACAACTTAACAAAGCTCCAGTCTTTTCACCTGATTCTTGCCTTTTTCTTTCTTTTGGTTTACTGCAATATGTTGAAATATGGCCACGTCCACCACAGTTTAAACAGGTTAAATCCCATGCTTTAAGCTCCGTTTGCAATTCACTTCTGGTCCGTAAATTTGAAATAAATGTCAATCGCTGCAATCTGCTATCCACATGAGCCATCTAGCAAGCGTTACAGAAGCTGCAATTTCCTCCACATTCATATCACGCCATTTCTTGCGACTAGCGTAATTAGAAAGACATTCACCGTCAGTCGGACAATCTGCTAGCATTGCCAAAAACATAGCCGCTGGAGTTTCCGCACTGGCAAAACGCTGAACGAAAAGTTCCTTAAATTTGGCCCAAGTTATGCCCTGATAGCATATTTGAGCAAGCCACTGCGCAGCACTAGCTTCCATCGCTGAACTCAAAGCCATCACCAACGCGCTGCCTTTTACGGTGTTTTCTGCTAAAATTATGTCAACTATAGAGCACCACGCCGTTGAATCGGCGCCAACAACGTCTGCGTTGAATTTGGGTAGCACTACCGAATTTTTATTTGTAGTTGCGGATGCCGTTGTTTTCAGTGTTTTAACAAGCTCGATAAAATTTTTATTTTGCAGGTTCACTTTCGTCTTTGTCCGACATAATGTTAGCGCAGTGAGTTTCGATCGCACTGAAGTTCTACGCACAACTGCCTTGTCGCACTCATCTTCTACGTGCTTACCATCGAATCACACTCGGCGTCAGCGACAACACGTTGGTGCCGCGCTATAACGGCTCTTCCCAAAACTACCAAATACAGACGACCAATAACTGCGCAATTAGAGGCTGATGCAATATTTCCATTATGATGAAATTGCTACTTTGATGAAATACACTAAAAGCATACCCATGCACTAACACATACAAAATTATGCTCTGACACATACATAAATGTATATATATGTATATATATGTATATATCAGCTTAAGAATGTTATATTGTAGATCGTATGTATTGTATCATATTAAAAGGGTTTATAAAGGTTAACTATGTGCCCACGTCATCGGTTTTGTTTTTTTACAGATAGCCTTTTATTTTTGAAAATTTTAGGTGAACAAATTATGTCTCGGAGTCTTCTAGTTTTGATTTTTTTTCTTTACTTATTAAATACTTTTCTTTTATTTGATGAATCTTCTTATTTTCGAGACTAACAATACGTGTATAAAATGTTATACAATACTATAACTTAACTAACAGTCATGTAGAATGGAACAGTAAAAATGGCCCTGAAAAACTTTGACTGGGTTGGAAAATCGGTAAGTTGCCGATGGGTTCGGTGGGTTGGAAACCCGAGTCAAGTCCCTTGCGAGAGGATTTGAGTGGGCAGAGATTTTTTCATTGCTTGTCTGTTTCATCTTTTACTGCGTGAATGCCGGAATCCCAGCGGATGTTCCGGTTTCGAATATACCATGGTGCCATAGTGATAATTCGCAGGATCTTTGATTGAGCGCACTGTATGATGTCTATGTTGGTTCTGCTCGCGTTCTCGCGAAGCTGGGAGCCATACGTCCTGGTTGGCTTAAGAGTGGAGCAGGACCTTGTAATCCAGACAAAAGAGCGATCAGGGGGATTATAGTCTATGATCTGTGTGCTATATAAGCAGTGCGGAGGGCAAGTTTGTCTGTTATCGGCCAAATTGATCTCGTGAGGCAAAATTGATCTCGTGTGGCTGGAGCTAATTTAAAAATCGAATACCTGAAGGAGAAATTCATTCGTATAAATCGGTTTGTAGGACACTGTACCGATACAAAAATATATATAATTTTTTCACCTAAAATCATGATAAAGATAGACCTGACAGTAAAAATATTTGACTAAAATCGGTGACGTAAGCAGCATTTTAACCTTTACCGTAATTTTAGCAATGACGAGAAAAAACACGTGTTTTGCACCGCAAGTTAATCAACGAAATGATCATGAAAAGCATTGTCCAAATACATTTGTCCGGCCAAAAGAATCAAGGGCTGGCGTACAAATAATAATGGAAAATAAATATATTCCGTTATCAATGCAAGCTTTTGCTTGCTTAATCCTTTTAACCCCTTTGTTGTTGACTCTCCCATAAAATTTAATTGGTTACCGTTGCTCGTCTCACCTTCGAGTCAGAAACGGGGTTCATCTTGCATTGCGTTGGCAAAATACTTTTGTCCGTGCTTGGATTCGAGCCCCAACCACTTTTAATTCGAACAGTTAGTGTTTTTTGCTGTGTGCAATGTTCAGCACATGATATTTTCAATACTACTACAGATAACGTATGCCAATGTATTTTGTCTAAAATAGAATATTATTCGGTAAAGGTTAAATAGGTGCCTACATCTCCGATTTTGTTTTATTATTATACCCTTCGACCATTGAAAATTGTCAAAAAAGGGTATACTAACTTTTGCAAATGTATGTAAGAGGCAGAGGGAGGCGTGATCCCACAAAGTATACATATTCTTGCGCAGGATTACTAGCTGAGTCGATTAATTTTTTTATTGCAGTGAAAAAAATTATTTTAGACTAATTTTGGGTCAAAACGGACGAATATGAAGTTAGTTTTTTGATTACGCTAATGGTTTACCTGTTACAGGTGAAAATACTCGTACATAACCCGCCAAAAGGGGGGTTGGGCATTTACGTGTATTTTCCCCATATGAAGACTTACACAACTTTTATTGTGTTTAATTTTTATTGTTGCACAAGAAATATAAAAAAGCAGTTTTTTGAAGATGAATTGCATAGATGAATATTATATTTTGTGCAAAAAGACTGTGTTTCGGATTTGCAGTTGGCCATCTTGCATGTTTTTTTGCCGGACCGATCTAAAAATTTGCACCAATGGCCAATCTGATCGTAACGAACATTTGCATTTGGAAAGTATGTTTTTACTTTCGATGAAGCCGGAGCCGGTGATGCTGAGTGAGATAATGGCCGTCCCCGTCCACGGCTAGCCGGAATCGAAAGCAGACATAAAGTCTTCGCCACCTCAATTCGAAAATCTGGCAAAAAACATCGTGCTTGTCCCTAATGCAACCGATGATATAAAATATATGCGTTTACCATTGACATATCCAATAGATGGAAAAATAAACGGTTGGTCCACTTTCGTGTTTTCATTCAAATACGATACCGGCCGATAAGGCCATCCATTAGGTCAACAACTCCCATATGACGATTGTACTCCTTTATAATTATAGGACACTCAATCTAAATTTGTTTCTTATTTTTTCGATCCCACCGAATCGCTGTTTGCAATAGAGTTTCAGTTTGTGACAAAAACGATTGAGTTCCAACATAGGTTGATATAAGTCGAACTGTTTTTCTGTCGCGCCACAAAACGTTGCATATATCCAAACCAAAAGCGGAACCTACAAACTCCTCGGGGGAACTTCTTTTGCATTGAGGCTTTCATCAGACGATAATTTGCTGTTCGATATACGATTTGAACGCACAGTTCCCAAACAATAGATATCACGGCTACGAAGGTAGACAGCCAATCCGAGCGATGTGTAACAGTTGTCAAAGTAAATTATATGATTTTGATAATCAGGAATCCACTTAGATAATCTTACGACGACATTTGAAGCAGTACCAAGGTCAGGAGTATTTTCTGGATTCACATTATCGGCAACGCCTGAATAGATTTCGAAAGCAAACGAACCAGGCACATCGGTTGCTACTGAAATTTCCAGATCGGTATGAAAATTATATAATGCTGTCACATTAATTGCGTTAACAAGCGACTCTGTTGAGTTAAGACATTCGTCGATAAAAGAGTTGCATAGACCGGTGAAATTAGCCTCTTCAATGTCGTCTTCAGAGTCCAGCTCATCACCAGTTTCATTAAAGTCATCATCATCCAGCTCGTCCATTATATTTTGATTTCATTGTCAGATAGCTTTGAAAATTTATGATCTTTCGACCCGACATGACTAAATAAAGAATCGATAACGAACGCAATGGTTAACAATAAATTTGCAGCTAAATGCCGAACCCCGCCAAAAGGCGGCATTTGTTCCAAGTCAATATTTCTTAACTTACATTATTTTTTTTAATTTGATTTTAAAACTAACCGATAGATAATAATGCGTTTTACTCACCAATATTTTTAGGCCATGGATTTTAAAAAATTCATGGACTACTGTGTTTGTCGGAACGCAAATGTGCGTAACAGGCAGAAGGAGGCTTCTCCGACCCCATAAACTATATATATTCTGAATCAGTATCAACAGCCGAGTCGATTGAGCCATGTCTGTCTGTCCGTCTGCCCGTCTGTATGATCGCCTGGATCTCAGAAACTATAAGAGCTAAAGTCAAATTTTGTGACAACATCCGTGTATATCCAGGTGTCTCAAAGTTTTTTTTGAAATTTGGCCAAGCCCCTTCCCGCCTCTGTAAATCAGTTATAACAATTTAATATACACAATATAAACCAAACAACAAAAGTTGTCCATCTCAGATGACAAATACCTTACCACAGGTTTTTTCTGAAAATTTCATTTCAATCGGACTAAAAATAAGTGAGATATGATCCGAATTTGAACGTATACTTATGCGCATATTAAGACCTAATTTACGCATCATACTGAAGTTCGAATCGGGGGACACACAGCATTTTACAAAACTTTTTATTTGCATAGAATGGTAACAGAATTAGCTTAGAATGCAACACACTCTCCACTAAGCTACTGTACAACTTCACATCAATTTATTGCCCTCTCGCTCTATCGAATGCTTATTCTTCTTGTCTATTTGCTTTTGCATTGTTTATGTGTTCTCCTTTTGTCTGTCAAATGAATTAAATAATGAGAATATAAAATTTATATTTTTAAATTTTCCCAAATAAAGCAGAATTTTCATTATAAATAACGGAATTAGTCGAATTAGTAGCGTTCGACTGGTTTTTTCTTGTACGACACAAAATAAACTTTTTGTTCAATCTTCAAAATCACTGTTTTTGCAAAATGAACTGCAACTTTTCACTTTGGACTGAACTTGTGAAGTGTTTCAGTAAAAAAACGATCAGCGATGTACACATACATGCAAAGTGAAATGTCCTAAAATATATGTGATATCCCTTTTTTGAATAAAACTAACTACGCAGTTTTTGTACGCAGTTCTATTGCAACCCGCCAAAAGACGGGGTTGCGCATTAGAGGGTTAAAGAAAGCATATCCAATATTTAGGCCATGGATTTTAAAAAATTCATGGACTACTATGTTTGTCGGAACGCAAATGTGCGTAACAGGCAGAAGGAGGCTTCTCCGACCCCATAAACTATATATATTCTGAATCAGTATCAACAGCCGAGTTGATTGAGCCATGTCTGTCTGTCCGTCTGTCCGTCTGTCTGTCTGTCCGTCTGTCTGTCTGTATGAACACCTCGATCTCAGAAACTATGAGAGCTAGAGTCTTCAAATTTTGTAAGAATATCCGTGTATGTTGCAGTGTCTCAAAGTTTTTTTGAAATTTGGCAACACCCCTTCCCGCCTCTGTAAATAAGTAATAACAATTTAATATACACAATATAAGCCCGATAACAAAAGTTGTCCATCTCACATGACAAATACATTGCCACGGGTGTTTTCTGAAAATTTCATTTAAATCGGACTAAAAATAAGTGAGATATGATCCGAATTAAACTCAATTTGAACGTATACTTATGCGTATATTAAGACCTAATTTACGCATAATACCGAAGTTCGAATCTAGCGTCGGACACAAAGCATTTAATAAAACTTTTTATTTGCATATGTGGTAATGGTAACAGAATTAGCCCAGAATGCAACTTTGCCGATTTATCAAAATTGAGGCAGTGGCTTAGTGGTTCGAGTAACGGACAGCGGTCCTGCGTGCTTGAGTTCGAATCCCGGCGCGGCCGGCTTGATGCAACTATTTATTTTAATTACTTTTTTTTTGGTTATTTTTTTATTCTTATAAACTTATAAGCTTTTTATTGATATTAAATAAAATAACTGTAGTTTTCAGTTATTTAATTAAATATCAATAAAAATGGTTTTCAAAAATTAAATCTCATGTTTTTTTTTTTTGCAATATTTAAAACAATCAATAAGTTACGAATGTTAGAGCGGGACGCCGATACATGCATGTCTGCATTTGCACATTTATGTTTCGTCGTCCCGCTCTAACACACATCAATTGCCGTATTCGGCGTAAGTAGGCAACTGTCAGATTTGTGCAACATTCGGCAGTTTATAAAAGTGTTCTACTTAATTAAATATGTTGCGTACCATAAAATTAAAAAACTATTGTTATGTTGCTGTTTAAATTATTTAATAGAAAAGAAAGAAAGAAAATAAGGAAAGGACGTCACACACTGATCGCGGCAGGAATCGAACCCGAGCACTGTCATCTTTGATTGATCTTCGAATCCTGCACACACTCCACTAAGCTACTGTATAACTTCACATCAATTTATTGACCTTTCGCTCTATCTAATGCTTATACTTCTTAACTATTCGCTTTTGCATTGTTTACGTGTTCTTCTTTTGTCTGTCAAATGATTTAAACAATGAGAATATAAAATTTATATTTTTAAATTTTTCCAAATAAAGCAGAATTTTCATTATCAATAACGGAATTATAATCCATGGCCTTGTACAGTCAGCACCTGCCTGTAGCGTTCGACTGGTTTTTAGCTGCAGTTGCGTTTATACTCCTTTGACAGTTTTGCCAATAGAATTTCCACGTGCCATCGTTGCTAAACATTGACTGATCTGCAGTAATTTAAAGCATTTTTTTATAACTAGATAGTGATTCCGTTTTATTGGTTGCTTTTACTTTGTTCTTCTTTTGAGATAACGGTAAGCTTCCTCAACGTGTGAACTAATAGCGGTAATTTTTCTCTTATCTCGTAAATCTACCTTTTGAATAACTTAAAATATAACAAAATTAGAAGTAATATTCTCTTGTATACAAAAACATTGGCCTACGATATCTTTAGTAGTATTGAGAATATTGTGTGTTGAACATTGCACACTGCAAAAAACACAGGCTGTTTGGATTAGAGATACATACGTATGTCGTTTGTTCATTCGACGGAGAAATGTCGGAAAAGCATAGTGAAGCTATACAAGGAGAAGTTCACGTTTGCAGTTACATTGGTGAAACGACAATTGAACAGTTGAAAGTAAAAATAGGCGGAAAATAACTAAAGAGCATAAATTGCATGTCCTTCGTTACCGACTAATTTCATTCTGTTAGTTTACTGCTTTACCAACCTGAACAGTCGTTTTAAATATTCTATTTTCTGTGCATACCGCTAGTGGCTGCTAGTTTCACATTCCATGTTCTGCGATGTTTCTCGTAATCTACAATATGTACATTCTATAAAAATACTTGCCATAAACCGTAAACAGTTTTAGTCCAATTTCTCAGAGCTTTTTAATACTACTTAGCGATAGGTGGCGTCCTTGCAAAATGAAAAAATGAGTGAAGCAGTGCAGAATTTGTATTTCAACTAATTGCCGCTTTTACCCCAAAGGAGGTGTGTCTAACGAAAGTCCTGTATTGAGCCGCTCTGGTATAGCCGACATCTATCGGCAGAGCAAGCAGTGCGTATCTTAAGGTGAGTGATTTCCCCCCATCTGGCGGTTGCTTGAGCAAACACTGTTCGAACTTGATAGTGTACAGTGCACTATGCGCAAAAAGCCCGGAATTTCTGCATAAAGTCAATTTTTTTATGTGTTAGGAACTTAAAATTAATTTTTTTTTCCATTTATTAACTCTCCAGAGAAAATGAAAATGATTTTTTAAAAAATTTTGGAGCTTGCGGTTTGAAATTGGCGCGCAAACAAAGTCAGCTGACCAACGGTTAGCTTGACTTATCGAAATCCAACCGTAATTATTCATGAACTTTGTGTTATTATTGCGGCTTGTTTTGTAAAGCTAGAAAAATTTGGAAATATGGAAAATAATAGTACAAGTATGTAGATTTATCGTTGTATTTTGGTTTATATATGTTTTGAATTATTCGTCGTGTATTGTCAAGTGTTGCTTGAGTACTTTTATAGCTAAAATTTAGAAAACGTTGATGTGTTCTGTGGAGTGTAACTTATGTGGAGCGCGCGAGAGCGCGCAACTTCAAATGGTATGTTTTTCGGTAAAGTGTTTAGATTACGGTGATAATAAAATCTTTTGCCCGTTTTTGCCCCTTTTCGAAAAAATACCATGTTGCAGCTGAGTATCGAAACTCATACTCAGCTGCAACATGGTATCACCAAGCATTGCTAGAGGTTTGGGACAGCAACAGACAGGATGACTCTGCCCTAACGAAGTGTTTCCTTTAGAAAATTAACAAAAAGCAAGTCAGAAACTCACCCGCAGCTCAAATTAAGGCAACTATGCACAGTTTTATAGCACACGTAAAGAAATATTTTCCAATATGCACCATCTTAACAAAACTTATGGTTGCGCCACGCCTCCTTGGCGATTCATTGCTTTATTTATAATAAAATTAAAATCCTTTCCCAATCCGGACTTTACACATTGGAATCTCGGAAATGATTGCACTGCGATAAAAAGGTAAAATTCGAACATTGAACGTAACTAAACAACGTTGCTATCTCCTCTGGTTTGGCCGCAATTTCGAATTGAAAATTGGATATACATATGGTAGATAATCAACATTGCTGACCCTGGCATAGCGCAAGAGAGTATGCAAGAGGCGACACAAGACCTTTGCTCTGAAATTTTAAGTGCTTCGTAACTTATTTTAAACTGGTTTTAAAGATTTGGTTGTGGCTAATGAAAATATTGTAGAAGTTATTTAAGCAAAGTTTGAAACATAAAATACGAAAAATATAAATGTATTAAACAATCGTAAAAGATTTAAAAAATTGTTTTGGTAAGTTAGGTTGTCATTTGTCATTAATAAATATTATTGGCCCGAACGTAGAGTTCGTGCCGAATGTACATTTACTTAATAGATTTACTAAGGTTGATACCTTAATCTTAAATCAGTGTTAATTAATTAACTGTGATCAAAAAGTGAATTTTGTTATAAAATGAAAAATCTTTATTCTTTCAAATAATCCCTCCGGCAAAAATGCACGTGTGCCAACGTATCCTCCAGTCTTCGAAGCATGATGAAAAGTCGTCTGTATGAATAGCCTACTGACCTTGCGGGGCTTTTTTGGTTTGGTCTTACCTTACCTTACGACATTCACTTGATCGGTCAGTTGTTTCTGAACCGTAAGAAAAAAATCCAAGATATGCATCTGGTGATGACGCCAGTAATTATTTGTTAGACGCCTTGATAACCATAAAGCTCGACAAAAAAGTTAGCATGAGGTCGGTTAACGTGGAAAGTTAAAATTTTAAATTCACTATATATTTTGTTCACAATAGGTATCCTTCGACTCTTGAAAATTGTCAAACAGGGGTGTACTAACTTTGTGCAAATCTATTATTAATACAGAAGGAGGCGTGGCAGAACCCAAGAAGTACATATGTATATTCATGCGCGGGATGACTAGCCGAGTCGAGTGACTCATCTCTGTCGCTTCAGTTGAACACACAGATCGCAAGTATTATATTAAAAGCTAGAGCACCAAATTTTACATGAAGGTTCCTGTATAATATGAGCAAATCAAGTTTAATTCAAATGTTGTACGCCAAACCCACCCAAATCAAAAACCTACATTTTTCTCGAACAATAAACAAAGAAGTGTTTTAGAACGTATAAGCACAATACAAAGTTTTTGTGTTAGTAAACAATACATCATAAACGAGCTTAAAGCAATGTGTTTATTTCAGTCAAGCGCGAGCTCAATTTGATCTATTATTGTCGTAAGCTTAAGCACTACTTCCGGGCATAGATCGAAAGGACTCCCACTATTGACAGTTGCTGTCGTTTTTAAATTTTCTATCTCATTTTCTGCAAAGACTACTACGTGGTAAATGTTAAAAGAAGAAGAGTGCAAAAACTTATACTCAACCAATCAACAAAAGACAATCAATGACAACTGAAGACCTAACTAATTTTAAATAACCTGCATACATACCTTCTGCTCAAATATAAACGAGACTGGCCCAATAACTCGACAAGGACATGTCATATGGCCATACTTTTTTTGCTTAGGTTGGCAGGACTGTTATATGTCTACATGTCAAATTTGATCGCGATCCGTCACATAGTTTTTTCTTAACGGCACTATATACAAGTCAACCTCGAGTGTGTTTTTCGAATTTTACTATGGAAATTAACGTTGAGCAAAGAGTTTGTATTGAAATTTCGTTATTCCAATGGAATAAGTGCAACTGACGCAATGAAAATGTTGCAGAAGGCATATGGGAAGTCTTGCCTAACACGTGCACGTATTTTTGATTGGTATAATTCGATCAAGGACGGCCGTACATCGCTAGAGAACTTGCCCCATGATCGTCGTCCAGCAACGTTAATAAACGAAGAAAACGTCGAAGAAGTAAAGAAAATTGTGTTGGAAAATCGTCGTGTGACCGAAAGAGAGATAGCTAGTGAGCTCAACATATCAAATGGATCCGCTCATAGCATTATTCACGATATTTTGAGCATAAGACGTGTGTCTGCTCGACTTGTTCCAAAAATTTCTCATACGTCTTGTCTTGTACGCGATTATTTAAACAAAAACAACGTAAATATTGTTCCGGAAGCACCGTACTCACCCGACATGGCACCGTGTGACTTTTTCTTTTCCCTAAACTCAAATTGCCGCTTTGTGGAAAGCATTTTCAGTCGATTAAAGTCATAAAAGAGAATTCGAAGAAGGAACTGAAAGCCATACCTAAAGCGGCCTACCAGAAGTGTAATGAAGATTGGAAAAGAAGGTGGCATATGTGTATCGCCTCTAGTGGTGACTATTTTGAAGGGGATAAAAAAAAATTTGGAGAATAATTAACCGTTTTTGTTTTATTGAGCCAGTCTCGTTTATATTTGAGCAGAAGGTATAACATATTTTTTGGAGTACGAACATACCTTATCGAAACCTGTGTTTTAGCACTAACAGATTGACATGTCTTAATCTACATGGCTTGTGATCCTGAGTGAGAATATATAAAGTTTTTGGGGTCTGCCACGCCTTCTTCTGCCTGTTACATACTTATCTTTGAAGAAGTACGGTCCAATGATGCAACCAGTCAATATACTTCACCGAACTATGACTCTTTCTGGGTGGATTGGAAGCTCTTGCAATTCTTTTGGCTGATCTTCAACCCAAAAGCCACCATTCTGCTTGTTCACAAAAAATGAGCTTCGTCGCTGAACTCAATTTTCTTTCTTTCAACCTTTTTAACGCATTTTAATAATAAAATTGAATAATTTACAAGCGTTGTTCGTTTGTAGGACGATTCATGGTTAAACAAATGACCAAACTGAAGATGTTTGACAAACACGTGCGTCATCTTGTCAAACCAGTGTTGCTAAAAAGATAATATCTGAAAAACCACCCTTTATATAATTCGGAGATGTGTCCTAAGGTGCGTTCCAAACGCCTGGCGCACGTTGAGTTGATAACTACTAAGCGGAAAAGTGGTTACGGTTTATAGTTTAGATACGTATAGGGTAGAAGGGTATAATAACCTTGTCCCAACCGAAAATTTTTGTAACAGGCAAAAGAAAAAGGGGCAGATACCACATATAAATTCTTAATCGTCATGAACAGTCGAGTCGTTATACAATACCTATGTCTGTCCGTCTATATAAAAACCTAGATCGCAGAGAATAGAAAAATTTAGGAAACGAAATTTGATGTCACTATGTGTAATTATTGTACGCAGATCAAGTTTATTTTAGATTTAGGCCACGCCTCTTCCACCCCCATAAATGGATAAAAATCCATGTTCATCCGTGTCTCAGCTATTACAAAAGCTTGAGATAGCAAATTTGTAATGAATCAATGATTATATTTCTTAAGTTATGCATCACATCGAATCAACATACAGTTAGCTGACTAAATTATTTATCTTTCCTCCAAGCTTTAATTCGATCGAATAATAAACATGTTAGTATATAAAAATAAACTTAATTTAACAGTTTACTAGAAGGTTTATCACAGGCGAGAGCGCAAGACTGTAGCTTAGTTGTAGTTAGCTGTAGTTTTTTGATGCAACTGTAAAAATATACGCCCTCGCATGGGTAACAGAATACTGTTATTATGTGATTTTATTAATTGCATGTGGGCTCCAAACTACATATATCTCCATTATAATAAATGTTTGACTCTTGGCCACATGTGATAAGTAGTATTCTTATTGCCATTGTGATAATCATCGATTAAGAGTTCCGGAAGCATTGCATATAGCAACAACAAACTGCCTAATACTTGGCTGTGTTGCATTTTGACGAAAGTCTTACCGTCTACGCGACAATGTATAGCTGCTTACCGAAGGATGGCGATTGGTGGTGGTGCCCATGAACACGACCGAACTCTGTCGCATGAGTGTCTGCCCTGGAAAATAGGAAGCGCTGACATCATTTGTCATTTGTCGGTAAAGAAAACAAAGCGAATTGCAAGTTGGCATGTGGCAAAAGTTTAAGGAAAAATTGCTGACAGTGCATTCTGAACGTGCATGGGATAAGTTTAACTTTGTCCTTCTTCCCGGCTGCAATCCCATTTCTTGGATAAACACTTCAGAGCTGCGATGCTTCTGTTGATGGTTTGGATGTTCAATTCGATAGTTTTTTTGCTAAACTATAATAAGTTACGCTCTAAGGTATGGTTCAGTCAACGCTCTAAGGGCCTATGATATGAATTTAAAAATATCTATGGTATATATATTTATATATAATGCAATATAATTCTTGTTTATTAGATTGTATTTATTTATTTTTTCGATAGTTTACTGATTTATATACACTGAAACTAAAATGGTAAAAAAAATTATTAGATTTTCAGTAAACTATACTCTAAACCTTGTTTGGAAATAATTGCGCCTTACTTGAGCATTTCGGAAAGAATAATGGAACACAGGGATCAAAGAATGATCTAATTGTGTTGTAAAATAAATAAAGATCATAGCAAGCATAGCGCCAATCAAGGTAATATAATATTGTAAAGTCGACCTTTCGAAAGCAGCGTACACGATTAGACTTTTTTTTTTAGTTTTAACAATACATCCAAAATTGAAACATAATTCGAAAATTGGGTGAATGAGAAAAAGTGGTAAGGCCCTGTTTAAAGATCACTCGGAGGGATCAAAGACAAATCATAAGTCCAGCCATTTATAACAACATTTATACAATATTAATTTTGGCACCGAAGCTATGCACCCTTGCGAACTAATTTATTTTTCTCCTAAGAGAAAAACGGAAAATCTGTAGAAATAATGAGAAAAAATGTACGGAACTAAAAGCTTTTGTTTGATTAAATAAAGTTGCATATTTAAAAATATCTCTTTCTACGCGTGCGAACTTTAATGTGTTTAATGTGTATAGAACCTATGTACTGGGAATATTAGAATATTGGATAAATTTAACTTTTTGCCAAGGGTGGCTGTCAAGCAGCTGCTGAAAGAGGACTGACTTTTTTGCGCTTTTGTTGAGAAATTATCGAAATTGTATTATGGTAATTTTATGCAATGCATTTTTTGGAGCAACGCCTGCATTGATTTTGTTGTTGAAAATTAGTTTTTCAATTTCTCGGCGCATGCAGAAAAGAAGCAAGAAGCAAGCCAAAGCATAACGCTTATTCGTTCTCTAGATACCCTACATTTTTGTATTTTAAATTGACTTTCGATTATTTAAAATAATATCAATATTAATTCTAAGTTAATTTAAAACTGTACAATAACTTTGCGTGGACTTTTCAATTTCCAATTGACTAAAGAAGGCTTTACAGCTCCCACAAAACCTATATTGCATATGTATGATATACTCGGTAAGCATAAAAAGCCTAGTCGATTTGGTTCACCCGTCTGCCTGTATCTCCGGGATCTATCTATATGTTTAATCTAAGATATTATTAATATAAAATATAATATTTATATTATTTTATTTGACACTTATTATCGCTTGCTATAACTATAAATGTAGAGTCAGGTCCAATAGATAGTTCTGTCATAGAACGAATACAATTATATTAAATAAAATATAATGGATTAAAATGGTTTCTTCGATTGTTCATATATTTGTTAAGAAATTAGGGATTTATAACTATTAAATACATTGCAAACAGTACATTCTTTTACATATGTAAATGTCCACTTTAAACTGTTTTCCCATAATTATCCAATTGTCTTATTATTGGTGTTACTCTATGCAAGAGTCTCAGAATTTAACATATAATTATGTCGTATGTTATGTACACATATATTTACTAGGCTCCGCTCTGTACACCATACTGATTATGCCTACCAAAAGTCTTCAGAGAAAGTACGGTCTACTACTTCTATAGTACGTGGTATTTTAGCTGCAAAACCAAGGAACTAGTCAAAAGTTTTTTCGTCGTTAGAGAAGGGGAACGACAAGAACATTGTCCTCAAGTGCAGGCCAGACAACCCTTCCCCCTTCGTTATCTCTCGACGACCATAACGGGACAAGTTATGTGCATATTTTCGATTGTTTTGCCATTTTTTTTTTCAATATGCAGATTGATTTGTATTTTTAGACAAGTTTGTGTGCGTGTGTTTGTTTTTCTTATCGAGCTGGGTAAGTGTAAACACAAATCGATTGGAACGAAACACCGCTGGCAATTGTCATAGGACTAGCAGAAGTTATTAGCGCAACCTCCAGCTGCAATTCTTAATTAAAAACTTTGTGCCCCGACGGAGTCGTTGCAGTTGAAAGAGAACAACTCAAAATGGTTGAATCATCATAGCCCACTTTGAAGTAAGCTCTCCCCCTGTCCTATTGGCAACGTAAGGCTTCCTACCGACTGGATAGCACGTAATTGCAAAACCAGCAATTTCCTCTCGTGACCCCGAACGTTGTCCTGCTACCCCTTTCGGCGGCATCACAAAATTTATAAGCACAAACGTATCAACGAGGGGCCTACAAATTCATAAGTTGCATGAGTGAAAAATACTTGTTCCGAGCGAGAGACTTTACTTGCCACTGCTCTCTGCTTGGTTCTCAATTGTTATTAAATTTTACCTGCAGCTTAAATAATATTCATTTACTTACCAATAACTTTGATTACAAATATTTAAGGTTAAGAATTGATAATAATGTATTTATTTAGTTTTAGTTAGAAGAATAAGCAGTCCCAATATTTAGAAGGAGTATAAGACTGCTGCCTCGAAGAAAGACCAGCAACGATGACAAATTTCTAAAAATTTGCAAATGGATAAGAGACATGCGAACAAACAGACAGAAATGGCTATGTTAACGTGGTTGTTGATGCTGATTCAAAATATATATACTTTGTGGGATTTGCCACGCCTCCTTCTACTTGTTACATATTTTTGCGCAAATTAAGTATACTCTGATTAAAAAATTTCCAATGGTCAAAGGGTGTAAAAAGAAATTTGATCTGTGTGCAACATTTAGGCATTTTTCATATGTTGAAGTCCCTTTAGAGACTGTAGTCTCTGAGATGTAGATTTTCAAAAGTATATCGATAATCAGATAGACGGATCAGTTATGCAGACATCGCTATATCGGCTGCTCAGGGTCCGCCACGTCTTTCTTCTGTCTGTTACATATGTACATTTTCGGTTAGTACAGAGTAAGAAATAGCCGAATTTTTGTTTATTTTTATTAGATTTGTTTAAATAAAACTGTTTATTTATTGAAACATTGCCTTTTAGTTGTTCAGGATATGAAAAAGAAATTAATAAATAAATCGCATTTTTTTATTTATCGTGCCTGTACTTGATTTTAACGTAATTCTTAAAATCTAATACATGTAACGCTGACTAACAGAAAAGTAGGAATATTGCCGATTTCAAGAGTATTAGCATAAGGTAATGAACGTGCTCATTGTTTAGTGGTATTAGGGATATAACAGAGAGCTGTAACACTAGGCATGCACATACTCGTAGGTAAAGAGGTTACGATTCAGTCCAGTAATTAAAAGATAACAACAGCCCTGACTAGACAAGGAGTTTAACCTAACCATAGGTGCAGTACTTCTACAGGATCACAGTACACTTCCCTCATCACAGTTTTTACTACACTATCCGACAAAACTTTTTGAATCATCATTTTCATCATCGTCACAAGTAATTCAACTCATAGTTATCAATTCAAATTAAATTGCAAACTCTTTCTACTAATTCCATTTTACAAAATCTAACAACTATATCATATGTCTTCTAAAAGAACGATCAAATGGAAATGACAATTTTCACAAAATTCTCAAAAAATACAGATATTATTGCTCTAAATGAATACGTACATTAAAAGTTTTATAAAAATCTATTCCCAAATACATGTTTATGTAAATATAGTAAAGAAGGAATTGAAGAAGATAAAAACCATCAAGTATCTTTCTGTCATTTCTCCTTTTCCTCTTTGGTTTTCATTAAAGGTATACATGCACATAGTGTTTATTATTTTAAATTTGTTAACGCATTGCTTAAAATGTACTTCTCTTAAGCGTTTAATGAAAAGTTTAAGAAAATACGTACAGTATGCGAACGAGTACATATTCATATTATACAGGAATATGAAAGAGGAAGCTACTGATTTGGCTATGCTTGTTAGTCAATTTATGTGAATTTATCACAATTTGCATGGCAGCCTTCAATGGCAATTTGGGTCTAATTTTATTTGCAATTTGTATGCATACACGCACAAACACACACACGAAAATGTGTGTTGTTATTACCATTTTTACAATTTTTCGATTGTTATGTCTGACAGCGACAAATGTTAAAACGTCAGACAGTTAAAAAAAAGAATCGAAATCAGAGCACGGCGAAAAGGAAAGCACAGCAAATGATAGAAAGGAAGGGGAAAGTGTGGAGTGGCCAAAGAAACAGCACATATTCTAGCATTTACTTCAAAAATTTCGGTCACATTCCGAAGTCTACAATACGCCTAGAAAAATTTGTTATAACAATTTTTGTTTGCCCGCGGCAGAAGAGCAAAAGTATCGTACGTGTGTATGTTTGTGTGTATGAAGAGAGAGAGAGAGTGTACATGTGTGGACAGCAACAAGAATTGAAATATTTTTGTTTTATTTCAAAATTTATTATGCAGAAACGTTCACAAATTTCGCGCCCAAACTTTTCGTTTCTCCCAAAAAAGGACATGCTACGGTTGATTGTTGGGGCTAGAGGGACAGGGTAAGCCAAAAGGTTTAGAGCGCATTGTACACATGTTTCGGGTCATAAATCTGCAATTACCAGTCGAGCTGGGCACGAGTTTCATTTGGCGTTTTGTGTCGCCAACTTGTCGGGCAAGTTGAGGACATTGATGAATTGTTTTTATGGAGGCATATTGTTGTTGTTTTTGGTCAACTTGTTGTAGCTATTAGCGTAAAAAGAGGTAGATCTTTGATTTAAAAAATTTAATCCGTTGCAGTTGCAAGCAGTGTGGTCTTTTCGGGGCAATGTGCCTCAATAATAATTCCTGGTTTGGGATGCGATTTGGTTGAAAGAAAATTACTTTAACTTCATTAGGTAATTTCTAACTCTAGCTCCTCTTCGATCTATCTATCTTTGTGAAAGACTATATAAAGCAGAGGTACTTACATTTTTGGTCAGCGTCTACAGCGGAATCGATTAAACCATATCTATCTGTCTATCTGGATGAACTCTCAACTACTTTAAATGCAACAAGAGCAACAGTCGAGCGGCACGCGACAGTGGGATACCCTTCGACCTTTTTGAAACGTTAAGAGTCAATAATTTTTCAATACTTCTACTTAATAGAAATATCGTAACGTAAGCCTTTATATGCGTCTGTCTATAAATACGTGTATATGGTTTTCGCATTTCATTGGTCAGGCACAAATGTTTGTATTTGCATAGCTAAGGTATTGGACTTACTCAGAATGTTGTATCTTTAATATGTCGCTCGCAAATCAGCTTAAAAGATACAATTATTGATTTGCGTGGGCGGTGGGCGTGGCACCCAACATTTGAAATAAACTTCACCTGTCCCGGATCAACAGCAACCTTAACCCCAAATTTGGGGCCCTTTATTTTTTTATAGCTGAGATCTGTGTGTTCATCTGGACATCCAGACACCCTGTAAATCCAGACATCGGACAATAAAGACAGAAGTTTTTGAAGTTACGCCTTTCGTGAATGTGTGCGTGAACATAAGATTTTACTTTGACATATATGGAATGTTGTGAACATATTCTCTAAAGTGAAAAAACAAAAGTTGACTGCAGAATTTGTGCAGAACTTGCTGTTTTAAATTATTACTATGTTAAAGAGTTTACAGCGATTTTTTGAAATTGGGCGAAGGGTGTCTTGCTGTCGGGCGCGCTTGACTGCAGCTTTAGTTACTTGTTCTTTTTCTTCGTCTTGGACAAGTTGTGCCTCGACCAACTCTCTTCTAGCGACTTCAACTTGTATGCGTTTACGCTTGGCAGCCAATTCAAGTCGTGTCATTTTGTTGAGTTTGTGTTGAGAGTTGCCGACTTTCCACTCCGTATCCCCTGTACCCTTCCTCTACAACCTGTCTCTTCTACTACCTCTTCTTGTAATTCAAATGTCAGTCACTCGTTAAGTCAGTCAGTCAGTTAGTCGTTCTGTCCTAGAAACAGTCAGACTGAGACACAGCGTATGGCAAAGTTACTGCCGAGCGGCTTCTACCACTTGAGCACTCGGCAACTGCGTACCAAACACATTCATTCTTCATACTTACAAGAACAGACTTTCCCCAGTACTCAACACGGCGCTCCCTCAGCACCTCCCCTGTTATAACTTTTGGTCGTGGCCGCATTCGCGGTCGAAGATAATGCTTGTTGCCTTCATGTTTCATGTTAACAGGTGTTGTCTTATTTATGTCTGCTTTGTTTTTTCTTTTTCAATAATGTTCATTTTTCCCTTTCATTCCTCTTAGTTCTTTTATGTTTATTCTTACATTCTTTACACAGAAAACTTAATGGTTTGTGTGAATCTCACTAATAAATAGCAAATAATTCATCGAAATTCAAGATCTGAATGAAATTTAAGTAAAAAACTATAATACATAGTTTCAACTCAGCTACGGACATACGGACTGGACTAATTCTATTCATCTGTTGTTGCTGATTTTGAATATATATACTTATAGGATCGAAGATATCTTCCAAGGCACGTAATAAACTCCTGTACAAAAATTTATGTACGCATTCCAAAGGTTTAGTAACAGTTTTTATGAAAAACCCTCATATCGTCTTATTGTTCCTGCAGTAACTTTCATTTGGTATCTTCAACTTTAATAACAGCCGAGATCTCGTCATGAATATGAACATGGCTCAATCGAACTTAAGAAATTGTATGTTTTCATTTGGGGCCTCGCATGCATTAGCCAAAATAAGTGTATCCATTTTTTTACCGGAGGTTTAAAACAATAATCGTATGTCTGCTGTCGAACGCGGAACTCGAAGTCATTTCCACCGGCCTTAAAGATCTCAACACACTTCACTAAGCTAATTCAAGACTTTTGCACATGTCGGGAATATAAAACGATTAATCTTTACTAATAAATAATTGCATAAAAAGTATGAATGAGGCCGGATCAAATATTAGGTACACTTAAAGTTTGATTGCAACAATCAAAACAAAATCTTATATTTTAAAATTATAATACAGTATTCACATCTGACAGAGAATCCCCATCAAAGACCCAAATAGTCCAAAAAGGGAACTTTTCATGAAATGAAATTTGTGCTTTCAACGATTGCCAAGTTATTTACTTTCTTTGTGTATCTCTTGTAATTGGCATCAATAGGGATTCATTATCTTCAACGGAAGTTTTCGTTTGTTGCCGACCAAAACAAATGCCATTAATTAAGTAATCTCGTTTTACGTGTCGTACAAGCCAAACACAAATTATTTTGTTCTCTTTATTTCCTTAGGCTAGATCAATGCGCTTCGCAATAATTTAATCTTCCGGACAATTAAAGTAAGCCTAGGCTCTTGGAAAAAAAAAAAAATATTAGAATTCGTTGCGCATAATTAGAATACATTTTTGGTAGCGTCTGAATCCAATTAGGTGATCATAAAGTGAATAGAAATGCAAAAAAGGGAGAACAAAGAAGTAAAGGGAAATAAAAAGTAAAACTAAAAAAAGAATCATCCACTCGAGGGTTTTTTGTTAGTCTATCTTTCATTTCCCTACGCTTTTGTTGCCAGTGTTTGCGTTTTTGATTGTAACTAATTTACAAGCTGGCACCCTGAGCCAACGACCCCCTTCCATATCGCTCCCCTTCTTTTTGGCTTTGTCTGAGGCTCCAGCTGCAGTGCAAACAGTAGGAGTAACAAATCAAACGAGTCCTTTTGTAAATTACATTTGAATTATCCGCTCAGCTCGTTGGCTCTGCTTACAGCTCTTACTGGGGCACACTCTTTCACTCTCACACTCATTCAGCTCTCTCTTTTCCTCTCTCTCTCAGACGTAGTGCTGCTCTTTTTATGGCACTGCCACATGACAGCTGGCAAACATCCTTGAACAGACAAACAACAACAATGGGAGGGACCTGGCATGCAAAGTGGATCAAACAGCCAAAGTTAATAAACACTTTGCTCATTGTGCCTCCCCTTTTCCTTACACATCCCTTCGCTTCCTCTTCGCCTCTCTTTAGCCCCTCGGCGTCTGCCGGTTTTAGTGTCCGTTGCAATTTGGGTTTTGTTGCACAGCTGAAATTGAATGCAAATAGAAAAACACGCACACAAACACACACAAAAACGCACACTGAACACACACACAAACGCACACACGCACAGCACTTAAATTTACGCGTTTTCCATTTCAATTAAAACAATTTCAATTGCAAGCGCAACTACCGTGCCCCACGCCTTGTCCCGGCCCTGTGAGCATTTATCGCCACTCCTTGCGAGCGCCATTAAGTAGGCAATGCTTTTTGTGTGCGCTGCTTTTTAGTGCATGCAAATGGGCTAAGTACCGCTAGCACGTGTGTGTGTGCTGTGGCTAATTATTTATAGACCTAGTCATTGGTAGACCTCTCTGTTGTCGAAATTCAAGCGAAACTAGACCAAACACTGACTCTCATTCACATTCCAATTTACTCAATCCTCTTGCCATCGTTCATTCACTCATTTGTTCACCTATTTTTTAGGCCACTGCATGTGTTGCTTTGCTTTTATATTTGTGATTCCACATGAGTATGTGTGGGTGCAGCACAATTATCAAGTCTGTTGCCTGATCTTGTCTGGTGCTTTTTGGCTTCCTGTCAACTCATTTGCCTTTGACTTGTTGTATTAATACCTTGAAGAAACTCATTTGCAGTGCTCATAGCTGTTATGAAAAAGACTCTGTGAACGACCAATTCATTAAGCCAGCCTAACGAGTTAAAACAAAAAAACATAAGCTATAAAAAAAGCCAAAAACAAAAGCTACTATAATATTATTTTTAACAATAAAAATACATGTTTCAGTGTAAAATTAAACTTGATAAACCTGTTTATTTTACGTTTTTTCGCAACAAATTTTTGCATTCTTATTTTGCAAGCCACTCACTCCGAAGTTTTTGCTTGCACATTTTCACGGCTAAAAAATTACGCGGGAAATAAACATTTAGCAATGGTCAATTTGCAGCAAACCATAACCAGAAGTATTGGTAAATGCAATCCATAATTAGGTAAGAGGGGCAAAAATATTTGTGGTAATCAGTATCCAATAATTATTAAATGCCATAATAATGTACAGAGTCGCAATTTATAAAATAAATTAAGAGAATTTACTTTACGTTAAAAAAGCTATATCCAGTGGAGGAACTATTGTAATGGGGGCTCCAGTCGGATTCTCTCTAAGGGGCCCTTACCAAAAACATTTTTTTTAGCATTATAATTTTTCCTCTCAAACCCTCAAACGGTTGAAGTACTTGAACAGTTTTGATGACGATCTTCAAACTTTCAAACCGGTTAAGTAATTGGTTGCAAATGATGTCGAGACATCGATGGAAAATGTTCACCCGAAATCGTGCTTCTCCATCAGTTCTTCGAAATATTTCTTTGTTTTCTTGATTGGCTTGTTCTGAAACTCAACCTTGACTCTCCAATCAGCACTTAGTTCGATCGTCTGTGATTTTGATCCTTTGTAGCTATTCATTTTTTTATTAGATTTTCTTATTTTGTATTCTTTTTTGGGGGCCCCTTGATGCTCGGGGCCCCGGTCTAACGGTGGTAGTTCGGCCACTGGCTATATCTCCCGCTACCCGCTGTTGTAAAGTTTTCACTGCTTTGGGACTTTAAGAAAACTCTGACTTTAAGAGTGAAAACTGTCCTGGTTTTACTAGTGATAACCTGCATTATTAAATAATTTAAGTGAGCATAGTATTGTAATAAATACTACGTACCTAAACATTCAGATTATAGCAACATGGACACAATAGTCTGAGCTAACGAAGTATTTAGCCGTTTACGCCCCTGCTGTAGTAAGCTTATTATGGAGTAAAATATTTTGCGAATGTTTATTATGTTTAAATTGTTAAGGTATTTTATTAATTTAAGGCGCCGAGCACGTTTATTGAATCCCCTTGTCCGCTTCAGATACTAGAACGAGACTTCCCCTCTTCTTGGTCATACTTTGTAACATTAAGTTTTCATCCAGACATTTCAGGTCTGATTGTGTATGCCTCGTCTCACTCTGCTAACATTCTGATATGATTTGAGAGCATTAGGACAAAACAAAGGTACAAACTTCTAAGTTCGCAACGTATTGAAAAATACTGCATCAGTAAAGACAAGAGGAACGAACATCATATGGCTCACAAACTAATGACACGAAATAAAGACATTTATGCATTGAAACACACAATTGAAATTTTCGATTATTCTCCAGTGTTTCAGTCACATTGTTTGACATTCAATAAATCATAATTACAACCTGTATTGTTTGAATGGAATAATATCAGGAGATATTCAAGTTATTATTCTCAATAATTCCAAGCAGCGTTAACGTTTTGCTAATTGTTTGAAAGTTTGTTTATGTTTATCGAAAATGGGTAAAGCGGTTAATTTGATTTCAGTTACATTGCAGCTGGTTGAATTAAGTAAGCTCTTATATCAATAATATAAATAAATTCATGTCAATTAAATACGAGGGTCGTTTGATAAGTCCGTGACTTTTGTATGAATTTTAACGAAAATGGAGATCGAGTCGTCTGGTTTCATAGGCCTTGAAAGCAGACGTCCGGATTTTACGAAAATGGAGCTTTCTCAAAATTTTACAGTCAGCTGTTAATCGATAACTGCTGACAGGAGCAGTGTTGTATTTAGAGCAGGTGCGCGGCAAATACAAAAAGTCACGGACTTATCAAACGACCCTCGTACATCGACTGAAGGCAAAAGCAACAAGAAATTGATTGAAGCTTTAAAATCTATCGAAATCTATCAAAAACTTGGAAAATCGTCAGGCAATCTGAACTTGTCATTTTTGAACATAATTAAAAAGCAGAAAAGGCAAATTCGCATGATTGAGGGTTAAACTAACGCAATGTTGGTCGCAGTCAAAGAGCGGGAGTAACAAAAATCGCTTCACTCCATCAGGTTTCGGGCGTTGGGTGCCTTGCATAACGGTGCTTTGCGCGAAGTTGCAGACGGAAATCGCCGGACGAACAACATGTCGCACATTTAACGGAAATATTGAGCTTCCACAGTGGAAATGGCGAGAGCATAAACCCTGTGGTTGCCTTTTATCGACAGCAGATGGGAAGGAGGGTGGTTGGTTGGGGAGCGTGTGGCATGACATGTCGAGTCGCTGTGGCGACGTGCAAAAACACTTGCCACGGTTGCCTCGCTGACATTTGAGCGACATTCAAACGTAACGGAAATGAATTTTATGCTGAGGTGCCAAAGAGCACAGCACTAATAAAAATTGTGACTACAGTTCGGCATAAACAGCAGCTCACCCACAGAGGCACAGACATGCATGCATACATACAGCTACAAATACATATATATGTACATATATATGTATATACATATATACAGTTACTTGCATCTACACATGTGTGCACGCGTGGATATGTATGTGTTTGTAGCATACATGCATGTAACTGTTAGCTAGCCAAGGAGGGCAACAAATTTGTGTGCATTATTTACGCGTAGCTGGCATTTTATGCTAATAAATTACCAATATGCACGAAGGCAAAACTTTTGTTGCATGCAGAGCAGAGCAGCGCAGCGCAGGTGGGGCTGGCCAGGAGCTGTGCGAAACTGACAAACTGCACAAACACACACCAACGCACGCACACGAAAGCATTTATTATTTTTTGATATTTTTTGCGAAAAAAGAAAGCTTCGAAAATCGAACTATGAAAAGAGTCACAGACATGACACACAACCAGTAGCAACAACTGCAACAACAACAACAAAGGCGGCAGCAATTGCAAAAACAACAACCACAGCTGCGTGGGAATCAGCTTGCTGCATATGTATGTATATGTAAGTTTCAGTGTGTGTATGTGTGTGTGGTTGTGCATTGGCTGACGCCAAAGAAATTTGGCGTCAGTTTTATGCGCAAGCAGCTCGTACAAAAAAGGTAAGCTCTGTGGGGTAGATGGTGGCCGGCGGTGGGCGGGGGAAGGCGGTGCAGCAGTGGCAAACAAAAATCCGGAAAAAATAGCAAATCGTATAAAAATAGCTGTAGCATACGCGCATCCTCATCCCTGCCTCACATACACTCGCTGGTTGCAGCACTCCCACACTGACGCCCGCTCAGAGAGACAGAGATCAAACCAAATTGTGGCCAGTACAAAAGCTGCGAATGGCAACAGCGGCTAATGCGGCATTTGGCAGACGAGCTCAAACGGGACTCAAACCAATGCCGCGCTAATGGCCCCAACGCTAATTGCAGCCAAACTTGGCTAAAGATCACAATTGAAAAACTGTTGAATGCTACTGTGACCGTAAAAAACGTATCAAAGAGAGGCTTGGACTGGCAAATATCTTTTGTATATAATACTTTTGACTGCAATACAGTATACGATGATTTCGTTTAATAGCTATATATATACTTTGGGAAAACATTTTGTATAGCCAAACTTGGCTAAAGATCACAATTGAAAAACTGTTGAATGCGACTGGGACCGTAAAAAACGTATCAAAGAGAGGCTTGGACTGGTAAATATCTTTCGATATAATACTTTTGACTGCAATAAAGCATACGCATGATTTCGTTTAATAGCTATATAACATATATACTTTGGTAAAACATTTTGAATATGAAGCTCTTCTTTATGCAAAAATCATTCACATAGAAATATTATCTCTTAGAGCTTTACAATGCCGTTCAATCCTTGGCTCAATACAATTTTCATGCAACTTATTCAAATGATTTAAAATTAATATAATAAAGAACTTGCTTACAACTTTTCATTGCAATTTTTTTTGCCAGTTCAGTATTGTTTTTAAGTCGGAACCAACATATATAGTAAATAAATAACAATACCAAACTTAGTGTATCAAACGACATCGGTTGGCTAGTTTTTGCTGCCAAAGAGTTTATTTAGCATACTCAATATTTGTTTTTCCCTATCATATGTATTCCCTTTTCATTTATAAATGCAATGAAATTGGTGACATTCCCTTATCACCTTCTAATTCGCCTTTAAAAACACTTCTTGATATTTCATTCAGTTAAGCATAAAAAGTCATGAAGTTGCATCTTTTATACCGCGCTTACAAATTAATTTCAAAAATTAAATTTTTGATTTTCGATTTGAAATAAACTTCATCTGCGCCTGGTACACGGAGCCGTCATGGCAAATTTGATGGGTACAGCTTATATAATAGCTGTGGTCTGTGTGTTCATTTGGTCATCTGGACATACAGACAGAAATGGCTAAATCAACTCGGTGGTGATCCTGAGCAAGAATTAATGGAGTCTCCTTCGGCCTGTTACATACATGAAAACATAATTTGTGACCATTTTCAATGTTCGAAAGCTATAAAAAATAATTTTGTATTTTTTATACGGCTATCCATAAAGTACAGTTTATATTTATTACCTTGAAGAAGGTATATTAAATTTGTCTAAGAGCTTACAACGCAGTTGTGGATACACCTTTAATCCCATAAAGCATATATGTATATTCTGAATTAGCATTTCTAGGGAATTCGATGTAGCCATGTCTGCCTCTCCGTCCGTCCGACGTCTATTGCAACGCAGACATGTCTCTCAGTTTCTGATGAAAATTGACACACTTGCTTTATATCGTATAGCTGCACGCTGTAAATAAGTCGGAAAGCTGCCATTAAAACTATCAGCCGATTTATCCGAGCCAATTAAAGTAGGACATAATATTGAATATACACAAAACCATTCATTTCTGCACTGTTTTATATAACTAGTATTGGAACGATCGGAGGAGGTGAGCATTTGCAAGGCTAGAAAACGAGATTATCCAGTCAGCCACTCCATTTTTCTTATGCTGTTCATTATTCTAACAAAAAATTAAATGTTGTTAAGAATATAAATTTCGCCATTAAAAAAGTGTTTCATGTATTCCGAAAAACGATTAAAGTCAATTCAATTATTGTCCTTGTATCCTGCTTCCGTACCAGACACCTCCCCCTCCTCACCACGCAATGGCGGGCGTCACGCACACGGAATGCTCCTGGAATTATATCAAATTCTTACAGCTGCTTGACTGCACACATACAGGCACCTACAGCCGCACACACACATACACAGAGGTATGCGAGGAAGAAATATGGGAAATGCAAGAGTTTTTCACGTTCGATTCAAGTAGCTATCATATATCTCTCTATATATGCATGTACAGTTATGTGCATATGCACACTATATAGGTATGTGATAAGTACGTATGAGTATAAGTATTTTTGGCTGGCAGGTAAATATGGCTGTCGTGGCAGAGATAAGGCTAACGCCGCTCAACTTTTGCCTTCTTTGGAAAACAGAGAAGGGGACTGGAGGCGTGAGTATGTCAATGCCGTACATGTGCGTGTGTGTGTGTGTGTGTGTGTAACTACAGTTATGCATTTGATATTTTTGCAAAAGACATGTAGACAAGGAGGGCACACAAACAAAATCCAATGCAAATATTATTGAAAACGCAAAATTTCAAGGTAAACACAGCTGCAACTCGATATGGAGATGGAGCTGAAGCAAAGCTGCAGCTGAAGCCGGCACTAGCTCTGGCGTCACCTTTGTTTGTCTACACTGCCAAGCGAAGCGATTTTCCTTACAAATGACAAATTTTCTGTTGGCTTTAACACGATGCCGTCTACATAGCAATTTTTCTTCTCGGCACTATCGCTCCTCTGGCATCGCGTCTTCAGCAATTAAACCGGCTCCTCTCTATGCGCCTCGTGCTGTGCGCACACTAGTAATTTACAGAGTGTCGCAACAGACTCCCATAATTTTGGCCTGTAAGCAACAGTTTGCTCTGGCCAGAGTCAAGAAATCGTAGCATACTTATGGGCTGGCATCCAAGAACATGCGACGCCATCGGAAACTAGAATGGCCTAATGAAAAACTGGGTGATCTGATAAATTTATTGGCTGCACAGGGGTGAAAATATAAAAATGCAAGTCAGCGCCAAGCAGAAGGCGACCACACAAGTGAGAAAGATGCAGTCGAGTGTGCATGGTCTAGTATTAATCTGATCGCTCACCAAAGTTATTGCCTTTGTTCTGCTAACCCGCGTACCTCTTGACTTTATATTTCAAATAACTTCAATGTTTAACAAAGCAACAAACTGTTACATAGAACATAGAAGTGGGCATGAATATATCTAGGCTGATCAAAAATGTATATACAAAAACTAGCATATCTACTTCAGAAATTTCATAAATTCATCTTATCTGTTTAAATAAATAGTAAATAGTTTTTTTAAGGTCTAGATAGTTTTTTATCAATTGGAAAAACGCTTACTTTGTTGATGTGGTAATTTTACAAGGTTTCCGTCAAAAAACAATAATTATAATTTATATTAGAAATAAGCATATTTTAGAGTTAGCTGGTTAGGGGATATAATTATATTTTTATGATTATAAGGGCTAACCAAAATATTTACGAAAAATCCCGAAATATTTATTTATTATTTACGATAAACAAACGAAAAATTTGAGATAAATATTTACGATAAAACTTTATTTTCTTGAATTACATGGTCCATCAATGAGTCAAACAACATTATTACAGTGAATTATTACATGACTTCGCAATGTTTCAAATGTAAAGATCGCCGGCAGTCCTCTAGTACTCTTTTGTAGCCGGAAAATGAGCGGTTTATCGATTTATTTCCCAGCTCTACTATGAACTGATCGGTTTGTGAAATACTGCATGTTTCTTGTGTTAGAAATAGATAAAAATCTAGATAAAAATAAATAGATAAAAAATGAAAATAAACCTCGATTGTACTTTATTTCGTCGTCGGGAAAGTGCTTAGTCACTTATCGCTGTCCTTTACTTGACTCGAGGATTTCAGATGGTGCACTTTACTCGGCAGTTTAAGTAATCAATGGCTTCCAGAAAATTCACTGAGTCTATAGATACACGATTCATGTGATCTGCCTGGAAATTATTTCTTAAGATAAATCAATTTTTGGGCATTTCTATTGATTTTAAGAAATAATATACATGTAATTTCACTAAATTATGTAAAAACAGGACAAAATATTTACGGAAAAGACGCAGATCGTTAAAATATTTATTTATTCCCAAATATGCCCAAAATATTTAAATAAATATTTAATATTTACGTAAATACTTTTGGTTAGCCCTGATTATGACAAGAGCAATCTAAACGGAATGTTATATCCTAGAGTAACTTATACATTTGCTTATTAAATTTGCACTATACTATAGTTTTTTCTGCAAAATACTGTAGCTACAAACATATAATTAAAACAATAAAATTCCGCGGTCTTCACCTTATTTGATGCAGGAGCATTTCTTAATATGCTAAAACTTGAACAATAAAGGTGCATCACTTAGAAAAGTTACAAGAGAAGAAGTACAAAATAATTATTTTAATAATACAATAGCATTACAATTCTAAGTAAGACATGTTTGGTCATTTTATCTACAGAAAATGCGAAAATAATTAGCTTTTCTTAGTCGCAGCTTAAATGATGCAAACATTTTTCATGACTATCAGATATCTGGATGGCCCTTTGCAACACGGTTTTTTTTATTTTCTTGTTCGTCACATTCGTAGTCATTTGGCGCCTTCAGTTTCATGATTTTCCGTCTACGCGAGTAAATACAACAAAATAGAAAAATAGGTCCTAGAACATAAATTGAAAAGTTAGAACTGGTGATAAAACACTTCAAAAGTGGTATTTCGTAAAGCGGAATTTGTGGCTTTGGTGGACATTATCATCAGAACATCAACATATAAAGCAAAAAAATCTGAAGAGTGTCCTTGCTGAGGAGTGGAGCATCATTGGAGCAGAAACGTCCCAGAAACTGGTCGATTCAATGCACTTTTTGTCTAAACACGATTATAAAACGCTAAACGATAAAATACTAAATATTAAAACTATATGTATTTTTTAAAATAGGCAGATCCCAGGTTAAAAAGGAGACCGCATCAAATACCTCAGACCAAAATATTTAGAATATTTTGTTGTTTATTTATTTTATACTTTTTAAGACTGGTTCCTCCGAAATGTGCTGGGTGCCGTTAATGAAAATATATTTTATTTTGTAATCATGAGTTTAAATTTTTGTGCAACTTTGTAGTTTCCTGAGTTAAAGCACTTTAATACATTTAAATTACTCTTGCATCAAATAATTAAATCATATATCAAAGCTAACTTTTAATTTAAAGTTTCTATTATTCGTTTGAAACGTGAAATATGCTTACCCAACAACTAAAAAATAAATCTGCGCAAAGTAAAATCAAACAAAATACGTTAAAGCAAAAACAACTTAAACAAAACATTTGTTTTTAGTGACAAAACTCTTGAGCGAAACAAAGTTTGCTTTTGCAGAGAGACCTTAAAGTACGTCAAGGGTTAAGCCCACTGTTCCTGCTGCTTCTGGTGTTGTTATTATTGTTTGTTCGAGGTGACCAAGAGAGGGTGCTTAGCAGGCACCAAAATGGGAATAGTGTAAAATGTGACGTGAAGTGCAAACATTTAATTGCTAACAGGCCAACGCCAACGGCGAGACAATTGGCGCTAGTGTGCATTGTATTGCCACATTAAAGTAATAACACATGAGATGGGGATAACTGGAGGGCACATCATAAGCTCTTACTAAGGCTTCGTAAGCATTTTGTGGGTCATAATTATAAGAGCGACGCCGATGTCAATGGAAATACTGCAATTAGCACAAATATATATATGTGCTTATAACATAAAAATTAAAAAAAACATTTACGTGTACTATACAGTTTACAGCAAGGATGAGGTGAGTTTTTTCAAAAACATTCTATTTTTCTGATTGATCCTCTTTCAGCTACGTGTTGTGTTATAATGATCAGAAATTGTTATTATGTAATATAAATAAACATGAGTTTTATTACGACTAATTTACGTTGGTTTTAAATTCATTAAACTTTTTTTTTATCGGCAGTCGAACGATCCGACTTCGTTTCCGATTAATTAAACATTTTTATACCAGACAGCAATAGGAAATAAGGTATGACAATATAATTATTTATTTACCTCTAAAACAGAAAGAAAGCCTTATATGTATGCATATGTATATATTCCAAATCGAATTTGTGGTTTTGCTAAGTAATTTTTTTTGAATCAATTAATATTTTCTAA
>JAECXB010001183.1:0-20181 GCA_018151435.1 Zaprionus africanus
AACTTTATATCTGGCTATAAGACTGAATTGTTTGCTGACTACAGCGGGAATTGGTTAATGGGTGCGTTATAAATTTGAGAGATTCTCCTTAAAGTAGCCAATAAAACTGCTGTAGTAAATCCAATTTCTTTCGGTGTAATTCGATAGTCTCGAATGCTCATACAAGTGTTCATATTCGCCAATATATTCTCAGCTTGCTGCCACAATCTGTTCCATGCTTAAAATCCAACTTATTTCAGCAGATTTCACTGTGCTTCCTCTCTAGCTGTCTCTTTCCGTATCTCTTTCTCTCTCTTTCGCTTGCTTTTCTGCACGGATTTGCTGACCTTTTGGGAGCCCTTTGCTCTGGCCAGAGCTTTGCCTGGCATTTCAATGACAATCCAGTACTAAAATTTTTATTATATCATGAACATGATGAGGAGCAAGAGAGAGGGGGGCAGTAGGAGGAGGGGCGTGGCACACAGGCGACAGCCGGACAAACAACAACAAGGAGCAGAGAAGTGCTCGCATTGCTGCGCTCATAAGCATAAAATACACAGAATGCATAAAAACGAAAATGTCGAGCAGAACAAATTTTGCCAATGCCTTCTTCGATAAGGTCCTCGCTCGAACTCCCCCCCCCCTCACTGACCCGCTGGCCCCTCTTGCTCGTGCCCCGTGCTCTATGGTTCGTGCCACATTGGACAGTTATTTGCTTTATTTCAATGATTTTACATGACGCAAATTTATGCGCATGCAAAATGTGAGGACAAAAAAAGGCAGAACGAAAAGGAGGCAGCAAGTGTGGGAGGGAGAAGGGAAGCGAGGCCAGACAGAGAGAGATTGATAGAGACAGGAGGGGGGAGAAGAGATGGGGAGGAGCGCGCACAATTGAAGATGCAACATACGAAATGCACTGCGAAGCTCTCGTCGCATTGCGTATACGCACAGTAAAAAATGTCACGCTGTGTGTGTGCGCTGTTACCTCTTCCTGTTGTCGCTATACTGTGTGCGCGTTGTCTGTATAGTAAGTGTGTGTGTTTGCGTGTGCTGTGTGTATGAAACGCCCGAAAATTGCGTTTGTGTGCGAGGCAACGCGTAACTGGCTGCTGGGCGCACAGCAACGAGCAGCTGGTTCCGGCCTCAGTTTGCGCTTGCTACGCACTACAGAGAGACACACTCACACAGTCAGCTTACACACACACACACGCATACATGTCGCGAGGGAGCGAGAGACACTTATAGCCTCACTTGTTGTTGGCCTTGTGTGCGTTTTATGATGCTGTGTGTGTGTGTCGAAGTATCATTCTGTGTCTGTGTGTCTGTGTGCGTTGCTGCCTGACTCCTCTGTGTGTTGCATGTGGCAGCATTATGGCGCCCTCAAATAAAAGCCGGCTTTTATGCCTCGTCCCACGCAACTCCCTCGCTGCCGCAGCTGCCTCATCTGCGCAAATAGAGACATCGCTGCTGCTCAATGACTTCTCCGATGGGCTCCCACGGAGTCCGAGTGTCAGACAGCCGTGCCGCGTACTGCGTGTGCCACAATTGAATACGTGTTCGCTGCAACATTTGGCAGTAAGTTACACATTTCCCCCCTGCCCCTCCTCAGGCAGCTTGTCAATGCTCAGATTGAATACAATGGACTTAGTCAAGAGTTAATAGCGAACGTTTAGGGCAGTGCTTAATCGATAGTTATCGTTACAGATCACTGGAGGTGGCAAATCAGTTTTGGGGGCAGTTGTGGGCGTGGTCAGCACATACATATAGATCATATTATGCATAGAAATGGCTTCGCTTGCTCTCTTTGCTTGCCACACTGTTCTATAAGCATACGAACTCTAATTGAATTTATTGCGCGCGCGAAAGTATGCAACGAAAATATAAACAAGCCCTGGGCAGCTTGAGAAACTAGTTTAATTCAGTTTTTCAGCTATTTTTAGCTTTTAAAGCCAAAATTTGCAATTGCTATACCTTTCTAATATTTATTTAGACTCTTGTTTGATAAATCAAATAGCATAAATCGTTTTTTTTTTATTGAATACCCGCAACAACTAAGCAAACAAATCACTTGTGGCACCTTTCGCTGAGCCAACCAAAAGCTGACACAGCTGCTCCTGCCTCTGCTGCTGTTGTTGCAGTATTTGAGCATGTCGAGTACTTAACAAGGCACAAGCTGTTGTCACAGTCATCGCAACAACAAGAACTGCATGCAAAGGAAGCTGCTTTAAAGCCGACGCGGCAACAGCTGAAGCAACATAGAAGCGTATTGCGTTGCAACTTTGTAGCGCAATGGCAAAAGGTGTATAAGGGGTGCGTGTGTTTAAGGGGGTACATGTGCATGTTTACGAGTGTGTATGTGTGTGCGTACAGCTTGAGGCCACATAAAAGGACAGCCGCAGCCACAGCCAGCCAATGCAACCGGCGCTGTGGCAAACTGCAACCTTATTGCCTGCAACCGAACATCGATGTGTGCCCGATGCCTGCCTGCCGCCTTTTGCCGGCATTTAATGCTGTTGCCCATTTGACTTAAAGCACGATAGAGTTGACCATAGCAGAATCCCCCTCCCCGCCCACCCCTTGCTTGCCTCAGGGGTGCATGCCACAAAATCGATGTCGTTGCAATCCAATTTCGAATGGGCCAAAGCGCATTTATTCATTACGATTACAGCACGATCGTAGTAATTAAAGAGTGCAAGCGAGAAAGGGAGAGAGTGCGTGTGTGCAACGGAAAGAGTACGCGTACTTACCTCAATGTCGCCGCTCTCCGGATGCCGCATGACAAACGCCGACGGCACCACGCCGGGTATCTCCTGTTGCGGTATAAACAGCAGCGAGTGATGGAAAATCGCATTCAGCAGGAGACTCATCACGACGACCGGTTTATATTTGCCAAATTTGTCAACGAGGAAGCCTGCAATAGAGCAAAGAGAGAGAGGGAGAGACAGAGGGTGCGTGAGTGAGAGGGAGTTACGGTGTTGTATCTGCAGCTGCAACTGCAACAGTTGCTGTGGCCAGGGCAAAGTGTTGCATTAAGTGCGCCAGCTTTATCAAATAAGTTCAGTAGAGCTACGGGAGAGAGGGGGAGAGGAGTGGACAGAGTGAAGGAGATTAGAGAAAAACTCTTGCTCAACTGCCATTGCAAGTTTTCCTTCTCTCTCTCTCCCTGACCAAGCATTTAAAGTTGACTTTGCTGACGTTTTGAAGTTATTCAAGTTTCTTCCAAGATGTTAATCAGTTTGGTTGTACAAAAATCATTACAAGTGGAGTTGCTCGGCATTTATATGCAGTTCTCTCAACTGTTTAATTTGTAAATTATTTTATTATATTAATTGAAAACTGCAATGGACAACGTTGCGCAGCAATTTTCCACATCAATGCGTCAGTTTAAAGCCGATCGGCAAAAAATATACGATGTCAAAATCACAACAAAAAAAAACAATAAAAAACAATCTATATGTACATATATGTACAGCTGTCTATCTATAGACAAGTTGTGCACACACAAAAAAACAAACTGTTTTCGCGATTTTTGTTGTTGTTGTCAAGTGAATTAAATTATTTTCACTCTCATCAATCGTAGGCCCAAAAAAGTATGCTACGAAAAAAGTTGCGCGTAAATCCGCAAACAGCGCGTTGAAAAAATGACAATAAAAAGCGACTAAAAAATACCCTACAAAGGGTATTTAAGTTAGGAGCTGCAAAAGGTAATAGGCAACAAATTCAATCGGAATAATTTAATGGAAAATATATATTGAGTTTTTAATTGAAAAATAAAATAGTAAAAGTTGTTTAATCCCGCTGGGGGAAAATGCAAAAAAATATAACCTTTGTATTTACATTTATTATTAATGTTTTTTAATGTGTATAGAACATCTTTAATGTACTGTATATTTATTTATATCTACTATATTATACTATAATATTTTACTATACTATTCCATATTTTTCCTTAGGTTTTATCATTATTGAATGATGTTTTCTAATGCTGCCTTTCTATTTTTAATGTTCTCTCTCTCTCTCTCTATCTCAAAGTCTTCTAAAGCTTTCCATTAACATAAAATGCCTCTTTGCTCTTCACACTTGACTCTAGTGAGAGCGACAACTAAGCCGGATTAGTGGAGACCCTTCGTTATATATAGTTTCGATCTTTTTTATTAGCAAGTGTAGAGAGATTCGGCACCAAAAAGAATCAACTGCAATATTTCGTCGGGTTATGAATGGCACTGTGAGCCAAGAGGAGGGGAGGGGAGACTGGCTGAAGGGTTTTAGCTTTTATTGGTATTGTTGTGTTGTGTGTGTTGTGTGGTGTGTGCTGGCTGGCTGTGGTTGTTTGTCAAACAGACAGCGAGCCACAAAAGCTGTGACAGCAAAATAAAATACAAAAGATAAACGAGCAGCAGCAGCAGCTGCCTGCAAGCAGAAGATACAAATATTGCGTTAGATAAAAATAGATAAGTGTCACCTGAACGAGGCCATTTATTTATGCAGACACTCGTTAAAGAGTCGGTGCTGCTGCCTGAATAGTTCCCTAAGTACTTGCAACTTCAATTATTTATCCCCCACTCGCTCTCTTTAATCAATCAATGTTCGATATTTAATTAAAACAGACATAAGATGGCAATTCAATTAGATTGCATGCTACACATTTCATTTCATTACGAAGCTTCCTCCCCTGCCCCTTTCAAGTACTCACCTGTTATCGGCGGACTGAGGAAAGTCGTAAACGGCAAGGCCAGATAGATAATCGCAATCTCCTCCACGGTGAGGCCAATCGATTGCATGTGTATCGTCAAATAGGGCAGCAGTGATGAGGTGGCTGTAAAAATAAAGTATGCTCGATTAGTCAGGTACTACTAATAGGCAAAGAGGGAGAGGGAGGGAGTATTAAATACGTGCTTAAAATTTAAAGAGAACTTTCGCAAGATATTTATGAACCTGTTCACTCTTCAATAGTCACCCTTATCGACTATGGCACACCCTGCGTGTTCATTGTTGCCAAACGAGTCTTCCGACTCATTGAGCGTGTTCAGTTGCATGGTGACTTAAAAGCTACTTAAAGCGCATTAACGATACCTGCGCAGGTGCTGTCTGCCGCCCTCCTGCCTTCTCTTCTCTTTAATTCCCAGGCGATTCCCTTTTGCCTACTCTTTTCTTCCCTTTCCCCAGGTAATTTTCCTTTTCTCTCTCCCTTCTGCTTTCAAGTGCATTCCATCAATAATTTATGAACATTCAAAACGAGTGTTGCAGATGTGGCAGCTGCTGCAGCAAAATGACGCAAATAATGACACCAAAATGTGCAAAGAAAATACACCAAAAAAAGACAGAGAGATTATTCAAGAAGCAACTGCAAGGGCAGCTCAACTAGCTGTTACCCTGTAGAAAATGAGAAACGTTGTGCTAAGGTAGGAAGAGGGAATCTCGCACTGGAGGAAAATGCTGTAGTATATATATTCTTGATCAGAATCGACAGTTGGGTTGTTGTAGCCATTTCTGTGAATCTGTCTGTTCGTATAAAATTCTCTCTTTCAGATATTATACGAGTTGGGAGCATCAGATTTTCAAACAAAAAATGTCTTAATATTGCGCTTGGACAAAGTTTATTTTAGAATTCTATTATATTCTATCTAATTTGATTTAATTATCGCTTTACAGGCGTTATACTAGATAGTTCATTATTTGTAAATACATTAAATATCAGTCTCCCAATACAGTCTGAAAACTTGATTCGCATCGGAAAGTCACCATAAAAGTTATTGAAGAGAAAAGTATGCAGCTCCAAATACACTACACACAGAAGTGAAAAATTTCTGCACAAAAAAAGTAAGAAAGAAAAAATTATTGTTGCTTGTTGTTGTTTATTTCAGATAATAAAACACACGCGCAATTTGAAATTGTGAACGTTTAATGAAGAACTGACTTCAGTAAGTGTACAAGAGAATGTGTAGTAAAAGCATAATAGATTACATGGTTGCCAGATAGTTGGTATGAAGCTTACAAACAAAAGGTACTCGATATTCATTTTAATCGATATTCAACACAAAGATATCATATCTCTAAGATATCATAGGAAAAGTTGAGCAGAAATATCTATATAATATATATAATAATACTCTCCATTTCTCTCTCACACTCTTGTTAGTCAACCCTTTCTTTCCTCACTTACAGGGCATGCAAACCGAACAAGTTGGCGCAGCTGTTTCGCGTGGTTGCTGTGGCCGCTGACCCTTTGGCCACCTTGACCAATCTCAATGCAAATACAAGGTGGAGAGAGACTGTGTGTATGTGTGTGTGTGTGTGTGTGTATGTCTTTCTGTTTGTGTGACTGTGCAGCTGTATGTTAAAGTGCATTCATCACTTTTTTACGCTGTTGCAATTCGTATTTACATCTGCCTCAGATAATTAACAATAATATAAAGCACGTCTGCTTGTTCAGCTGTGTGTGTGCAACAGTGAGTGTGTGTGTGTTTATGTATGTGTGTATATGTAAGTGTCTGCATGTGTGCGTGTAAATTTCTCAATGTAATAACAATTAATTGCTTTATTGCTATGACTGAATATGCTACTGTGTGCCTGTGTACATGTGCCCCTGGGTGTGCATGTGTGTGTTTGCAAGTTGACATAACGCACGGAAACGGAAATGCAGGCATGTCGAGCCTGTATGGCACGGCGGCCATTGTTGCCCAGTTGCCAGTTGCCCTATGACTTCCATTCCCTCTCTTCCCTTGAGCCACTTCGATATTGTAATTCGTAATTAATGCCGAGCATGTGTCCGTCGCTCTGTGTGGCAACCCTCAGAACTTCCTTCTTTCCCCCTTTCCGCACAACAGGCAAACGTTCTACCTCAGCCACAGCGCAGGCCGCAGGCCTTGTTCGCGCTGCTCTACCTTTATTAATATTTGCATGACAAATTAAGTTATGCTTTTTAAATACCCTGTATGTTTTTTAAGGTGATTATCGTTGGATATGCTGAGTATAGAGGGAAGGAGGTCAGAGTGATTAAAGTGAGTAAAAAAGAGACATCAAATAATAAAACTAACGTCGAGTGAGACTGACTGGTAGACAGAGGGATAAATCGCTGGATAAATCGACTTGGATGTTAATGTTGATTATATATATTGTGTCTATTTTGATATCTTTTCTGTGTTTTTTCATAAAAGGTTATGGCTTTTTTTTGTCTTGAAGAGGGTATAATAATTCTGGCCAGAAGTTTGTAATGCACCTTAAGAGACATCAGTGAACCTCCACTATAGAGACCAAAAGAAGTGTCGAGTGAGTCATGTAAGTCTGTACGAATAACAATATCTATAATAATAGTATTATGTATAATTAATATAGCAATAATTGGACGAGGTAAAGCCAAGACTTTCAAGGACAATGACGCAACCTTTGGCCTGAGATAGCATTTTGTTATGATTCTTGATATAACTGGCAATTTAGAAGATTTTTATAAATCAAATATTAAACTAAAATATATATTTACTGTCAAAGCAGCCCAGTCATTTAGCTTTCTAAGATTATCATTTTTGATGTATGGTCACTCTAATTATCACTAAAACGAATCCCTTAAAAGAAGTTTAGGCTTTTATTAAGTCACTAAGACGCAGTTTCTATGTCTCAACAATTACAATATGAAAGAATAACCATAGAGTTAGCCTTGTTGCATGCCTGACCCTCCCAGCTTAACCCGTTGAAAACTAAACTTAATCATCTTTTGACCTTGTCTCGTGTTAATTATATTTGATAAGTTTTACGTGAAATCTAAAAAACGCATTAATACTAATATTTGCGAATAATAATATTATGTATAATTAATATAGCAATAATTGGACGAAGTAAAGCCAAGACTTTCAAGAAAAAAGACCTAACCGTTGGGCTGAGATACCATTTTGTTATAATTCTGCCAATTTAGAAGATTTATAAATCAAATATTGAACTAAATTCGATTTGATTGATTGATTAAAACCAATAACCAAAGGTTTCACATACAATTAAAATGCAGGAAACTTAAATTTCAATTTTGATATGATACGAGGGTCGTTTGATAAGTCCGTGACTTTTTGTATTTGCCGCGCACCTGCTCTAAATACAACACTGCTCCTGTCAGCAGTTATCGATTAACAGCTGACTGTAAAATTTTGAGAAAGCTGCGTTTTTTGGTTTGCGTTTTATAGGCATTGAAAGCAGACGATCTCGATCTCCATTTTCGTTAAAATTCACGAGATCGTCTGCTTTCAATGCCTATAAAACGCAAACCAAAAAAACGCAGCTTTCAAAATTTTACAGTCAGCTGTTAATCGATAACTGCTGACAGGAGCAGTGTTGTATTTAGAGCAGGTGCGCGGCAAATACAAAAAGTCACGGACTTATCAAACGACCCTCGTATTTTGAGGGCCTTGAGATCGTCTGCTTTCAATGCCTATAAAACGCAAACCAAAAAACGCAGCTTTCTCAAAATTTTACAGTCAGCTGTTAATCGATAACTGCTGACAGGAGCAGTGTTGTATTTAGAGCAGGTGCGCGGCAAATACAAAAAGTCACGGACTTATCAAACGACCAACGTATAAAAAACGCAAACAGAAGATGATGAAATGTAGAAACCTTCAATCAAAAGGATTTAATTGCCAAATGAAGGATGATTTTTGCCAAAAACCAATTGACGTGTGAGCAGTTCAATACTAACCTTCAGCACAAAAGACATATTTTTTTATTTATCAAAAGAAAAAAAACTATGCAATTTCAAAAATGAAAAATAAATATGCTCATGATTATTATATTTGGCCAGGCCAAAAAGATTTAAATTTCAATTTGCATGCAGAGGAAAATTTTACTTATCAATAACAGAAGAAACAAAAAACGTTTGTGTCAAGTCTGGCCATATTTAAATATCTTTTAGTCGAAGATGAATCCGTTGCCATATTCTGATTTTCCTCGCAATTTTCCACCCGTTTTGAGATGAATGCAGAAAATTCTGTTTTTGTTTTTGTATTTGGCTTTTCTGTTTTTTTCTTTCTTTTCCTTTTTGATGCAGTCAAAATACATACGGAGCATTTAATCAAATTGTTTTGTGCACACAATTTTAGCTCTATGCGATGCATACAAATTGATATTTTATTTCGCATTGAATAAATAATATTCTCCGAATGTGTTGTGTGTTGAATGCGAAACTTGTTGATAAGCTTGCGAAGCTCTTTAATTGGTCAGTTTACCGTGTTGGCAAACAAATTTTGTGCGTGATACTTGAAGCTTTCACATGCAATTGTTATCAATATTTGCACAGTTTTATTAAGTCGGGTTCGGGATGTGAGTGGAGTTGCTGAATTCTTGCATTCAAATATTTAAAAAGTGTTTTAGTTTATTTCACTTTGATGTTTGCAAAATGTTTCGTCAAATGATTGGAAAATGTGCATGTATTATGTCGCAGATGTATTAAAAGTACTAGTACTAGTCTTGTTGCTCCTCTTATATTCATTTTATTTTGTTTGCATGGTCACCTTAATATTTTGTATGGGGAAATTAAGTTAAATAAATGTATATGTATCATGCCTCAGCTGTATGGTATTATAAATACTTTTATCGATTCCTTGTTTCCTTAATAGAAATTGTATTTTGTTTGTATGGTCACCCTTATATTTTATGTCTGGAAATGAAGCAAAATTAATGTATGTGTTTTCTGTCACGAGGTATTAGAAAGACCTATGTCTATTCCATGTTGTTCCTTTAATAAAAATTGTATTTATTTTGTATGGTAACTCTAATAGTTTATGTGAGAAAAATTCTGCCAAACAAAGTATTTTTACATAAAGGTTCAAATGTCGTTTATTTGCTTTTGCTTTAAATTTTTTTAGGGTGACCAAACATTTTTAATTCAACTCAGCCCATGGATGCGAATTTTTATATGATAATTATTATCTTGTACGAAGCATATTCATAAACGAAGCAGCTAAGTTAGCCGCTTATTGAGATTGATATTATTTTTGCATTGTGTTGTGTTTGTATGGTCACCCCAATAATTGAAAAATAATAGCAAAGAAATGATCGATTTTTGGCATTGCATATGGTAATAGTTAATTAACTCTAGCTGTAAAAAAATATTAGGGTGACCATGCACAAGCTTGTTTTTTTTGGCCACCCTCTTGATTTATGTGATTATTTATTATTATACGATATATATTCATTGTTGAAATAGCTCAAAGAGTCCGCTTCATAAGATTTATCTTATTGATATATGGTCACCCTAGTTATCACTTAAATGTAGCATTCTAAGAAAATAAGTGTTATTAAGACGACGTTTCTATTGCTTGACAACAATTAAGGTGACCATATGAAAGAGTAAGCCTTGTTGGATGCTTGACCCTCCAGTTTAATCCGTCGAAACCTCAACTAAATTATTCCGAGCACATCTTTCGACCTTGTCTCGTGTTGATTATCTTTGATAAGTTTCACGTGAAATCTAATTAAATTATTTGCACAATGAACTTTTGCTAAATTTAAAAAGAAACTTTAAGACGGCCGAACAACAAAGAGGTGTGTGTGCGGGTTTATTCGGGTGTGTGTGTGTGTTGCTCGCATCAGGCCAAATAAAAAACGCATTAATACTAATATTTGCGACAATCTGACTTTAATGGCATAAGACGATTCGCCCACACACACACACACACACGCACACTGAGCCAGACAAGCTGCCAGCGAATGGCCAAGCTGAGGTCGCTGTCTGAAGTACCTCAACAGAGCAGGGGATCTAGCAGAGATAGCAGCATGATAAGAGTCGATAGATGAGATAGAAGAGTGGCAGAGTAAGAGAGCAAGGAAGAGAGAGAAAGAGGCAGGGAGAGAGCAAGAGAGATAGAGGGAGAGCAGGGGCAGCTGAGGCAAATCGCAAAATGTTTTTGTCATTGACCGCCAGCTGAGAAAATGGCGCACGGTCAGATGATTTGAGTTGACTTGAGTTGATTTCAGTTTAAGATACAACTACAACTACAACAACAACAACAACAAGGGTAGCAACAAAAACAACAAAAAAGATGAAGAAGAAGAAACAGAAACTGAGCAACAACAGCAACGAGGCAAATCAAATCTAAACCTTTCTCAAGCTTTAAGCACATAAGCTAGATTTATTTACAAAAGCCGCACACACGCACACACACAGACACACATGTACAGGCACACACGAACACCCGCACAGTCTGGTGTGTGTCTTAATTGCCACACGCTGAGCAGAGGCAGAGGCTGTGAGCAGAGGCCGAGCAGAGTCCGTCTGCAGGCGCTGTTTGTGTAACTAAATTTATACAGAATTTTGAACAGAAATGTGTAACACATTTTGCGCCTAATTGATAACTTCCGACCAGCCCAGTTGCGACATATTGTACTATATATTTCTCTATACTCAGATCGCCGTCGCCGTCGCCGTCGTCGTCGTCATTGTGGCACGCACATCTAACGGAACGGGGCTGGTACTGAGGTTGTGATAATGAATTCCAAGATTCACTGTCAGCCTAACTCGGTCGTAGCTGCAACTTAGCTGCGTCTCTCTCTCCCTCTCTCTCCCTCTCTTTGCCTCTCTCCCCCTCTCTTTCTTTGTGTGTACTTTGTGTTGTTGTTGTTCGTGTTGCACGACTTTGTTGTGCTTTGGCACATTTGGCCCCATTCCGCCACGGGAATTGGCCTAACTGAGTTGCCAGTTTCGTTGGCACTGTACATACATATGTATGCGAATATATATATAGATATCTATGCATACATACATCTGTATCTGCATAGGATCTGCAATCCTGTGCTGCATTCAATTTGCTGTGTTTTCTTTGTAAGTTTGTATTTCTACTTGGCCTTTTGTTGGGCAACTCTCCAAAGTTGTTTGCTGCTTTCACTTTGAAAATAAATGCAACTCTTGTGTAGATTTTAGGCAGGTCTATAGAATATATAGTAGAGCAGAAATAAAATACAGATCTGATATAGTTTTTCTACACTTTCCCGAATACTCTGCAGCAACGGTTCGTAATTATTCCAGATTTACAAAAAAAGAAATAAGCTTAAAGATAACGAATCAAAAAAACCTTAGCAACCTTTTTGACTATTTAATGTTTAATTCATTTCTATTGAATTTCTCTCTTTCAATTTCATAAGGCGTTCCCTTGGCTCTCTTAAACCTTAGTGACGCTCTCCCGCTCCTTTAGGATTATTCAACACTATTCTATCGAAGGAGATATCGATAGGGTTTACGATAACTGAATAAAGTTACGATAGTGTGACTGATGCCAAATTCTTATTCATTGGAATAATTATATTACGCAGGGAACTATAAGTCCACACAGGAATAGAATAGATCTACAATTTCACAGTGTACGAGTATTTACCTTGAATTGATTAATTTTTTTATTTCTTTATTTGGTGTCAATTTCCTAAGTAAGTTCATAAAATATTTAATTAAATTAAATGACAATAAGAATAAATTGAATAAAAAATAAAAAAGATTAAACTTGAAAATGTTTAAAAGCTTTGAGTTGAATTAAAAATAATAAATAATGAATAATAAATTTTATATTGTTAAATTAAATTAATAAATACTGCAAACACTAACTTTTTATATTTTATTAATTATTATCAATTTTTATCTAGAGAGAATTTCATTTATTTAAATGTCATTCAGTTCGATTCAAAGTAATTCCACCATAGAATTCAATTAGTTCAAGTCTGAGAACTATCAAATTTGGTAGAAATATTGCTGAGTGCATAACATAAGAAATAATTGTTTTAAATTTATTATTTTTATATTATTCTTATTTATTATCTTTTCCCAGTTTCCGAAAATTAGGAAACAAAACTCATAAGTCAATGAAATATTTCCCAAATTGTCATTGCGTTTGACTTGTCAGTTTGTTAAGCAAATAATGAAAATACTTCATCAAGAAATAAATACTATAAAATTATTTATAAATATTATATACAGTATAAATATATTCATATATTTAAATCGTTATAGAATTCATACATTTGTTTACATATCTCACTGCTAATATATCATAGTTCTTTGCTTGCTCTCCAGTAACTTTCCCAACCTATTTTATTTTATTGTACTTCAACATAAAATTTCCCCAAATCTATTTATACATCAAGATTTTTGTTTAGGAAAAGAGAAGCGCACAGCAAAACAAGTTAACCCAAGCTCCTTTATATGGTTAGTAGTGCGATATGAACATAAGGATTAAAGAGATTAGGGTGCTGCCAAGACAAACCGCAACTTACGCTCGCTGCAGCTGTCAAATTGTGCTTTATATTAGCTTGACGCCGCAGTTTTTAGCGCCTTATCTTTTGTGGAAGGAGAACATTATAAAGCGGGCCATAACGCGGGTTAAGCCACTGTACGACATGCCGTATACATAATGTGGCAATTGAGAGATAGAGAGAGGGAGAGAGAGGAGGGTAGAGTGGGACAACAAGTTAATTGCACAACACGTTTTCGGTAGGCTGTCGCTTTTCTAATTGGTTTTTAATGACAGGTGAGAGAGGATGGCAGAGAAAGGGAGGGAGAGAGGGGGTAGGGAAGGGGTAGGGAAGTGTCTGTTGTACTCACCTCCATACATGACAAATAAGGTTATCTTGAGCATAATCAAATTGGGATTAATGCCGTGTCGCTGGCAGAATTCACCGAAGCGCGACAATTCGATTTTATCGGTGCGTGTGGCCTCGGTCACCGTCTCCTCGCTGGTCATTTTGCCCATTTTCCCCCGTGCGGGGCTAGGGAAAGGGAACTTTCAGGGGTTGTCTTACACTCACTCACACTAACACTAACACTTGTGCGCCTTAATTTGCATGTGTGTGTAGGTTGTGTGTGTGTGACAGTTTGAAGTTCGTTTCAATGAAATGCAACGCGTTGCTGCCTTAGTTTCTCAGTTTCTCGGTCAGACAGCACACACACACACAGTGAGCGCACACACACACACACACACACTCTTGCACTCACTAACACACTGACACACTCACACACACACACCTAGACAGCAGTGAATTAACTTGACTGTGTGTGTGTGACAGACTTTTCTTATGCTTTTGATTAAATCCAATTGAAATTTGTGAACCAAATTTTTGTTGTCGCTTTTGTTGTTGTTTTTATTGTTATTATTATTGTTATTGTTGTAGTTATTGTTGTTGTTGTTGCTGCTTTTACTACAGTTGCTGTTGTTGTTGTTGCTTGATATTGTTTTTGCTGTCAATTTAGTCACACTCTAAAAATAAACATTAGCTTAGCCGCATATTGAACGGTTTCACTTTTTATATTTTGTATATTTTTTAGCTTTAAAACTTAGCTTTTTTCTGCACTATATTTTTTGGCTGAATGTGATGGAGTACACTGGGTATTTTTTTCCTTTTTTTTGCAATCTGTTTTTTCAGCTTTTGTAATGCACAAAGCTGTGCAAAAATTTTTATGGCTTTAAATGTTTTTTTTTGGCTTTTTTTGGACAAACTGAATTTTTGGATTATTTTAACGGGATTTCAGATATTTCTTTTTTAGATTTTAACAACATTTTATAGAGGTTTTAACTGCGTTTAACCTTTGTTTCACACACACGCTGCGTATGCGCAATTTGTTGAGTTTTCCGTTTGGCTTGAAAGTTTTCCTTTTTCGATTTTCTTTTTTCGTTTGGGATTTTTTTTTTTAGTTTTCTCGCGCGTTTGTTGGACCTGCAGAGTCGCCGTTCGCACAGAGACTGAGACTGAGAAATCTCTTATCAAGCTAAAGATTTGTGACGGATACTAAGTACACACACGTACACACACACACGTACACACAGAGACACATAGTCACAGGCGGGGAGCGACTAATCTATGCAGTTGCGACGCTTTCACAAGATGAGAAAAGATGACGAAGATGATAGAGAAGATAAAGACGATGGAGAAGAAGCAGAACATGCTGATGAAGAAGCAGAAGAGAAGATCATGAAGAAGATGATGTCTATGATGAAGATAAAGATCATCGTGTGAGCCACAGATGATCGAAGCTGAGATTCTTAAATTGGACTACGCGGCGTATTAGTGACAGCTCTCTTGCGCTCGCTCTCGCTTTCGTTCTCTCTCCTCTCACTCTCTTTCTCTGTTTATCTGTCGCCTGAGATAATGCTGTTCTTCTTGTTGATCTTGTTGTTTTCGCATCTCTGTTTTTTCTGTAGATAAAGACGACGTTGCGCGACGTCGGACGTGACGGACGTGACGGACAATGTCACTCAGTGCGACAGGGCCCGTCAGAGATTGGGCCGCAGATTGTTATGAGGAGGAGGCCAAGGTTGATAATGGGGGTGTGATAGGGGTGAAGCTTTGGGGGGTGAAGATCGGCGCGGTCGAATCAAATGTGAAACACTTATGGCAGCTTTGAGTTGGGGAAATTGGGCACTGAGAGAAAAATGAAGGCAAAAAAAAGCGTACTAATATTTAGGTATGAATCGAAGATTTCGCTAGCTAAAGAGATATTTTAAATATATATTATAGATGTGTGTGTAGCATTAAATATAGTAATATATGTTTTTATTAATTTCTATCATATTTTGCAGAATTTTTCAATCTTTCTTCACTTGTTTTCTTTTTTATGAACAGTAAAATATGAACTAAAATTTAGTTTTTCTTCGAAGACTTTGCTAATTATAGAGAATTTTGAATATATAATACATATGTGTATATTAAGATTTATGTAAATTTATATTTGTTATTTATAACATATTTTAAAGTATTTTTTACTCTTTTCTTCATTTGTTTTCTTCCTTATGAGCAGTAAAACATTCACTAAAAATTTGTTACACCGCGAAGTCTTTGATTATTATTTATTTTAGATGTCTTAGTTATATATTCATTTATATTTATAAGTATAATATGTATATCGTTAATATACATATATATATATATATATATATATATTATATATCCAAGTGGTATCTTTGTCTTCTTTATGAAGAGTAAATCATCCACAAATATTCAGTTATACTTGAAAAACATTCATTATTCAGAGCAATTGAATTTTTAGAATATTTAAAGTGCATTTCAATTTAATTTTACTTTTTCCGCTAACTTTTTTTAGCTTTTTTATATTTCACAGTATCTTTTTCTAGCTCCTTTCACTGCCCGTGTCAGCCATATTCGTAAACGGTTTCCGAAACTCCCTGCAAAATTGTTTTTAGCCCATGCGATTGAATTCGAAAGTATTTGGCACACAAAAATCGCGTTGGAATCGAAAAGGTTTTCTGCATTTCGTTTTGGGGGAAACTATTCGTGAATCAAAATGTGGCGACAGTCAGCGCCCAACTGAGGGGAATTTGGGGAACTCAACTCTGGCAATTCGAAACTCATGACGGACCTGATGCAGATATATATCGAATAGATATGTAATTGAATAGATAGGACTCTAGATATAGATAAGGTGTGCAATCACATGTAAATTTAGTATAATTTTGTATAGCTACATTTTTATATCTTTTGCATAGATATGTCACATGGAGCTGATACTGAGGTTCAGTAGATAAGGCAACAAATCACTTTTTGATTGATAAAGTGTGTCCATGTATTTCTCTCCGTTACACAGTGGTCGGCTTTGTATGGGAGAGCGGCCATAAATACTTCTAGTTGAGATAGAAGTTTGAAATTTTGCACAACATTTTTTTATTTTTATTGTAAAATGATATGAAAAATTTGGATGGATCGGACCACTATATCCTATAGCTGCCATATAAATGATCGCCATGAAGATTGAGCTTATATAAAGAAAGCGTCTAAGAATACTTTTAGTAGTCAAATCAATACTTATTTAATGACATTTTGAGTTTTTTCAAAGCTCGTGCCCTTTTCGAAGCACCAAAGACTAAATATATGCATGCGTAAAACAAACAGTTATAAAAATCTCCTACAAAAATAAAAGAAGATACAAATTAAAAAATAAAAGCGATATGCAATGGTGTATACAAACACAAACACGATCACAAATGAAAAAAACAAAAGAAACATCATAAACACAAAGAAAAGCTGCAACTCGAGTCGCAAATTTAGCCTTAAAAATTATAAAGGCGGTATTAGTATATTGAAGATTACGGGCACATTTGCAACTATTTGCAGCTTCACTTAACATATTTATTATCTAAAAACATTGGTTAATACACTGATAATAATCGCATTGGGGGGAGCGAGGGGGGTCACAACGAAAAGCTTAAGTAAACATGAGCATATCACTTACAAAATGACAAAAAATATGCTTTTTACAACATTTTTTTTTACAAAAACGATTTAACATATTAGTTTATTATTACCAAATGGAATAAAAGTAAATACCTTCAGCTTTAAATTCCATTTTAATTGAATAAAATCCGACCACTATTCTTTACGTTTGAACGCTTTGAAGTTTGGCATTGGACTTCAAAATGTGCTAGCATGCAATTTGTGCCTTACAAAGGAACAACTTTGAAGTTGTTTTTAGAAAGAACCGTTAGGTTTCGACCAAAATCGGTTTGGGCTAGAAATGGTTGGACATTTAACAGCTTAATTGGTTACCTTTTACCCAGATATTTTGACTTGGATTTTTTGATTTATGGCCTATGGGCGCCACCACTGTGCGTTAGGTCAACTGATTAGACTGCTATGTGGCTTGGCAACATGAACATATCAAGAAGGGAAACTCGTATACATTAAGAAAGTAGGTTAAGTTGAGGTTAGGGACAATGGAGAAGAGGATTAGTAACTTAAATTTTATATACTTAAAGGGAATCTTAAATTAATTAATAAAACTCTGTTTATGGTCACCCCAAATTATCCTACAATAAATTCTAAGAAATATTGGGAAACAAAATATTGATAAAAATATATTAAATATATAAAAATATATAAGAAAAACACTTATGTAAATGGCATAGGTATGTGGTCACCCTAATAATAACTAATTACTTAATACTGTCAATTATAAGAATAAATACGAGTGAAGTTTTTTCACACATTAAGAAAAGAGGGATACAGTTGATCAAGTCAGGTCGTCCTGAATACGCCTGAGACTAACAATGAGACGAAATAGTCACGTTATGTGTATGGTCACCTTAAGTTAACAATTAATAAAGTGTTATCAGTAATGTGAATTTCACAAAATAAGGATAAATCTAAAAAACATGGTCAATGTAATTCAGTAAAGTCTTTTCAGATGTAATGAAACGATGATACAGACGAAAAAGTCAGTTGGAATGTATGTTCACCTTAAATTAACAATTAATAAGGTGTCTAAAATGCGAATATAACGATCATTTTCTTTAGATATGAAGATAATGAGGAAACAACCAAAACATGGTCACCCTAGTTAAATAAGTAAAGTCTTTTTGGATATTAGGAAATGAGGGATCAAATGGACATCAACCTAAGTCTACTAGATACTATGAATGGTCACCTTAAATTAACAATTAATAAAGTGTTTAGAAAATTTGAATCTAAACATCAGTTTTTTCAGATATTAAGAAAATAGAGAAATACATAACAATATGGTCACTCTATATAAACAAACTTACCTTAGACAGAGATAAGTCCAAATTAGTTGAAATATATGGTAATCCTAAAAATAACTCTACAATGCAAATGGAATGTCCAGCATCATTAATTTTACATTCCGTTACTCCCTCAACCTGTTCGGACATTGTCCCAGATATTTTGTCTCTTGCATTATCTCGTTCAAATTCTCGTCAGAAAGAGAGATATTTTTTAGACTGCGTTGTAAGCCGCATAGGGAGGACCGTATAATGCAAGCGAGATAGCAAGATGATATATGGTACGGACGCGGGACTTGAGACCCCGTTGTAAAAGCGTCGACGTAAGCAACTTCCACCTCAGACAGGCGGCTGCGATTATCGCCTTCTGCTGCTGCGTTATCAGGCATCGTCATTATCATTCTGATTATCAGATTAAGCAACTGAGAGGAGGCAGAGAGAGGAAGAGATGGGGAAATGTAGATGGAGGAGAGGAAAGTTGTCGAGACTTTGCTTTATGCTTTAGCTATCTAATGTTTATGGAAGCACAGTAAAAAAATGTGGGAAACAGAAGGTATTATAAACATTGAAAAGTGATTTACTGTTGGGATTCTTCAAATAAATAAGAAAGTAAATTTCAAATTTTAATTTTCGCTAAGAAAATTCGCACATTTTGCGTAAAGCGCCATCGTGCGGGCAAACTTGTAAGCACTGCATTTCTGCCGCAGAGCAAACAGCTTTCCACACAGAGCGCAATGAGGAGCGAAATATGTTAAGGCGGAGTACACAGCTAACGAGCTCTGTTACCCAAGACACGATCCCATTTGTGTACCGCATGTGTCAATTCCACCAAGCAGTGCACTGCTAACATAACTCTGTTAATGCTAGCAAAGACAGTGCAAGCAGTGTAGCAAGCAGTAGGATAGTATTAATTTTGCTACGGTCACACTGCAAAAATACCTATTGGCTAAAAAACACCAACAAATTACTTTTGGTATTTTTTGTTAACTCCCAGCCGGGTCATACTCGCATCGCTCCCGCTTTTGTTGTTGTTTTGACGCCGAAGAATCAGCACGTCGTCGGTTTGCGGTAGTTGAGAAAGATAAATTGCTAATTACAAAAAATAGTGAAGTGTGTGCAAAGGCGACAACAAATATAACGCTAGATAAGGGCGCTATTAAGCATTATCTAAGCATAAAAAAGCGACGCAATGCAAACCCAGATTAGATAAAAAGCCAAAAAAAAGAAAGCCATGCAAAAAAAGTCGACAACAAATTTGCAACTGAAGCCGCGTGAAAAGTAAAGTAAAGAAAGAAAATAAGAGGAGAGCGAAGAGCGAAGAGAAGAGTTCAGTGCCAGGTGCCAGCAGCAGCAGCAGCAGCGGCGTCCGCATCGCTTTGTTGTCTCTCATTGCAGCGCGTCTCTGCTTGTGTCAGTGTGTGTGTGCAAGTTTTGTTTGTGCGCCAAACTACACGTGCGTGTGTGTGTGTGTTAAAGTTGTAAGTGCACCTGTCGTCGTCTGCCTTACCCCCCTCTGCCAACGTCGCCGTCACCGTCGTCGTCTCCGTCGCGTCTTCCCAGACACAGCAACAACAAATTCGCTGACCGCCTGAACGTGTTTGTGTATGTGTGTGTGTGTGTGTGCGAAAATGTCATTGCCAGTGTCGACGCTGACGCCGCAGTCAAAGTAAAAGATAAAAGCAGAGAACGCGCGCGACCAGCAAATAAAAGT
>JAECXB010001187.1:0-11660 GCA_018151435.1 Zaprionus africanus
AAATACTTTAACATAAAGTTCTTCTCTATGGCGTTGGATATGGCAATAATCTGAGATATCAACCAAAAATACTTATCAGTCTGAGGAACATAGGGATAACTCTACTAAACTATGATTGCTATACTATAGGGTTATCACTAAAGGAATTCGATTAGTCCACTTCCTCCACAGTGGGTCCTTTGTAGCCGGCGCCACCAAAGCCACCTGCTTGCTGGCCACAGTTCGGATTGGGAGCCGCTCCCTGCTGGTGCATCTTGGTCATGATGGGCGAGCAGAACTGGGTGAGCTCCTTCAACTTGTACTCGTACTCCTCCTTGTCGGCTGTGGTGTTGGCGTCCAGCCACTTGACCGTCTCGTTGCACTTCTCCAGCACGGAGGACTTGTCGCTCTCGCTCAGCTTGTCGGCACTGGCCTGCTCCACAGCCTGCTTGACTCCGAAGACGTAACCCTCCAGGCTGTTGCGTGCAGAGATGCGCTGGCGCTGCTGCTCATCCTCCCTCAGCGTAGCGCTCGGCCTCGTTCACCATGCGGTCGATCTCCGCTTGCGAGAGACGGCCTTTATCGTTCTTGATGGTGATGTTCTTGGCGTTGCCAGTGCTCATCTCCTTGGCCGACACGTTCAGGATGCCGTTGGCGTCCATGTCGAAGGTGACCTCGATCTGGGGCACGCCTCGCGGTGCTGGTGGTATGCCCGACAAGTCGAAGGTGCCCAGCGCGTTGTTGTCCTTGGTGAGAGCGCGTTCGCCCTCGTACACCTGAATGGAGACACCTGGCTGGTTGTCCGCGTAGGTCGAGAAGGTCTTCGTCTGCTTGCAGGGAATGCGGCAGTTGCGCTCAATCAGCTTGGTCATCACGCCGCCGGCCGTCTCGATGCCCAGAGAGAGGGGCGCCACATCGACCAGCAGCACGTCCTGGATCTTGCCGCTCTGGTCACCGCTGAGGATGGCTGCCTGTACGGCAGCACCGTAGGCCACAGCCTCGTCCGGATTGATAGACAGGTTGAGGCTCTTGCCACAGAAGAACTGCTGCAACAGGTTCTGCACCTTGGGAATTCGCGTAGAGCCGCCGACCAGCACAATATCGTGGATCTGCTGCTTGTCCATCTTGGCATCGTTGAGCGCCTTCTCCACTGGCGCCAGGGTGTTGCGGAAAAGATCGGCGCACAGCTCCTCAAAGCGGGCACGGCTCACCTTGGTGTAGAAGTCGTGGCCCTCAAACAATGCGTCAACCTCTATGGTCGCCTCTGTCGAAGAAGAGAGCGTGCGCTTGGCTCGCTCAGCTGCAGTGCGCAGGCGGCGCAGAGCACGAGGATTGGATCGCAGATCCTTCTTGTACTTGCGCTTGAACTCCTCTGCCAAGTGCGTTACCAGTCGGTTGTCGAAGTCCTCGCCTCCCAAATGTGTGTCTCCTGCCGTCGCTCGCACCTCGAACAGGGAACCCTCGTCAATGGTCAGTATAGAGACATCGAATGTGCCGCCACCCAGATCAAAGATGAGCACGTTGCGCTCTCCCTTCAGGTTCTTGTCGAGACCATAGGCCAGAGCCGCCGCCGTCGGCTCGTTGATGATCCTCAGCACGTTGAGGCCGGCGATGTGTCCTGCGTCCTTAGTGGCCTGGCGCTGCGAGTCGTTGAAGTAGGCGGGCACTGTGATGACGGCGTCTGTGATGCTCTGGCCCAGGTATGCCTCGGCGGTCTCCTTCATCTTCGTCAACACCATCGAGCTGATCTCCTCTGGGGCGAATCGCTTCTGCTCGCCCTTGAATTCGACGCCAATCTTCGGCTTGCCTCCGTCGCTGACCACCTTGAAGGGCCAGTGCTTGATGTCCTCTGCAATCTTGGGGTCATCGTACTTGCGTCCGATCAGACGCTTTGCGTCGAAGACTGTGTTCTTGGGGTTCATCGCCACCTGGTTCTTGGCGGCGTCGCCAATGAGACGCTCTGAGTCTGTGAAAGCCACATAGCTGGGAGTCGTCCGGTTGCCCTGGTCGTTGGCGATGATCTCCACCTTGCCATGCTGGTAGACACCCACGCATGAGTACGTGGTGCCCAAATCAATACCAATGGCTACCATTCTGTTTCTGTTTCTGTTCTCCTGCTTTTCTCTCGGGATGTGCTTCAAGATAATTCGCTGGTTTTCTTGCTTGGAAAATCTCTTTCTCTCACAGTTTTTCTTAGTTCTTTATGTTCTTCTTGTATGTTGTTTCTTTATACTTTTACTTTAATTTTAACTTTTTCTGTAGTTTAGCTTGTTCAGCTATTCGCTTGTTTTGGCTTTGTTTGTTGGTTGTGATGTTATCACTTTGCTTGTTTCAATTGAACTGAGGCTAAGAGCGAACGCCGGCCGTATTTATACCCAAGCGCTCTCTTTTCGAAATTTCTAGACGCTCTCTTCTCGAAGCGCGTCGAAGTTCGGGAAGGTGCGAGCGAAACAGCAGATGTGGTTGTGATGGTGGGTGCACAATGTTAAGAGAGGCAGCCAGAGCGCATTCAAAGAGAGCGCTATCACTTACACACAAACATACATACTTTCGGTAAAGGTTAAATAGCTGCCTACATCTCCGATTTTTTTAAAATTTTTTTCACTGATAGGACTATATTTATCATGAATTTAGGTGATCGAATTATTTGGCGGTCGCTTCTAGTTTTTTTTTAATTGAATTTTGAAAATAATTAATTTTACATGTATTTTGTTGTTGGCTAATTCTGAGTAAAACGTCACTACGATGCGCACTGTGTCCCACAAGCGATTTAATTCAAACGAAATGTTGTTTATACACAAAAATATATTATTTTATGAGTTCCCTACTGGGTGAGAATTTCGGAGCATGAAACGAGAAGTCGTTGGTCGGAAAACTGGCGTCAACGAAGATGTTTAATAGCTCATATACTCTCAGATAATCACATGTGTGAGGCAAAGAAATTTTGTAAGGGTGATGGAAAATAGCGCCGCAGGCGAAAAATTTTAGAAAAAATAAAATCGCGCGCGCGAAGCGACCGCCAAATAATTCGATCACCTAAATTCATGATAAATATAGTCCTATCAGTGAAAAAAATTTATAAAAAATCGGAGATGTAGGCAGCTATTTAACCTTTACCATACTTTCAAGCAAGAAACATATGTATGTACGAACGAACAGAAACGGTTCGAATTTTCGGGAAGGTCTCTTTTGTTATGGTTTGGAAAAGAGGAAAAGCGTAACGGTCCAGCTAGGCGACCTACCGCAACAAATGGTTGTGTTTGTAGCGATTCTAGAAGATTCGTCCTATAAGGCTATTTTTAAATGATATTTATATTTCGATTCTATTTTTGTAAATGATTGCAAAAGGCAGATATGAGTTTATTGAAAATATTTGGAGTAATATGTATAACCGCTAGCCCTAGAATAGGAAGAAGACCATCTGTATGTACATGAAAATCTCATTGACTTTTAAATCTTTAGCTAAAAAATTGGGGGGCAATATGTTTAATATTGTACAAAAACCATTTTCGTTTTTAAAATAAGCATGATTCAGAACATCCAATTTTAATTTCTGGCATTTATTAATGTAAATAAATAAGTTGAAAAAAATTATATTAATACATAGCATAATTGACGTACAACCACATAATTCGTATTATTAATTCGTATTACCACGATTTTTCAAATAGATTTTTATAAATTATTTTACAAAAATTGGTATTGTCATATATCGACAAGGCACAATTTTAAAAAGAAAGAACAATTTATATAATATTAATTGAGCTTAAGAGATTACATAAATAAGCAAAACACTGATATTTTAGTTTTTGTCTAATTTCTCATAATCCTGTTATGATTTATAATGGATATTATTTCTAATAGTATTATTCATTATTTATTCCTTGAAAGCTATAAAAGGTCAAATTGCTGAAGATTTCAAACTTTACTATGTAAATCTTTATTTCTACCTTATAATTTATATGAAAGCCATAAACTACGGCTGTCCGCCACTTTGGTAAAAAAAGAGATTAAGTCTGTAAAGACATGACAACTATCGCCAACAATGTCACAATATTTGATTAATTTCCGAAAATGTAGTGAAAATGATAAATTCATTCATAAATTTTTACTACGATATATATAGTATAGACAATAAATTTGTTTTTACAACACTCTGCTATTAATAGTTTGTCAATTTTATTTTTAGTTTGGCCAAGTCTTATCTTGATTTCATTGACTATTTTTACTTCTATTTATAAAATTTTCATTCATAGCGCTCGTAAATCACATTCAAAACATAAGATTACGTAGCTTGAGTGTTGGGGCAGATCAAAGTTTTCCTACACATAAAAGCACGTATGTATGTGTTTGTTTAATGTGTAAATATCGATTTGTTTTTATACCCTTCGGCTTTTGGTCAATCCGGGTACACTTTGTGAAAATGTATATAGCTGGCAGAAAGAAGCCATATGTATATTCCTGCTCAGGATCAATAACCACGTCGATTTAGCCAAGACCGTCTGTCTGTCCTATTAGAACTGAAAGATCTCAGATATTTTAATCGAATGAAACACCAAATTTAGCTGGAAGGTTCCTATCTACTATGCGCAAATTACATTTATTTTAAATGTTACGTTATTTCCACCTAAATCGTAAAATTAAGTACTCTTCACGTTTAAACATGGGTCGAAGAACCTCTACTGTAGAGTGCGCTCGACTGTTGCTCTCGCCCCGGTTTTTCGATTGGATACTCAATTATAAAAACGAAGAAGTTTAAGAAACATGTCAGAAATGTTTGTTAACATTGCCTTATTTTGATTAGGTACATTTTTAAAATAACGAACGATTGAACATAAAAATAAAAAAATAAACTAGCAAATTTCAGGTGAGTTTGATTGACTTTCCTGTTTGTTTTTAATCAAAAACCTGTATTTTTTCTTACATTTTAGTGGAGCTACCTGGCAGCTCTGGTTTGAACGTCAAGACCTCAAATGTTATAAGAGCCTCAAAATATGCCATGAACGTCACTGCACAAATGAAATTTATTTAATGTTCTAAATGTCAGGAATAATAATACAACTTTCTAACATTTCTGTATCTGATGGAAATATCTATGCCTCCTCCAAATTTTTCTTAGTTTGTTTCCCCTGAGATGGATATTTTAGAACATACGTGTATGTTACATCCATAGTATATATAAGTGTGCACCTTTCCGGGTGCACAACTATTCTATCGTACAGAATAATAATCGAAAATATTGCTTTGCATTAACATTCCGAAGCCCTGTTTTATAAATATTGTATTGGGTTGACCATAAAGAAACCGCTGATTTTGCAAACTTTTTTTTTTAAAGGCTTATGACTCTGCTATTGAATTCTGGCACATTTAGCTTGCTTTTTAAATTGCAATTTTAATATGGAGCCCACAAAAGAGCGTTCTCGTCATATTTTACTTTATTATTTCCGTAAAAGAAAATGCAGCTTGCCTAAATATTACGTGATATGTATGGTGACAAAGTCTTAAAAAAACACAGTGTCAAAGTTCGTTTGCCAAATTCCGTTAGGGAGATGTTTCACTCAAAGACAAGCCACGTTCAGGTCGGCCAAGTGCAGTTGATGATGACGTTATTAATGATCAGATCGTCTTGTAACTGAACGTGAGATTGGAAAGAAGCTAAATATACCACAATCAACCATACACGTATGATCCGGCTTCTTTTCGGTTAACCCAATATATTAAGTGGGTCCTGCCACATCTGCTTCTGCCTGTTACATACATTTTTGGTTGTTAATAATAAGTTCATAATCAGTTTCTCATTTATGATATTATAACTTAAGTTAGTAGTTATAATATCATTATTAACAAGTTTATGTACCTTTTTTTAATATTTTAGTGGTTGGTATATGTAAAAACGGTGTCTTCTAGAAGTGTGTCAGTAATTAAAAACATTTGTAACATGTCCCTTGGACATGTTAGTTTTTTTGATTGAAAACCCAATCGAAAAACCGGGACGAGCGTAACAGTTTAGCACACTCGACAGTAGAATACCCTTCGACCTATTTTTAAACGTAAACGTAATTGTACGATCACCTCTTCTCTTTAACAGAAATTAACGCATAATATACAGGAACCTTCATTATCAATTTGGTGGATCTCTGCTTTGTAATGACTGGGATCTTAAAGTTAATACTGGGTCTTATCCACCTTCTTTCTGTCTGTTATATAGATTTGCACAAAGTAAGTATATCCTGATTGACCAAACGTATAAAAAAATTGCAAGTATGATACGTTATTTGACCGGAATCAGATAGTAAACATAGAAGTTATTTCAGAAATAGGGTTTATTTTTTATACAGAGACATTCACACATAAAATAAATACATATGTACGTACACTTACATATGTGTAAGGAAACTTGGAACAACACTCAGGTTTGGAAGATAATTCAATATTTGGAGTGATTTCCGGTTAAGTGTACTTTTTATAAATTTGTGGTATGGCTGTTTATAGAGATAGACGAATTAACTATGATGTAAATATAAATAGAATTAGACCCCTTGAAATGACATTAAAAGACAGTAAGTTTTTGTTTGAAATAAATCATTTTATTCTAAAATTTGTTGCTAACTTAAAAATACATTAACATAAAGTTCTTCTCTATGGCGTTGGATATGGCAATAATCTGAGATATCAACCAAAAATACTTATCAGTCTGAAGAACATAGGGATAACTCAACTAAACTATGATTGCTATGCTATAGGGTTATCACTAAAGGAATTCGATTAGTCCACTTCCTCCACAGTGGGTCCTTTGTAGCCGGCGCCACCAAAGCCACCTGCTTGCTGGCCACAGTTGGGATTGGGAGCCGCTCCCTGCTGGTGCATCTTGGTCATGATGGGCGAGCAGAACTGGGTGAGCTCCTTCAACTTGTACTCGTACTCCTCCTTGTCGGCTGTGGTGTTGGCGTCCAGCCACTTGACCGTCTCGTTGCACTTCTCCAGCACGGAGGACTTGTCGCTCTCGCTCAGCTTGTCGGCACTGGCCTGCTCCACAGCCTGCTTGACTCCGAAGACGTAACCCTCCAGGCTGTTGCGTGCAGAGATGCGCTGGCGCTGCTGCTCATCCTCCTCAGCGTAGCGCTCGGCCTCGTTCACCATGCGGTCGATCTCCGCTTGCGAGAGACGGCCTTTATCGTTCTTGATGGTGATGTTCTTGGCGTTGCCAGTGCTCATCTCCTTGGCCGACACGTTCAGGATGCCGTTGGCGTCCATGTCGAAGGTGACCTCGATCTGGGGCACGCCTCGCGGTGCTGGTGGTATGCCCGACAAGTCGAAGGTGCCCAGCGCGTTGTTGTCCTTGGTGAGAGCGCGTTCGCCCTCGTACACCTGAATGGAGACACCTGGCTGGTTGTCCGCGTAGGTCGAGAAGGTCTTCGTCTGCTTGCAGGGAATGCGGCAGTTGCGCTCAATCAGCTTGGTCATCACGCCGCCGGCCGTCTCGATGCCCAGAGAGAGGGGCGCCACATCGACCAGCAGCACGTCCTGGATCTTGCCGCTCTGGTCACCGCTGAGGATGGCTGCCTGTACGGCAGCACCGTAGGCCACAGCCTCGTCCGGATTGATAGACAGGTTGAGGCTCTTGCCACAGAAGAACTGCTGCAACAGGTTCTGCACCTTGGGAATTCGCGTAGAGCCGCCGACCAGCACAATATCGTGGATCTGCTGCTTGTCCATCTTGGCATCGTTGAGCGCCTTCTCCACTGGCGCCAGGGTGTTGCGGAAAAGATCGGCGCACAGCTCCTCAAAGCGGGCACGGCTCACCTTGGTGTAGAAGTCGTGGCCCTCAAACAATGCGTCAACCTCTATGGTCGCCTCTGTCGAAGAAGAGAGCGTGCGCTTGGCTCGCTCAGCTGCAGTGCGCAGGCGGCGCAGAGCACGAGGATTGGATCGCAGATCCTTCTTGTACTTGCGCTTGAACTCCTCTGCCAAGTGCGTTACCAGTCGGTTGTCGAAGTCCTCGCCTCCCAAATGTGTGTCTCCTGCCGTCGCTCGCACCTCGAACAGGGAACCCTCGTCAATGGTCAGTATAGAGACATCGAATGTGCCGCCACCCAGATCAAAGATGAGCACGTTGCGCTCTCCCTTCAGGTTCTTGTCGAGACCATAGGCCAGGGCCGCCGCCGTCGGCTCGTTGATGATCCTCAGCACGTTGAGGCCGGCGATGTGTCCTGCGTCCTTAGTGGCCTGGCGCTGCGAGTCGTTGAAGTAGGCGGGCACTGTGATGACGGCGTCTGTGATGCTCTGGCCCAGGTATGCCTCGGCGGTCTCCTTCATCTTCGTCAACACCATCGAGCTGATCTCCTCTGGGGCGAATCGCTTCTGCTCGCCCTTGAATTCGACGCCAATCTTCGGCTTGCCTCCGTCGCTGACCACCTTGAAGGGCCAGTGCTTGATGTCCTCTGCAATCTTGGGGTCATCGTACTTGCGTCCGATCAGACGCTTTGCGTCGAAGACTGTGTTCTTGGGGTTCATCGCCACCTGGTTCTTGGCGGCGTCGCCAATGAGACGCTCTGAGTCTGTGAAAGCCACATAGCTGGGAGTCGTCCGGTTGCCCTGGTCGTTGGCGATGATCTCCACCTTGCCATGCTGGTAGACACCCACGCATGAGTACGTGGTGCCCAAATCAATACCAATGGCTACCATTCTGTTTCTGTTTCTGTTTCTTCTCTTGTTCTCCTGCTTTTCTCTCGGGATGTGCTTCAAGATAATTCGCTGGTTTTCGTGCTTGGAAAATCTCTTTCTCTCACAGTTTTTCTTAGTTTCTTATGTTCTTCTTGTATGTTCTTTCTTTATACTTTTACTTGTACTTTAACTTTAACTTTTTCTGTAGTTTAGCTTGTTCAGCTAGTCGCTTGTTTTGGCTTTGTTTGTTGGTTGTGATCTTATCACTTTGCTTGTTTCAATTGAACTGACGTGAAGAGCGAACGCCGGCCGTATTTATACCCAAGCGCTCTCTTTTCGAAATTTCTAGACGCTCTCTTCTCGAAGTGCGTCGAAGTTCGGGAAGGCGCGAGAGAAACGGCAGATGTTGTGCTGAGAGAGGGTCAGAGCGTATTCAAAGAGAGCGCTATTACATACACACAAACATACATACATACTTTCAAGCAAGAAAACATACGAACAAACAGAAACGGTGCGAATTTTCTCGAAGGTCTCCTTTGTTATTGTATGGAGAAGAGGGTAACGGTCCAACTAGGCGACCTACCGCAACAAAGGATTGTCTGCAGCAATTCTAGAATTTTCGCCTTATAAATGGAAATTCTAAATACTATTCATAAAAAACTTATTTTATTCAATGTCATTTATATTTAGATTCTATTTTTGTATCTGATAGTGAAAGTATTTTATTTAAGATTATTGCACTCGCTAATTTTGAATAGAAAGGCTTTCAGCAGCAACAAAAAAACAAAAAACTAAATTACATCGTCGTGTTGTTTTGAATTTCCAGTTTTTAAAATTTAAATTGCATATACGCAGAGAATACAGTGACCTTCATGGCAAATTCCGAGGCTCTTATATCAATTATATAATAAACTTTTATTTTATAACAGTTATTTTTAAAAGTCTGAAATAACCAGTATTTGAGACTTTAAAAAATAAAAAGTTGAAAAAATAACTATTGGTTAAATTTTTATTGTAAAAGTTTGTAATAATTTTGGAAAGTTTTAATTTAATGTTTAAAAATTCCAATTAACTGTTATCAGTTGTTTATTATATGCACAATAATTTTTTAACCATATCTGTAAACAGATATATATATATATATAGAAAGACTTTTGTTATTTTCATATGAAACTTTTATTTTTGACATGACTTTTTAAAAAGACTTTTAAAATGTGAGTCTTCGATAACCGTTATAGGAAAGAGATAAAAAATGTTTAATTAATCATAAAATTAAATTTTTAAAGTAAAAATCAAAAATAATCATTTTTCAAAGTTTTATATGATAAAAGTCAAAAAATAATTTGTATGCATTAAACTTTTAACAGTTACGGTCCCTTCTTTGAACATTTTAGATCTTGACGTTCGAACCAGGGCTGCCAGCTAGCCTCACTAAAATAGGAAAGATGAAAAAATCGGATAGACAAGAGAAAAGAAGTCAAACAAGAGCAACAGTCGAACGGCACGCGACAGTGGGATACCCTTCGACCTTTTGAAACGTAAAGAGTCAATAATTGAACAATACTTCTACTCAATAGAAATATCGTAACGTTAGCCTTTATATGCGTCTGTGTATGAATACGTGTATATGCGTGTATCATTTCATTGGTCAAGCCCAAATGTTTGTGTGTGTGTGTGCGTTTGAATGCAAAAAATGCGTGTGCATAGAAAAAAAAGAGAAGTACAACAGATGGCGCTATGCGCTCGCACTCTCTTTCCTTTCTTTCCTACATGAGCATTGCAATGACATCACAGATTGCGTGGGCGGGGGCGTGGCAGCCAACATTTGAAATAAACTTCACCTGTCCCGGATCAACAGAAACCTTCATGCCAAATTTGGTGTCTCTAGCTTTTATAATAGCTGAGATGTGTATGCTCATCTAGACATACAGACATCCGGACAGACAGACGGACATGGGTTAATCGACTTGGCTAGTGATCCTGAGCAAGAATATATACACTTTGGGGGTCTCCCACGCCTCCTTCTGTCTGTTACATACATTTGCACAAAGTTAGTATACCCTTTTTCGACCATTTTCAATAGTCGAAGGGTATAAAAACAGGACAATAGGATTTTAGCTACAAACAAGCAGGAAAGTTCCAGGATTTACGAAGACATAAGTAAATATTGATACCAAATTTTGTAGCCCAGATTCGTATGGTCTCTGATATCAAAGTTTTCATTAGGACGGACGGACAGACAGACAGACGGACATGGCTTTATCAACTCGGCTAGTGATTCTCAGCAAGAAAATACAACTTTATGGGGTCTCATACGCCTTCTTTCTGCCTGTTATAAAGATTTTCACAAATTTAGTATAGCCTGTTTGACCAAAGGAAGTATCATACATACATTATTTGAACGAAAGCAGATAGTAAATTATTTAAGATATAAGGTTTATTTTTTGCAGTGATATTCCTCATAAAATTAATACACTTGGATCTGCCCCAACACTCAGGTTTGGAAGATAATTGCACAGGAAAATAGCTGCAAGAAAACGTGATAAGCTTACGAGTATATTGTTATGAATTGGATTGACGTGCGCTATGAATGAAAATTTGTAGGTATGAATAGAATTTTCCAAAACTATTAATAGCGGAGTGTTTAAAATTAAAAATATACAATATTTATGAATGAGTTTTTTTCGGTCCACAACATTTTTAGAAATTACTCATGCAATATTTATTTAAAAGTGTAATAAATTGTTGCTCTATACATATAGTAGTCGGTTTGCCATAATCGACAACCCTGCTGTCCTCCGACGAGCAGACAGACAGGCATGCATGCTTAGATCGACTCCTCTGATGATGCTGATTTAGAATATATGCATTAACTTTATGAGTGTCTCCTAAGGTGCGTTGCAAGCTTCTGGCGAAAACTGGTATACCCGCTTCAAAGACGGACATGGATTGTTTGACTCATCTAATAATCCTAAATCAGATTGAATTTGGACGCTCCTAGAACTTGGAACTTTTGA